>CM035434.1:76480592-76598092 GCA_020310875.1 Ceratopteris richardii
TTCAAAGTCATATTCCATTAGTAAGAGGAACCATCTTACTAATCGGCCAATATTGCAAGATTGTTCACTAAATAGAGTAAGGCTTGACGGTCTGTAAAAATTTAAACTTATTTGCAAGCAAATAATGTCTAAACTTCTTAACTGCATATACCATGCTTAATGCTTCTCGTTCAGTGGTGGTATAATTTTGTTCAGCTTCATTCAATTGTTTACTAGCATAGGCAATTGGAAGATCCATATTACCTTCGCCAGTGGGTTGTGCTAGTACACACCCAATAGCATAATTGGATGCATCTACATGAACACGGAATGGCTTGTTCCAATCTGGTGTAGTAAAGATTGGTGCTGAACACAATCTTCTCTTGAGCTCGTTAAAGGAGTTCTCACATTCTTCAATCTAGTCAAAATTAGTCAAGAGGGTGTACGGAGGCTTTGCAATGATCGTATACATATGAATGAATCGGAGATAATAGCCACAATGTCCCGTGAAAGCTTGTACCTCCTTGACATTCTTTGGCCTAGGTAGCTATGCAATAGCTCTAGCTTTCTCCTCGTCCGTGGATATGCCATTCTTTGATACTATGTGTCCTAGAATTTTGCCTTGCCTGACCATAAAAACACACTTTTCTAGGTTCAAGCAGACTTGATATTCTCTGCATTTATCAAAAATAGCCCTTAGCTCGGGGATATGGGTCTGCCTAATGTTGGAATGAGCATAGAGGACATCCACATAGACTTCCAAGTTCTTCCTCAAGAACTCTTTGAACACATGATACATCAACCTCTAAAAGGTAGCTGGTGCATTGGTTAGACCAAATGGCATAACCCGAAAAGCAAATATGTTTCACTCTTTGGCAAAAGCCATCTTATGCTGATCTTCTGGTGCAATGGCTACTTGATTGTAATCAGAGAATGCATCCAAGAATCTTTACACTTCCTTGCATGCTACCCTTTCTAATAGATGCTCAGTGATAGGAAGTGGATAGCTATCTTGAATGGTGGCTGCGTTAACCTTCTTCAAGTTAATGCATACATGTAACTTGCCATTCTTCTTGGGTACCACTACAATGGGGGACACCCATTCAGTGTGCTCGATTCATAGATAAATCCGGCTTCAACCAAGCGATCTATCTCTTCCTTGATCTTGGCAGCATAGTTATCGTTGTATGTATATGGCTTCTGTTTAGAGGGTTTGGCATCTGAGGTCATGGGAATCGTATGTGAGCATATGTCAGGGTCTACACCTTTCAGGTCCTTGTAACTCCATGCAAAAACATCTCTATATTCTTGTAACAAATCTACCAACTCTTGCTCCTCATCCTCTGTTAAATCATGCCCTATGTATGTGCATCTTTCTTCCCCTTCTTCTATGGTCACAATGATTCTCGTAGTTTTCTCTTTGTTATCATATGCCTCTCCTACTTGTGCTTCATGTTTAGGCATCCTTATCATGACTCTCCTATCTTCCACTTTATATTTCTTGAAATTTTCAGGGACCTCAAACAAAGATTCTTCCTCCAATAGTATAGCTTCCTTCTTTTTTCTTTTCTTGTCTTCAATCTCGGTGGTTATCTTTGTGGTTAATCTCACATCATTCGTAATTTCTTCGTGTCTCTGAGGTTGACCTTCTACTTCGTAGAAATATTCCTCATCTGATGCAAAAGGTGGGTCCATAATAATTGACTCTATATCGGAGTCACTTGCTTCCTTGAATACATTGATGATAGGTTCACATTCTTCAATAACCGAATCACACATGATGGGCTCTATTGTGAAGACTGAAATGTCATAGTCATCTCATCATAGTGGGTTGTCCATTGTTCATCATTGATAGCTACATCCATTGTCGCTAGAATTTCCGTGCAACCATGTGGTTCAAACTCTTCATCTAGAAATACTACAGGTGCATAGGCTGGGTCTGATATTGATCTAGGAGTTTCCTTCGCACCTACCTCTCTAGCTTTTTCTCTTTTCTCTTCTTCTTGTGCCACCTTACACATCCACAAGTGAGTTTCTTCATGCATCCATGAGGATCTTGATCCTATGGAGTGCACTAACTCTGTATCGTCTGTAGCTCTATGGATGGGATTCCATTGTATAGGAGGCACATCTCTATGAGAGTAATCCTTGAGATTGACTTTGGTTGTGACACCTATGTGTTGCAAATACAAAATTCTTGCGAATATCGATTCATAGAACAAGTGGTGTCTGATTCAGTGGAGTTATGCACATAAGCATCCTTGGGAGGAATGCTCATTCTTCCATGGGCCTTGTTCTTACCTTGAGAGGCGGTGTCCTTTTCAAATTTTGCAATTAGCCTCTCCAATCTGTCTAATAGTCCTTCAAAATGCAGTTGAGTCCCTACTGAACTAGAGAAGTTGAAGAGGCGACTGGGTTCAAACATGGTTTGAGCCAATTTCACCATCCTAACACAAAGTTTAGCTCGTTCGAGCTCTAATTCAGCTCTAGGGTAACACTTTTCATGATCCCTTATGTTTGGCCCTTCATGTATTCTATCCTGATATGCTTTAAGCATCATGTCTATGTCCTTGGGAGTGGGATCTGCTAAGACTGATCCTACTCCAGGTGGTGGTGGGATTGTGTGAGGTGGATTAGAAGGTGGTGGGTTGGAGGGTGATGGGAATGGTGGTAGTGGAGTTGTGTGAGACTGCATTTGAGATGTGAGTTCAATTATCTTGGCTTTTGTTTCTCTCAAGCTTTTCTCAAGTTTGCTCATCTTCCTTGTCCATTGCCTTTTCATTCTCTCTCGACTATCCCTCCAAGCTCTTGACCTTTTCTTAGCTAGGCTCTCACTCTCACTAACCTCATAACTCTTTTCATCGCCTAATTATTGGTTTTGCTTAAATGCCTGAGCCCTCGTGATGACTTGCATTGGGGTAGTGGATGTCACACTTCCTGTAGAGTCTACCACTAACCCAATAAGGTTGATAGGAGTGATTTTTGGCATTTGTTGGGGTTCTTAGGACAATCTCATAACAGGTGCTCCTTCCCACAATATGGACAAAAACCTTGAATTGTCACATATTGGGGTTGTGCAGGTGCAAGCATAGGGCAATCACGAATGAGGTGATCTCCTTGACATCGGTAGTATGGTCCTCTAGGAAATGGGGGTTTATCTGCCTAGGTTGAGGTTTAGAGTTGAGGTTTGTATACATGACATTTGCATACTCTGGCTCCCAACTAGGTTCGCTCAGGTCTTCATAATAATATGACTCATTATCTCAGGTGACTGCATGTAGTAAGCCTGTGGGCTATCAATATGAGTAGAGTCAAAACTATGATCACTTGGGTCACTTTCTGAAAGCAGTGGTGTTATTGCCACTAAGGCTCTATTCATATTTTCTTGTGTAGCTGCATACTTCACTGGAATCTTTTCTTGGGGCAAATCTAGGAATCTACTTGCCAGAGACTCCTAATTTCTGAGCTACCTTCTTTGCCAGATCCTCAATCGATGTGGGTTGTTTGGAAGCGAGGCTAGTAGAACTATCTGAATCTTTATAGATCTTTGAAAGCTCTAATTCCTCCCCTAAATTATCCTCGATGTCAATGCACATGTGTACACACTCTTCTATGGATCTAGGGTCCTTCAAGTACACATACAATCTCAATTTGGTACTTAACAATCCATCTAGAAATAAGGCCACTTGTTTGGCTGGCGTGGGTAACTCTAGAACATGGCATCTCTCTAGGTATTATCTAAATCTCCTTCTTACAAGCCTCACTATCTCTTGAGGTGTTTTTTGTTGTGTTTACAAACATGTAAACATCAAAGTACACAAGGAAACATGATGAGACCTCCCAAGATGTTCAAAACACCAACCAAATATTTCCAAACTTCAAAAACAAACTTTCTACCAAACTTTCAAAAAAATAGAAATAGGCCACTGTAGAAAAATGACCACCAGAAACTCTCTGAGCATGACTTGACAAAACTAATCATATATTCTGAAAATAGATTCTAAATAGCATGCTTTAGAAACAAAAAACATCAAAAAAGGTGGAGTATAGCTCTCGAACAAACAACTTGAAGTCAAGGTAAGAGAAGGCCTGCAACAGCAAGGTATGACTAACTATTTGAATTGAAAACTGATGTACAGAAGCAAGAAAACTTAAAGATCTATGAAAAATTTTGATATGAATAGAAAGTATGAGAGCTAAGGAAACTCCTCCAACTAAAATCACTCAAAAAGACCTCATAAAGACTGAGATATGAAAGTTTGAAGAGAGGTATGTCATTGATGAGACACCGGATAGACACAAGAAAGAAGCTCTGCAAAAATGCCTACTTACCTGGAGTTTTCTCATTAAAATTTGTACAAACTCCATCTATTTATATATTACAATCTGTAAGCTTCGCAACACAACAAGAATCGCTCAATTTGGATACCTACACTAAGAGAACCACTCTTTTTATTGAGAGGCTGTCAACAGAAGCGCCTTCCTTGTGTAAAAATAGACACCTCTCCTTTCCTTCTTACTTTTATCTACTTTTATCTACTTTTGCTTTAAACTTGAAGATGTGAACGCCTTCACATGTTATTTTTCATAACTAATAAGATCCACAAGCTTCCATATACCATTTTTAATACTTAATAAAATCCACAGGACTACTTTAGAGCTTGTTTTTATGTAACATTTCCCCCCTCAAGCTCTAAATCCAAAGCTTTGACTCCAAGTAGTACTTTGATTCGCTTAAGCTTCTGAGAATCCACTGCTTTTGTGAGTATGTATGCTAATTGATCTTTAGTTCCAACATGTTGAATATCAATATCTTCATTCACCACCTTCTCTCAGATATAGTGATAGTGTACTTCAATGTGTTTGGTTCTTGCACGGTACACTAGATTAGACGCGAGCTGTAATGAACTTACATTATCTCCAAAGAGTAATGGACGTGTTGTAGATAGATTCATATCTTCATAAAGCTTCAAATACCACATAATCTCACATGTTGCATTTGTAAGGCTTCTATATTCAGCTTCTGTGCTTGAAAGTGCTACTGTAGGTTGTCTTTTAGAACTCCATGAAACCAAATTATTACCAGCAAATATCAAATATCTACCTGTACTCCTTCTATCATCCTTATTTCCAGCCCAATCTGCATCAGTGTATGCTTTCAAATCCAAACCTTCATGATATTTATAGCCCAGACCTTCACTTAATGTACCCTTCAAATATCTCAAGACCCTTTTAGCTGCTTGCATATGAATATTTGTAGGTTTACTCATGAATTGAGACAATGTACTTACACTAAATGTAATATCCGGCCTTGTTAAAGTTGCATATATAAGAGAACCAATCAAAGACCTGTAGATAAGTGGATCTTCTAAAGGTTCACCATCTTCAGCACTGTACTTCACATTGGGTTCCATCGGATTACTGATACTCTTGCAATGCTCCATGCCATATTTCTTTAACAAATCTGAAATATACTTCCTTTGTAGAAGATATACGCCATCTTCCTTCTTCATAACTTTGACTCCAAGAATGTACGTCAATTCTCCTAAATTTGAAATTTTAAATTCAGATCCAAGCTCAGCTTTGATCCTGGCTATCTCACCTTCATTGTTTCCTGTTATTATCAAGTCATCCACATAAATTGAGATATAAACAATCAATGATCCTTCTACCTTAACATACAAAGAAGTATCTGCATTTGAACACCTGTATCCCTGCTTTTCAAGAAACTTTACCAATCTAAAATTCCAAACCCTTGGAGCTTGCTTAAGACCATACAATGCTTTCAAGAGTTTACATACATGTGTCGGCTTCTTGGGATCTTCATAACCTGCTGGTTGCTCCATGTACACATCTTCCTTTAAATCAGCATTGAGAAATGCATTTTTTATATCTAATTGATAAAGATTCCATACGTTGCTTGTAGAAACACTTATTAATGTCCTTATTGTTGATATCTTGGCAACAGGAGAAAATGTCTCCTCATAATCGATGCCATAATTCAATGCATAACCTTTACAAACAAGCCTTGCTTTATATCTACTTACTGAACCATCACTGTTTCTCTTTATCCTGTACACCCATTTGTTACCAATTACCTTCATGTTAGGTTTCCTTGGAACTAAACTCCATGTATTGTTCTCGTACAAAGCTTTCATTTCTTCATCCATTGCTTTAACCCATTTCTTTACCTTTGGCGCTTCTTTAAAAGTTGTTGGTTCCTGCTCCTCAAGAAGTTTTGCAATATAAGCTTCATGAGAAAATCTTTGCAGTTGCCTTCTTTCTCTTTCTGGATACCTTGATTGGCTTCTTGTCCTACCATGCTTTTCTTGCCTTCGAGTTTGAGTTCTTCTTGATGTAGAACCTTCACTTTGTTCTTCTTGTGACTCAATTTCCTTTGAAATCAAATCGAGAATTTTCTTCAACTTCTGATTGGGGGGAGTTACCTCTACATGTGTAATTTGACTCTCTCGTGAGCTTGGAGAACTTGGCTCTTCTTCGTGACTTCTTGTAGTTTCTTCGTCATCTACCTGCACTTCATGTTTATACCAAGATTTATCTTCATGAAAAATAACATCTCTCAAAATAATTACCTCTCCCGTATTTGGGTTCACACATCTATATCCTGGTTGCCCTTCTGCCATACCAATGAAAACCATTTTTTGTGACCTTGGATCCAACTTTGACCTTAACTGTTGTGGAACATGAACAAAACATATGCTTCCAAAAATTCTACAATTAGCAATATCTGGTTTTGATCCATAAAACAATTCATAAGGTGCTTTCTGTACATGACTTTGAGTAGGTGGTAACATGTTCATCACATAAACTGCCATATTGCATGCTTCAGCCCAAAAAATAAGTGGTAAGTCCTTTTCATTTAACATGCACCTACCCATCTCCAAGATAGACCTGTTTCTTCTTTCAGCCACACCATTTTGTTGAGGTGTGTATCTGTTTGTAGTCTCCTTTTTAATTCCTTCTTCCTCCAAAAATGCAAGAAACTGATTAGAAAAATATTCACCTCCTCCATATGATCTCAACCTTCTTATGCTTCGACTTGTTTGCTTTTCAACCAATGATTTAAACTTCTTGAACATGTCAAACACTTCGGATTTGTATTTCATAAAATAAATGAAGTTCCACAAGCTTCCATATACCATTTTTAATAATTAATAAAATCCACAAGACTACTTTAGAGCTTGTTTTTATGTAACATTTGTTTGAAGCTGTATATTAGGGAGGATGTGTTATGCCTAATACCACTCTTAGAAAACTCAGTGATGAATGATTCGAGAAGTTGATCTATATTTCTAAACTGACCTTTGTGAAGCGGTTGAAACCAACTCAATGTGGTGTTGTTGAGAGTTAGGCCAAAAGCATTGTATTGAGTGAACAAGTCTTCAACTTGTTCAACTCTCAAAACTTGCCTAAACTCTGCTACATGGTCATACGGGTCTCCTGTGCCATTGAAGTAATTCTTCATGGACTTAACCAATTGTGTAGGCCTCAAGGTCCTAGTGTGTTCTCTAGGGCTTGGTAGAGGGAATTCATCTGCATTTGTTTGATTCCTTGAGTCTCTATGTCTCTCATTTTCCATTCTATCCACCTCTGTTCTCGTTCTTTCTCTTCCCAGTGGGTTAGCGAAGCTCACCTCGGGTCTATCTCTACTCTTTTCTCTCTGAGTTCCATGATCTTGAGATGTTCCAGCTCCTTGGTGACCATAAGATACATTGGATTGTGGTTGGGGAAAAACAAAATCACCCTTCCAAATGTAGGCATGCCTACCATGTTTTGGGACCGCAAAGACCCTCTCTGAAGTTTGGTATAAGTAAGTCACTTTACTTGGACACTCTCTCTTACAAGTGAAATGAGAGAAATGAGGCGGGGAGGGGAATATGACCAAAAACTGAAATTTTTATGAAGATGGAGATGGAGGTGGGAGATGGTGAGGATGATGATGGTGATGCAAAAAACAAGAGAAAATGATGAATGATGAGGAAAACTAAGGATATTACCTATGACAAGCTAACCTCAAAAATGAGCTCTCTAGCTCTTTTTATAGTTTTTTTGACTAGCTTTGGCCCTATCCAGACCTTGTGTCTGGAATAGTTAAAAATTAGGTTCCAGGGCTTAGTTGAGTGCTCAAACGGAGTCTAAAAATTATGAAAATTGATACACAAGTACTTCTACTACTCCTCAAGCTTGAGAACTCCTCGACTAGGACAAAATGGAGTACATTCTACCAAAAATGAGATTTAAAATGTATGTGTAGTGATGAAAATCACTCTTAATTGGAAGTAAGTTTAGAAAAAAATGATTAGGCCTCATTGTCGGATTGTGCTTGATTGCTCTTTAGTGCTAGCATGCTCTTCTTATAGGTTGTATGCCAACAGTCCACAATGCTCCAAATCATGGAGCTCTTGAGCAAAACCTTCCTATGTACGGGTTTTGAACTCAAGACCTCCTTCTTGCCCCCCTTAAGACTTATCCAGTGAGCTAAGAGAAGAAGAACCTATACATAAGTCCAGTCTTGATATCTTTGGCTAGATAGTTAAGTATCCAAACAATGTCCGAACTCAAATCTGTATGAACAGATCAGACACTTAGATCATAAACTTACTTTATAACATTCTTCCTCCCTTGGAACGATTTTTGTCCTAAAAAATCTAGCCATATGTAACTCTGGAGGCATCCCCTGAGCCTCATGTTCTAAAACTTAAAGAATATGCATTTTAGATATCCATTCAGTCGGTTACCCACTTAGAGCTTGAAAATAGGAAACCTTTACTATTGGTTACCAACTTAAAACTAAAACGTTGGAAACCTTTGCTGAATTGTGGGAACTTTTTCCCAAGTAGAATTTTCCTCAGTTCCATCCTTCCATTTCACTAAGCACTCTTTGTACAAATGACTTCTTTTATGTTTATCTTGAGTGTTGCGAGCTTTTTTGGTTATTGGAAGGGACCATAATATCTAGGTGACAAGTTGGTGCATTTTTGAATCTTGAACTTTTCTTACCTTTTAAGAACTCAAAGATAAACTTGTCCTTTGACTTGAAAAGAAACTTCTCTTTGCTTTGGATTGGCATGAGCTTTTGCTCGATCTTGAGCTCTCTTCAAGTTTTCTTTAGCTCACTTGAGCTTAAAGTTCATGTCTTGAAGGAATTCTTGAGCTTCTTGAACTCGTTCATTTTGAAGGTCTACTACATAAGGAGACCTAGGTTGGAACCCATACATGGATTGGACATGAGTTGTCCCAACAATTGGATCAAATTGAAAGATTGCATGAGACCAGATTACAGGCAATAGTAGGTATTTATGCAGCCAAAAGGCAACAAAAAAGCATATTATGATGCCCATATTAAGGATAAGGGGCTCAAGGAAGGTGATTTAATCCTAGTATACACTTTAAAGCAACAGGCAAAAAAAAAACTACAAAAGCGAGGACACGGCCCATTGGTAATCAACCATATTTCTACCCATGGAGCAGTGGACCTAGAGACCCTAGACGGAGAAATTATACCTAATTATATCAGTGGCTGTTGAGTGAAGAAATATTTAGAACCCTTGATGGATGAGATGATGAGTAGACTTATAAATGCAAGGAATAGAAGGGAAGAGGACCAGAGAATTAGAGAAGAAGCGAGAGTTGAAGCATTAGAACGCATACGAAAGCGAAAAGAATGGATGAGAGAGAGCAAGAGAGATGAAAGATATCAACAAGGAGAGGAGCCAATTCCCATAGCCAACTATAGGGCATAGAAAACCAAGACAGTAGGATGACAAGTCAGACAATCCTACCTAAATCTAGGACTAGTAACTGAGGGATACCCTTTTAGTGGATGCATTGATTGATAGCGGGGCAGCATTAAGTTGCATACGCTTTTCATTAGCTTGGCACTTAGATGCATCACTTAACCCAACTAAGGCATATATGATGGGCATATGAGGAAACACCATTGAATGTTTAGGAGAATCCTATCCTTACATTTGGGTAATAATTCAATGCAACAAAAACTTCTAGTTTGTGAGGATAAGGACCTATTGGAGGAATTAGTGATAGGCCAAGGCTGGATATATGAATTTGAGGTGACAATCCAGTTAGCCGTAGGCTACATATCCGCTAAGATTGGACAGAGAGAAGTCTTTAGCCTACTAGATGAGAAACCTCTAAAGATGGTCAGCCTGAAGCATAATGATAGCAAATGCCTGCCTGCATGTGAATCTATACCATTGTCAAGCCCTAATCAACTAGCTTCTGACTCTAAACAAAACTTAAGAACCCTTAATCTTCTTGCACATGATACTCAACTAAGCCCTTCATCTCAACCTAACCAACCTGATGGAACAAGTAGGGTTCTTATTATTGGCAAGAGACTGAGAGCCCCACGATAAAAAACAGAAATGCCACCAATTCATCCACCGGTGAGAAAAAGAATGCAGCAAATATGGATTCACAAGGATCAGTTCGACAACTACAAAAATCATGTGAAGGAGAACCAAAGGGAATTCAATCGAAGGTGACAATGACCTAACCAACCGATCAAAGATGGGTCCACACAAATGGTGCAAGTGTTGATACCAAAGAAATCCAGGGTAGCTCAACCTTCAAGGAACCAAATATGGATACCCAAGACAACAATCAAGACCACCAAGGAGCAGCCACAAAATCTACTTGGATATCGAAGTCAATACAAGAAACCTTCTAGGAGACAAAGGACTCCCATGAAAAAAATACCACAAGGTGAACAAACAGGAGTTCCTACCAAGCGACGATACGAGTGGAGAGTGAAAGTACAGATAAACCAAATAACTCTAGAAAACACAAGGAGATTCTAGAAGGACATTCAAGGCACCAAAATTAGGAAGATGTGGATTCCAAAGTCAAGAATGGCATTACCATTGATGAAGGCAAAAAAATTCCTCTCACACTCATGTTGAGTCAAATGCACCTGGAGTATGCATAAGAGGGTCACATTACAAGACCATGCATTCGACACATCAACTTCTCTGTGCCACTAAGTATGCACATTTCCCTCTATGGGAATAGGAAACACCTTGTACTATAAAATAATAATAATGAAAATAAAATTGCCTTGACTATGTCACTAATGTTTTCTGTTTTCATTTCAGCTAAAGAAATAATTTCCGTAAAAAGATCAGGTACTATGTTCCTTGTACACTCTGAGTGGGGACACAACACATGGAGAACGATTGTAACATCAAAACAAATCACTTCCAGGCTTGACACTAATCATTTGAATCATTCAAATGCACATGGCTTCCTCTAACTCCGAAGCTATGCAGGAGGCATCCTTTGCTTTTGAAGCCACTCACGATGTTGAAGTACTAGAGTTTCCTCTAGAATCAACCATTAAGGCTTGCGGACACTGGTTCCGAGACAATAACCTAGCAAGCAAACATTTGTTCCTCATCACCATTAAAATCATGGATAGAGAGCATCAATTTCCAATAATGACTCAAGACTTTTGAATCTTGCATGATATGCCAAGGATAGTGGATGTATGGACACAAGCTAGAATAGAAGCATATTTGAAGTTTCCTATCTACAAACCAGACTTTCAAAGGTGTACCCAAGTAATGAATACTCTTCTTCCAGTGCTTGACAAGCCATCCGTCCCAAAAGCTATGGTATTAGATAGAAATGGAGAATCACAGACTATTCAGTTCACTCATGAGCTAATCAAGACAACATTCAACTGGACCAAGGATGGTCTCATTGATCTGAAGGATGAATGCCATGAGGCTAAGAAAAGGACCTTCTTGGACATTAATAGAGTTGACATTGAAGAAGAAGTACAACTCATGCATCAACACTTCTGTTTTCCAAACATGCATCGATACACAACCCCACAAAAAGTGGTAGTGCAACTGTTGTCCCACACAATCAAGCAAATTGGTAACCAAATCAATTTGACTCCATACGTCCAAGAGTGGATCTCTGAAGCCAAAAAGCGGTGGGGACATAAGAAGTTTTTAAATGGAAGCTCTGCTTTAACTTTGCTTATGTATCAGGCCTTAGACATGAAAGAATGCTTGCGACCTATGATTTCAACGGTTGAATTATCAAAATATGTATAGACTACCACTATTCCCAAGAAAAAGAAAGGTATTACCATACTGGAAGAAGTCGCCACTATCTCACGAACCACCATGAGAGGCACAAAATGGGATAGAGCCGTGGAGGCATCCGAAACTCCACAATCAAAGAGACTGCATGCACTTCCAAGGGTACCATTAACAGCAGCACGAATTATTACGAGAAGGGATCTCTCTAGAGCATTAGAAGCAACCCATGCTTATATGAGAGCTCAGGTAAACCTTATGGCACACGACCACCACTATTACCAGTCGAGTAAACAACAAAGGTCCTCACAAGCAGGCAATAATATATCACAACACAAAAGGTATAAAGAATTGGGTTTAAATGATTCAAGCTCAAAAGACAAACCATCCCAAGATCATGATACACTCAATACTGATATACACATGGATGAGCATGTGAGAGAGGAATGGGATGAGTTGAATCAAGTACAACATCAAGTGGAAAAGGAAAGTGATCAAAGGGAACAATCTCAGCCTATGAATGAAGAACAATAGGGAAGGACACACACCATCCAATTGAATGAGCAAACAAGGATATCGCTCAAGGAAATGTCGCCTCCCAACTCTAGAACAGTCATACATCCCAAACAAGCACATGACATCGATGAGGTACAAGAAGAGCAAGAACTTACATACCAATCCAAGTGGTTGTTGAGCCATCACCCTTGGATGTGGTAGTTCATTCTCAAAGGTACAATCTCCGAAACTTGAAGCCCAAGTTACCACAACCACAACCGAAAGGGCTGAGCCAAGAGTGCAACTACATATCAGGCAGCCAAATCAAGAAACATTACATGTTCCACAAGGAAAAGATGTGCGAACGGGTGAAGAACCCATTATAACATAGACATGGCTTAATGTAGATGTGCATCAGCTAAACCCAATCATCAGAAATATGGTTGACACAGTCATGACTGCCCAAACATATTGATGGACAAAGATAAAGCAAAATCAGAACTATTTGAAGCCAAAAGTTGATTCTAGACCATGACCGAGGAACTCTCAACCAAGAATATACGTACTCAGTGGGAACTCGCACATAAAACAGCTGAATTGGTGACAAACATGGACGAATTAAATCATGTACAGGAGGAGAACGTGTTGCTCAAAGAAAAACTAAAAGAGCTAACTATATCTATTTCAAAACTTCAAAGTGAAGTAAAGACATTGAAAAAGCAACATGAAATGTATGAAGTAGAGAAAGTACAAATGACAAACCGCAACAAGATATTATAAAATCAAATTAAAGTATATATGGACAAAGCAGACAACCTAGGTACAAGGAACAAAGAGTTAATGAACTCCATTCTGTTAAATCGACCCTTTGAAAGCATTATCACAGAAGGAGAAGGAATACAAGAACTGAAGGCAAAGTTGTTAGAAATGGAAGATCAGCTAAAACGAGAGCAAAAGAAACAGGCCGAGTTAGAAGCAAAATATACAATGGACAACAAAACACTGGAACTCAAGTGGCAAATACAATGCAAAAATACACAGAGCAATGCACTCAAGATGTCAATCAAATGAGGACCATTTTCGAAGCTAAGGCGACAATAGAAAACGAGCTCAAGGCTTGTAAAGTACAACATGAAGAGAAAGATCAAATCATAGCAGAGCTCAGAGCACAATTAGAACAAGCAAAGAACTTGGGAACACCAGTTGTGCAACCATCCAAGATGGCTACTGACGAGACTAAGGTACACCCTCTTTCTCACCCAATAGTTCATTCGCCAATAAGGGAGCTGGCTATAGATGAATATGATGACCATCCAATGCCATATACTGCAGAACTAAGTGAGAAAGAAAGAGCACTACTGGTGTCTCGTCTCATAGAAAATTTAGGTAGTGAAAGTCATGAAAGAGGCCCAGATCAAAAAGCAAAGATTTAGATGAGATAATGAAGCCCTTCAACCTCCCTTATGGAATCATGAAAGAGCAAACCCGAAGATACATCAAGAAGACCACGGGGAAGGATCCGGACGAGCAGCTCAACTTCAAGGCAAACACTTTTAGTTATCCTCAATAGGAGTTCGAAGATGCCATTTGGAGAATAAAATTTTGGAAAAAAATCCAATCTTGTGGGTGCACTGGCAAGAGGCACCATATTTTTTACTCCAAGTCAATCCAGCTTTTTGTCCTCTGTCACGTCGACGATACTAGCAAGAATTTTGGGACTTGCAAAGCTAAGGTAAAATAAATACGTGTTTTCGAGATCAAAATTGCTTCGTTTTGTGGTGCCAAAATTGCGATCTGAGCTCGTTTTGACCTTCGAGCACACTATTGTAGTGCTTATGCAGGCTATTTCATCTTTTTGTGCCAAAGCTATATATACAGAATTGGTCTCGGCAATTCTGTTCAACTTTTGGAGATACAATCAATTTTTTGCATTACGATATTTTAGTCACTAGCCATGGCTGAAAGCAATGATGTATTCCGTATGTTGGTTGTTGAAGATAAGTTGGATGGTACCAACTACCCGTTATGGGCTTATATGATGTGACATGTATTGGTTGCAAAAGGATTGTGGAACATTGTGCAGGGTATTGAAAAATGTCCTATCACACCTACACCTACTACAACTGCAGGTACAGAAGTTGAGGAAGAAGGTGTCGAAGATGATGATATTCTGCATATTCCTCTTTGAGTTGTGGTTTCTATTGCACCTACTATAGAGCAGATTCGTTGGGATGGCAGAGATACCCAGGCACATGCATTGATAGCTTTGTCTGTCAAACGTGCCATTATTCCTCACATTCGCTCTTGTAAAACAGCTAAGGATGCTTGGGATACACTTACCACATTGTACCAAGCTAGGAATGAGGCTAGTGTTGCTTACCTCCAAAAACAGTTGGATAGTGAGCACATGAATGAAGGTGATTCTATGGACAATTTTCTAAAATTCAAAGACTTGAAGGAAAAGTTGATTTTTGCTGATGAGGTTATACCAAATAGCTCACTTGTGCAGAAGGGTTTGAATGGTCTTCCCGATTCATATCAGAGTTTTACTTCTACTCTTTGGTTGATGATGAAAGGCAATCCAAATGCCTTGTCATTTGAGGATTTAGTCTCTGTTCTATTGCACGAAGATTAGTCCAGGCAGAACAGGTCCATTATGCATGTTGTAGATCAAGCTTTCCTGGCTAGTCAGAAGGGCAAAGGAAAATGGAGCTCTTCTATTAGTAAGCAGAAATCTGCAAATGCTACACATTTGAAGAACCAAGATAAAGATGAGAAAAAATAAAAAAAGCAAAAACTGTTTTGCAAGTACTGTAAAGAGAATGATCATATGAAAAGAACTATCCAAAACTGGCTGCTAAAGAGGCAAAGAAGAAAGAGGTTGGAACGGTTGTTGCAGAAGCCTCTACACCAAAAATGGAGTCTCCTAATCTTGTGAAGGAAGAAGAATGGGTGTTTACTACTGTTTGCAGTTTTGACCCATCTTCTCATGAGCAGTGCATGTCTGCAGTAGACTCAGATGCTTGGTACTTTGACAGTGGGGCGACCAAACATATTACCTTGCAGCGCAATTTCTTCTCTTCACTCGAGCCTGCCCCTACAGGGAATACTGTTACATGCACCAACAACTCCTCTTATCCTATTATGGGAGTTGGTAAGATCATTTTGACTACTACAATTGGTAGTTCTTTCACTTTGTTAGATGCTTTGTTTGTGCCAGGGATCAATAAAAATCTATTATCAGTCTCTGCATTAGCCAAGATTGGCTTGGTTGTGAAATTTGTTGATGAGAGGTGTACAGTTCATGATTTGTCAAATGGCGATGTGATTATTGCTTCTGGCATTTTATGTCATGGGCTCTATAAGCTCATAGACTATGAAAGATCTGTAAATGATTCGGCATGTGCAGTACATGATTCTCAGGCTATGTCAGATGCAAAGCTTTGGCATGCACGCTTTGGTCATCTGAATTTTGCTAGTTTGCTACGCCTGCAGAAATCTGAAATGGTGTCTTCTTTGCGCAAACTTGAGGCACCAGGAAAACATGTTTATGAAGGCTGTATTTTGGGCAAAATGTAGCATTTCTCCTTTCCAAAAGATGCTTCAGTTCGGGCTACTCAGAAATTGCAGTTGTACATAGTGATGTCTGTGGTCCTATGCATACACCTTATTTTGGAAATTATCTTTACTTCGTGACTTTCATCGATGATTTTTCCAAGCATGCATGGGTATATCCATTGAAGGCAAAGTCCGAAGTGTTCATGTGCTTCAAACAGTTTTTGGTTTTGGCTGAAAATCTGTCAGCATGTAAAATGGGAACCCTCCATTATGATCGAGGGGGGGAATATATGTCTTCTAATTTTAATGAATTTTTGGTTGAACGTGGGATAAAACACTAGTGTACAATGGCATATACACCTCAATAGACGGGAGTTGCTGAACGAAAGAACAGGTCACTCATGGAGATGGTGAGGTGTATGGTCAAGAGTCAGGCTTTACCACATAGTTTTTGGCTTGAGGCTGTCATGTGTGTAGCATTGTACTTAACAGGTGTCAATATATCACTCCATATGAGGCTTGGCATGATCGCAAGCCATCTGTTGCACATCTACATGTTTTTGGTTGTTTGGCATATGCATTAGTGCCTGAACAACATCGCAGAAAACTGGATGATACAGCAGTAGAATGTATTTTTGTTGGGTACAGTTCTGAAAGTAAAGGCTATCGTGTGTATCATCTATAGACTAAATGCATTCTGGTTCGCTGTGATGTTGTTTTTGTGGAAGATGCTATTCAGCCATTGCTTTCATGTACTAAGGAGACATCTGTTAGCTCCAAAGACATGTATGATACTTTGCTGCCTCTTTTTACGGGTGAACAGTCTAGTGCTGGTCCTAATGAGGCAACTTCTCAGCCTTTGTAGGTTTCAAGTGATGATGCAGATCATTCCATTTTTTATGCAGATTTACATGATGCACTTGTTGATGAGAGAGCTGATATTGAGCGGGCAAAAACTATGCCAAAATGGTTGATGCAGACTTTGCGTGACAGCAAATTAGATGCACCTTTGTCATATCATACTAATTCAAGCTCTCATAGTGCCTCATTTGCATCAGATTGCTATGTTATGGCTGCATCTAGTCTTTGTGAGGAGAATGAGCCTGTTTGGTTTGATGAAGCACAAAATTCAAAAAATTGGATGGCTGCTATGCAATCTGAATATGATGCTATAATGAAGAATGGTACTTGGTCTTTGTGTGACTTGCCTCCTGGCAAGAAGGCCATTGGAACTAAGTGGGTTTACAAGTTGAAGCGTACGCTTGATGGAACAATTGACATGTATAAGGCTAGGCTTGTTGCAAAGGGTTATGCAGAGAAAACAGGCATTGATTTTGATGAGACCTTTGCACCTACATGCCGTATGACTATTGTTCGGAGCATTTGTGCAATTGCAGCCCATCATGGTTGGAATGTACACCAGTTGGACATCAAAACTACATTTTTTAATGGTGACCTGCATGAAGAAGTGTATGTTTTTCAGCCCCATGGCTTTGTGCAGAACAGGCATGAAAACCAAGTGTGCAGATTAAAGGAGGCATTATATGGTTTAAAGCAAGCACCATGTGCTTGGTATGAGAAGATACATGCCTATCTGATTGCACATGGTTTTGAGAACAGTCCAATTGAAAGCACCTTATATGTTAAGCGTGCTAATGATGTGCTTCTGATCATTGTGGTTTATGTTGATGACATGCTACTCACTGGTCCTCATGAGAGGCATATTTTAAGGCTGATTTGCATGCCTCATTTGAGATGTCTGATTTGGGGCATTTGGATCACTATTTGGGCATTCGGTTTATGCAAGTTGATGGTGGAATGGCTTTGTGACAAACAAAATATATTGACACATTATTGTAGCATTTTGGCCTTGAAGATTGTAAGCCTATTGCCACTCCGATGGAGATAGGTTTACGATTGAGTCTTCATGATGCTGGAGATGCATTTGCTGCTGTTCTCTATCAGTAGGCTATTGGATGCTTGATTTACTTATGCATTACTTGGCCAGATATTCATTTTGTTATCTCACAAATGAGTAGGTTTATGCATTGCCCAAGAGTCAAGCATTGGCAGGCGGTTAAGTGCATCTTTCGCTACTTGAGTGGTACTATGCTACTTGTGTTGTTTTATCCCAAGGGGGGATCACTACCGCCTGATTTGCATGCTTTTTCTAACTCTGATTGGGTTGGTTGCTATGACACTCGTGTGTCCACTAGTGGCTTTTGCTTCATGCTTGGTAGTTCATGTATATCTTGGTTGAGCAAGAAGCAGCCTACTGTGGCCACTTCGAGTTACTGTGGCCACTTCCAGTTGTGAGGCTGAGTATAGGGCAACTTTCACAACGACTATTGAGTGTGTGTGGTTGAGACACCTTATGGCTGATTAGGGTGTTGGTTAGTCTTCTGCCACCACCATCTTCACTGACAGTCAGAGCGCATTGGCAGTTGCGAGGAACCATGTGTTCCATGATCGCACTAAGCACATTGAGGTGCATTATCATTATGTTAGGGAGAGTTTCTCTACTGGGGAGATCAACTTGTCATATGTACCCACGCAAGAGAACATTGCAGACCTTTTCACGAGGCTCTGCCGAGGGAGAAGTTTGAAGCTTTTCGCAAATCTTTGGGCGTACTTCCTTTCGTGGAGTGATCTCCACATAGCTTGGCACTTCCTTATACAATTGCATCACTCCCAGGGGGGATTCGTTGATATATTTAGGTAGTGATGTGTGTGAACATTCTAGGACCGTCGGGGCACTTTTTTTTCCCTCTTTAGGAGGCTTTTTCCCCCGGCTTGTATATATGCCTATTGCCCTAATAGGCTACTTATCTTTGTACATTCTCTAGTAACACATTCAGTATGCTCCAAGCTTCTTCTCCTTTCTTGTGTTCTTCGCGTGCTTCCGCAGACGTCTATCTCTAACAGACTTGTACAAAAGCATTTCATAAAAGATTAAACACAGAAGGAGCACTAAGCAAAATATCGGGCGCAACTTTTCTTCTATTAAAAAAAAAGTTACATCTGAATGACGAGAGTTATTCTCTTCACTTGTAAAGTGTCTAATGACTCTTACAACTAGTCATTCATCATCTCTCATACATGCCCCAACTTTCTACTTGTATATATAGGTATTTTGTACAAACTCGTTACCACTACAAAAGTATAAGAATGTTTAATGTACATGTATATACAATTCTTCATTCTCTGATTGTAACTATCTTCAATCTTCATATCTTGATCTTTGCTTCATGTTTGACTTCAAATCTTTGTGCAAATCATCAATTGATGGTTTTCCTGCACCAACGCGTGTCATCTTGAATCATCACATGTTGAGCTTGATATCTCAACAATTTTGAGATATGAAAATTTGATGGCACAAAATTTTCTCTATGGAAGAATCAGATTAAAGATGTGATGATTCAGAGAAGCCAATGGAAGCTAGTGAATGGAATCTCAAAGAATCCTACTGACATGGATGAAGATGATTGGGATGAGCCAGATGAAATGGCCAGGTCTACCATTCAATCACACTTGGTAGATAATGTTTACTTTACGGTATTAGACTGTGAAAGTGCAGAGGAGCTTTGGAAAATGTTATGCAATACGTATGATAAAGAGACGACATCAAATAAAGTGTACCTGATGGGAAAGTTATATGACCTTTGCATGAAGGACACAGATAGTGTTGTTGCTCATCTAAATTAGTTTGATGCTATATTCTCCCAATTACACGCTCAAAAAATGGATATGGATAACAAAATTAAAGCAGTCTTGTTGTTATGCACCTTGCCATCATCATGGGATACATTTTGCACAGCTATTAGCAATAGTACTCTTGGTGGTAAATTGGTCTATGATGACATATGTGGAGCACTCGAGTGAGGAGATTCGTAGAAAATCTATGGTTGGTACTCAGAGTGGAGATGCATATAATGTTTGTGATTCTTAACCAGGAGAGAATCATCAATGTGGCAAGAGCAAAGACAAGGAAAAGAATGGTCAATGGAATAAGAGTAGAAGTAAATCAAGGAAGAGGGATATCAAATGCCATTATTGTCATAAGAAAGGTCACATGAAGAAAGATTGTTATGCATTAAAGAATGCTAAAGGTAAATGACAGAATGTTGATGGGCATGTTAAACAGCTACCTGCACCATCTACTTTGACTGTGAAGATTGAAGAAATGAATGCTATTTCTGATGATGCTGATGTGTTGATACTTGATAGCACTGTGCCAACTGAGGCTCTTATGGCTAATTCTATTTCCCACACATGGCTGCTAGATTATGGTGCTTTTTTGCATGTGACATCACATAGAGAATGGTCCTCAAGTTATGCGATGAATTCTCTTGGTATCGTGAGACTTGGTGACTCTTAATAGTGTGATGCTGTGGGGATTGGAGATGTGGTTGTGCAGTTCATTGATGGTTTAAAATTTACTATGCATAATGTAGACCATGTACCTGAGTTATCACATAGTTTGATGTCAGTTGGTCAACTTGATGACCTTGGTTACAAGGTGGTCTTCTATGCTCAATCCTTTTGCATATCAAAGGGCAATATGGTTATTGCAAAAGGAAGAAAAGTTGGCTCATTTATCCTTCATTTGTATCATAGAAAGAACACTTGTTAACTGTTACTTAGCTAGCATGCATAAACATGTTGCACATAGGGATGTTTAAGAGAATGCCCGATCAGATCAATCTGGAAATGTTCCTGTTCAGCAACCATTGAGACACTCTACATGTGTCTTGTTAGAGTTCGAGGTCTACAGAAGCACGCGAACAACACAAGGAAGAAGAAGAAGCTTGGAGCACAACACACAATGTTGAATGTATTACCACTAGAATGTACAAAGATAAGTCACTTGTTAGGGCAAATCCCCCGTGGGAGTGATGCGGTGAACAAGGAGCTGGCACTCATGTATAAGGAAATGCCAAGCTATGTGGAATCAATCCACAAAAGAAGTAATCCCAAAGCTTTGCAGAAAGCTTCACACTTCTTCCTAGGTAGAGCCTTCGTGAAAAGGTCTACAATGTTCCCCTACATGGGCACATATGCCACGCTGATCTCTCCAGTAGAGAACCTCTCCTTGACATAATGATAATGCACCTCAATGTGCTTAGTGCGAGCATGGAACACAGGGTTCCTTGCAATTTCCAATGCATTCTGACTGTCAGTGAAGATGGTGGTGGCAGAAGACTAACCAACACCCAAATCATCCATAAGGCATCTGAGCCACACACACTCAATAGTCACTGTGAAAACTACCCTATACTCAGCCTCACAATTGGAAGTGGCTAGAGTAGGTTGCTTCTTGCTCAACCAAGATATACATGAGCTACCAAGCATGAAGAAAAAGCCACTAGTGGATACATGAGTGTCATAGCAACCAGCTCAGTCAGATTCAAAGAAAGCATATAAATATGGCGGTGGTGATCCCCCCTTGGGATAAAAAAATCCAAGTAGTCAGAAACCACTCAAGTGGTGAAAGATGTGCTTAACTGCTTGCCAATGCTTGACACCTGGGCAATGCATAAATCTACTCATTTGTGCGATAGCAAACTGAATATCTGGCCGAGTAATGCATGAGTAAATCAAGCATCCAACAACATGTTAATAGAGAGCAACATCAAATGTATCTCCAGCATCATGAAGACTCAATCGTAAACTTGTCTCCATAGGAGTGGCAGGTTTACAGTCTTCAAGGCCAAAATGTTGCAATAATGTCTTAATATATTTCGTTTGACACAAAGCCATTCCACCATCAACTTGTATAAATTGAATGCCCAAATAATGATGCCAATGCCCCAAATCAGACATCTCAAATGAGGCATGCAAATCAGCCTTCAAATCATCAATATGCTTGTCATGAGGACTAATGAGCAGCATGTCATCAACATACATAACAACAATCAGAAGCACATCATTAGCACGCTTACCATATAAGGTGCTTTCAGTTGCAAAACCATGTGCAATTAGATAGGCATGTATCTTTTCGTACCAAGCATGTAGTGCTTGCTTTAAAGCATATAATGCCTTCTTCAACCTGCACACTTGGTTTTCTTGCCCTTTCTGCACAAAGCCATGGGGCTAAAAAACATACACTTCTTCATGCAAGTCACCATTTAGAAATGCAGTTTTAATGTTCAACTGATGTACATTCCAACCACGATGAGCTGAAAGTGCACAGATGCTACGAACAATAGTCATTCAGCATGTAGGAGCAAAGGTTCCATCAAAATCAATGCGCTGTGCATAACCCTTTGCAACAAGCCTAGCCTTATACCTATCAACTATTCCATCATGCTTAGATTTCAGCTTGTATACCCACTTAGTGCTAATGGCCTTCTTGCTAAGAGGCAAGTCACATAAAGACTAGGTACCATTTTTCATGATAGCATCATATTCTGATTGCATAGCACTGAATGAGTACAATATGATAGAGATGCATCTAATTTGTGTCACACAAAGTTTGCATAGCCATTTTAGCATAGTCTTTGCCTCCTCAATATCAAGTCTCTCATCAACAAGTGCCTCATGTAAATCTGCATCAGAAATGGAATGCTCTGCATCATCAAATGAAACCTGCAAAGGTTGAGAAGTTGCCTCATTAGGACCAGCACTAGAGTGTCCACTTGTAAAAAGAGGCATCAAAGTATCATACATATCTTTGGAGCTAATAGATGTCTCATTCGTACATGAAAGTAAACGCTGAATAGCATCTTCCACCAAAACAACATCACGGCTAGCCAGAATGCGTTTAGTCTGTGGATGATATAGACAATAGCCTTTGCTTTCAGAACTGTAACCAAGAAAAATACATTTTACTACTTTATCATCCGATTTCCTACGATGTTGTTCAGGCACTAATGCATATGCCAGACAACCAAAAACACACAAGTGAGCAACAGATGGCTTACGATCATGCCACGCCTCATATGGATTGATAGACTGCAATGCTTTAGTGGGACATCTTTTAAGTACATATGTTGCACACATAACAACCTCAACCCAGAAACTATGTGGTAAAGCTTGACTCTTGACCATACCAAAAACCATAAGTGATTTGTTCTTCTATTTAGCAACTCCATTTTGCTCAGGTGTATACGGCATTGTACACTCATGTTTTATCCCATATTCAGCCAAAAATGCATTAAAGTTAGAAGAAATATATTCCCCCCCTCAATTAGAATGGAGGGTGCCCATTTTACATGTTGACAAGTTTTCAACCAAAACCAAAAATTGTTTGAAGCACATAAACACTTCGGACTTTTCTTTCAATGGATATACCCATGCATGCCTGGAAAAATCATCAATGAAAGTCATGAAGTAAAGATAGTTTCCAAAAGAGGGTTTTTGCATAGGACCATAGACATCATTGTAAACAAGCTGCAATTTCTGAGTAGGTCGAACTGAACCATCTTTTGGAAAAGAGGAACACTGCATTTTGCCCAAAATACAGCCTTCACAGACATGTTTACTGGGTGCTTCAAGTTTGGGCAAAGAGGACACCATTTTAGAATTCTATAAGCATAGCAAACTAGCGAAACTGAGATGACCAAAGCATGCATGCCAAAGCTTTGCATTTGACATAGCCTGAGAATCATGTACTGCACATGTTGAATCATTCATAGATTTTTCATAGTCTATGAGCTTATACAACCCATGAAATAAAATGAAAGAAGCAATAATCACATCCCCATTTGATAGATCATGAATTGCACATTTGTCATCAACAAATTTCACAACCAAGCCAATCTTGGCTAAAGTTGAAACTGATGACAAATTCTTCTTGATCCCTGGCACAAATAAAGCATCCTACAATGTGAAAGAACTACCATGAGCATTAGTCAGAATGATCTTACCAACTCCCATGATAAGATAAGAGGAGTTGTTAGTGCATGTGACAGTATTCCCTATAGGGGTAGGCTTGAGTGAAGTGAAGAAAGTGCAATGCAAGGTAATATGTTTGTTTGCCCCACTATCAAAGTACCAAACATCTGAGTCTACTGTAGACATACACTATTCAGTAGAAGATGGGTCAAAATTGCAAAGTAGTAAACACCCATTCTTCATTCGGCACTAGATTAGTAGAGTCAGTTTTTGATGTAGATGCCTCTGCAACAACCATTCTAGCCTCTTTTTTCTTTGCCGCTTTTGCAACCAGTTTTGGACAATTCTTTATGACATGATCATTTGCTTTACAGTACTTGAAAATCAATTTCTTTTTTTCTGTTTTCTTGTCGTCTCTCTCATCCTTCTTTGATTGTGGAGAATGAGAAGATTTCTCCTTACTAGGAGAAGAGATCCATTTACCTTTGCCCTTCTGACTAGCTAGGAAAGCTTGATCTGTAACGTTCATAATGGACATGTTCTACCTAGATTGATCTTCCTGCAATAGAACAACAAATAACTCCTCAACTGTTAAGGCATTTGGATTGCCTTTCATCATCAAATGAAGAGTAGAAGCAAAACTCTGGTATGAATTGGCAGAACGGTCTACACAAGCAAATTGTCAAGCAAAGCTTCATCAGGAGAAATTAAATGTTCCTTTAAATCTTTGCTCTTTGTTAGAATATTGTCCATACAATCACCTTCATTCATATGCTCACTCTCCAACTATTTTCAGCGGTAAGAAACACAAGCCTCATTCCTAGCCTGGTACAATGTGGCAAGTGTATTCCAAGCATCCTTAGTTGTTCTGCAAGAGTGAATGTGAGGAATAATGGTATGTTTGATAGATAAGGCTATCAATGCATGTGCTTGAGCATCTCTACCATCCCAACAAATTTGCTCATCAGTAGGTGCAGCAAAAACTATAGCACGAAGAAGAACATGAAGAATATCATCATCTTCAATGCCATCTACATCAACTTTAGTATCTGTATTTGCAGATGTAGTAAGACATTTTTCAACACCCTGCACAATATTCCATAACCCTTTTGCGACCAATACATGATGCATCATATAAGCCCACAATGGGTAATTCATACCATCCAACTTATCCTCAAGAGCCAATATATGAAATACATCACTGCTTTCAACCATGTCTACTGACTAAAATACCTTGATGCAAAAAAATGATTGTATCTGAAAAAGTTGAATAGAACTACCCTAACGAGTTCTGCTAAACTTGTAGGTGACTTTGAGATTCTTATATTGGCAAACCAAAACCTTTATATATCTTTGGCATGAAAAGATGAAATAATTTGCATAAGCACTGCAATAGTGTGTTCGGAGATCGAAACGTTCTCAGTTGGTGATTTTGGCACCACACAAGAAAGCTGATTTGATCTCTTAATCACCGTGAGTATGCTCACCAAATTTTGTGCGATTGCGATACTATGACCGAAGGGGCATCCAACATGCCCTAGATGAAGCGGCGACCTCCTCTGATATCCAATTGCTGGAGTTCGAGGTCTGTAGAAACACATGAACAACACAAGGAAGAAGAAGAAGCTTGGAACACAACACACAATATTGAATGTATTACCACTAGAATGTACAAAGATAAGTCGCCCGTTAGGGCAATAGGTGTATATACACGCCGGGAGAGAAACCTCCTAACGAGGGGAAAAAGTGCCCAGGTGGTCCTAGTGTGTTTACACACATCACTACCTAAATATATCAACATGTCTCACAACCACCTACTAGATATGTTCAAGGTTTTGATTTTGTTATGCTAATAGATGTTGGTGAGCCTTCTTGCTATAAAGAAGCTATGCACACAACGGATCATGTCAAGTGGGAGTGTGCCATGAAGAGTGAGTTGGATTCTATTCACAAGAATGGTACTTGAAATTTAGTACCTTTGCCAAAGGGTAGGAAATCTTTACCATGTAAATGGGTATATAAGCTAATATTCACATCAGATAGTGCTTTTTCAAAGTATGAAGCATGACTTGTTGCAACGGGTTTTAAGCAACAACATAGTGTTGATTTCAAAGAAATCTTATCTCCAGTGGTCAAGATGACTACCCTATGCATGTTTCTTGGATTCGTTGCAATGGAGGACTTAGAGCTAGTCCAAATGGATGTGAAAACTGCTTTCTTGCATGGAGATCTTATAGATGAGATCTATATGGAACAATCATAAGTTTATGTAGTTCTTGTCAAAGAAAGTTATTGGGGGATTCTTGTGCAGAAAGGGACTTGAGTATAAGAAGAAAGATACAGACACCGGAAGCTTCTGTAGATTGAGTATAAGGAGAAAAGTACAATGATGATGTACAATACAATCCAAATGCTCTCTGTGCAAAATCCCAAAGAGTGAACAATCAACAAAGTTACAAAATACCCAAGGTTCTTGCTGCCACCGACCTTTCTGCACCAGACCTCCACCTTCTCCAAGAGCTTGCACTTGTGCACACCTTGTACTCAAGCTTCAATAGGGGGGGATGGACACCTTCTGTCGATGCGCACAGAGCTTCAATGGGACCTTGTGACCTTTGGTTGCATGGCTTAGCACTTCTCTGCATACTTCTAAGTCACTCTCCTTGCACACCTTGCACTTCACTTCTCTGCATTGCACACTCATTGTATGTCTCTTGCTCTTCTCTTAGTCTAGACTATGCTCACTTTGCTTAGTCTTACCAAGAATAATGTCTTGCCTTGATTTGAGTGTTGGTTCGCGTACACTTCTAACTGCAAGAGTATCTTGGTGCTCACTTTGTCCCAAGATTGTCTCCAAATGTGGGTAGCCAACGAATCCCTATTTTGTCCTGTAGTGACTTTAGACTAAAACAAAAATTTTGATTGGGGGGCATACATTCACTTTTGTGTACGCTGTTGCTTTACATACCTTCACATTTTTTCTTTTAATTCTTCAAATGTGCACCTAAGAGAGGGTTCACCTAAACCTTCCAAACAATTTAGAAAACACTTTGAACCTTACAGTAATTACAGAAAGACAATCTGCAACCTGCATCCAACTTTCTACAAAATATAACCTTTGTAAACAATTACTTATGCACTACCTATGCACCTTGACACTTGAACTTTGAATGCTTTGACTTTGCCCATGTTGACTTTGACCTTGAACATGTTAACTTTGACCACTTTGACTTTGACTTTTTGACTTTGACTATGGTTGACTTTGACCAATATGACTTTTATGGGCTCAATAGTTGCCCACCACCTAATGGGCTCTTTGTCCCAGAGAGCTACAGCGAACACTCTGAGCAGAGATGACACCATGATTCTTGTGCTGCAAAATCTTCAAAAGGACATTTGAGCAGCTACCAAGTCCACGAGGGGCATAAAAGAACAAACACCAGAGAAGAACCAAAAGTGGAAATTTTGCATTGAAGAGCAAAAGATGGAGAATGGAGGATAGGAAGGAGAGGAAATGGAAGGTTGAGGGTTGAGGGGGCTTAGATGGATAGGGTTTGAAGGGGTAAGGTGAGGTTGGGTAGAAGGGTAAAGGGAGGGTGAGGGAGTAGGATTATGGGCTCTGGAGGGGGCCAAAATGATAAAACAGTAAAGCTATAGAGGTTGTATATGGGAAAATGTGAAACATATGGTAAAATAGTGTGAGAATATACCATGTGAACCATGTGCGTAATGAAAAACACATGAGAAATGTGCTCAAAACATATGGGTTTTGTCCAAAAGTCAGAGAAAAGTTGGGTTTTTGGAAAAACTAAGTCAAAAAATGAATTCAAAGGTGCCAAAGACATGCATATGACCCCAAGTTTGAAAAAATTGGCCATCCGAGGTGCAATCGAGAGCCAAAAGCATTGGACAATGGAAAATAAAAAATATATATTTATTATATATATATATATATGTGTGTGTGTGTGCGTGCTTTCAAAAGCCTGGCACTTAGGCAGAGCTTAAATAAAAAGAAAAGAAAAAAATAAAATAAAATAAAATAAAATAAAATAGAAATAAACAAATAAATAAAATAAAAATTATAAAAAAAATCATGGGGTTGGGGGGAGAGAGAGAGAGAGAGAGTGAGTGAGAGAGAGAGGAGGCATTTTTTTTTCTTTTTTTGAAATGCAAGGGGGCGCCTTTTTTTTTTCTCGTCTTCCTTTTTTTTTCAAGAAAATTATCCCTAGAGATCCTTTTTTTTTATAAAATACCCAAAAATTAGATAAAAAACACAAATAAAATCCAAAAAAAGAATTAAAAAAAATCTCAAAAAATTCCTGCATTTCTAGGCCACTTTTCTCACTCAAAACCACAAAGAGCTTCCTTTATTCCTCAATTTTATCAAGAAAATGACATTTGAAAAAGATTAAAAAATGCTAGAAAAAAATCTAAAAATGCTTTTAAAAATTGCCAAAAATTTCCTAAAATTATGCTTATGCAAGGGGTTGTGAAATGGCTTCTAAGTTGCATAAAAACTCAAGGAACAAGAATGAAAATGGATAAAAACTACTAAAATTTAAGCAAAAATGGAATGAGAAGGCTATGTACAACCTGGACAGGTTTTGCAAGTTCCAAGTGATCCAGAAAGCTTCAGTTGTGTTGATGATAGGCCTTGAGCATTGATCTATTGACAAGTGGTAGTACCTCTCCTTCCAGAGTCTCTAACTCCACTGCACCCCAATTCAGCATCGTCTTAATTCGATAAGGTCCTTCCTAGTGTGAAAGCCATTTTCCCCTTTTGTGTGGATTTAAGGTCTATGGAGAAGAACTAACATGCTTGTTTATAAGTTATTGTTCCATAGATTTAGATCATGTGCCTCCTTCCTCTTCATTTGAGTCTCTATCAATTGTTTTGCACCATGTAGACGTATCTCTTCCACTTTGTGTAGTGCTCCAAGCCTCTGAGAGACACCACAATCATTCTTTCTCTGCATGGATGCTAGTTTTGGTGACCCATGTAGAAATTCAAAGGGTCCAATAGGCAATACCCCATAAACCAGTTTTAACGGAGAGTATCTAGTAGCTTCTTTGTAAGCTAATCTGTAGGCCCATAGGGTACCTTGATAAGCTATGCCCCAGGAAGTGAGTTGTAACATACATTCCTTCCTTAACATGGCAATTAATACCTTATTGGTGGATTTTGCTTGTCCATTAGCTCTTGTATAATAGGAACAAGAGGTCCTATGTAGAATTTTATACTTGTTAAAAATTTCATGTAGGACCTTGTTCACAAAATGAGTACCTTGGTTTGTACAAATTTTAAGGGGGCATCCAAATATGCAAATGATGTTACTATAAATGAAATCAGCAATAGTTTGAGTGGTGCAATCAGGGGAGGCAATAGCTTCAGCCCACTTTGTTGCATAGTCAATGGCAATCAATAGATACTTTTCTCTCTTTTATGCAGGGTAGATGGGCCCTACGAAATCTAGCCCCCACTTCTCAAATGGTTGCCAAGAAGTGGAAATAATCATGGGGTTGTGCCTCTGCTTTGTTGGCTTGGGTCCACTCCTCTCACAGACATCACATGCTTTTCCCCATTCCTCTGTATCTTTGAATAATGTAGGCCACCATAAGCTAGTGTCAAGGATTCTCTAGCACATAATGTGTCTTGGAAGGTGCCCACCACCTGTTCCTTCATGTGCAGATTTAAGGACTTCCCTCACTTCTTCTTCTTCCATGTACTTTCTAAACCTATTATCTTTTCCTTGTCTATATAATTTTCCCTCAATGAAGGTAAAAAGTGTGGTTTTGATTAGCAGTCTCTTTCTTTGCACAGCACTTGCCTTCTCTGGATACAATCTAGTTTTAATAAAATTCTTGATGTCATCATACCATTCTTGAGCTTGTACAGCGAATAGATTAGCATCTAGAAAATCATCATTTACTCCAATTGCTTGATCCATCATGTTGATCTCGGATAGGTGGTATGCCATGACATTTTCTTTACCTAGTCTATGGACTATAGAAAAATAAAATTCCTGGAACAAAAGTAGCCACCTCCATATCCTCCCAGTTGCTTGTGGCTTGTTCAATAAATACCTGAGTGGTTGATGATCAGTGATGATAACAAATTTCACACCTAGCAAATAATGATGAAACTTTTGTATAGCGAAAACCATTGCTAAGGCCTCCCTTTTTGTGGTGCTATAATTTTTTTCAGCTTTAGTCAAAATTCGACTAGCATATTGAATAGGTATGTCAAGTTTGTATTCTTCACTGTGTTGAGCCAAAACTGCACCCACTACACATGCATTGGCATCTACATGGACATGCAAAGGTTTTGACCAATTTGGTGTGATAAGAATTGGTGCAACCACCAATTTGGACCTTAAATGTCTGATAAGCATTCTCTTCTTCTTCTTCCCATTTAAAGCGTACTTCTTTACCTATAAGTCTAGCCAATGGCTTGGCTATCTCTGCATACATTTTGATAAATCTTCCGTGGTACTTAGTATGCCCCAAGTAGCTTTGAATCTCTTTAGGAGATTTGGGTTTAGGTAACTTTAGTATAGAAATAATTATTAGGGTTCGGAGCCATACCTTTGGCCGATACCACATATCCCAAGAGGGTTCCTTCTGTCATGAGGAAATGACATTTATTTGGGATTAGCTTTAGTTTAGTCTCCCTGCATCTTTTAAAAACATTCTACAATTGTCTTAAGTGATTATCCAAGCAACCCAAAGGGATCTCCTTGTGAGATCTTGAAAATGAAGAAAAATCATCCATGAAAATTCTCAATGTTTCCAACAATAAGGGTCCAAAAATGAGGTTGAGAGTCATGTTAAAGGTGGATGGAGCATTTCTGAGTCCAAATGGCATTTTTACATACACATATGTGCCCTAGGGTTGTGATAAAAGTAGTCTTTTCACAATCCTCTGGGTGGATGGATATTTGGTTATATCCATTAAAGCCATCCATAAAGCTATATAATACATGTCCAGCCACTTCTTCAATGACCTATTTTGCAAAAGGCATGGGGAATCCATCTGGAATGGTTACCTTGTTGAGTGCTCTAAAGCCAACACAAATCCTGATTTTGTTGGTATTCCTTTTTGGTACTATAACCATTGGTGAAAGCTATTCTGAGTGTTCCACAGGAATGATGATTCCTGCATCCTCCATCTTTCGTATTTCCAAGTAAACAATTTTAGCATATTTTGGGTTAAGTCTATAACTCTTTCCTCTTACTAGTTTAGCTCCATCAACAAGAGGAATTATGTGCTCTCCATAAGTGGCAAGCACCCCTTATAATAAGTATTTATAATGCCACGCAAAAACATCTGCATAGTGTGTCAATAAAGATTTTACCTTTTCAAGCAGCTCAGGGTGGCTCCACAACCAAGTGGCCACCAAAACTGGATGATTATTTTCATGAGTGGCTAATTGTACTTCTTTGACTGGGTTTCTATCTACCATGGCATCTACATGCTCATCTCCAACCCTGTTTTCCTCTAATAGCTTTTCTTGCATTGTTGCGTAAGCAGGAGTGTTCTGGATCTCAATGTCTTCCTCTTTGTCCTGCATCCATCCTACAGGGATTTCTTGAATTGGCAAGGGACATTCCTCACTAGTATGTTTTACCTTGTCTTTACCTTTAATAACTTCCTTCTTTGTTATTGTTGTTGCATCGTCCTCCAAGTTGTGCTTGAGGGGTGTCTTCCTCCCCCATCTGTGGTCTGTGATGGGTTCTCCCAATCCATCAGCCTGAACTTTATCCTCATTTTCATCATAACATTCATATGTGCAAGAATTATTTAGAAAAACTCCAAAACAAGAGGAAGAGTTGCCTATTTGCAGCCAATTCAGAATGTCTTTGTAGCTCAGTGATGAGTAGCACCTCCTTTAATGTCAATTCGGGAAGACGTGAGGATGGTATGAAGACCTCGAGCAAGTGGCGACACAAGTGCGTGAGTGAGAAGCACACAAGCATGCACACACATACACACACACGCGCACACACGGCAAGACAAAGAGAGAGAATCAATGGAGTTCTTTAGATTACTTTCGATAGCTCTTACAAGTTCGTTTCAATTACAATCCGACCTCAAAAATGAGCTCTCTAGCTCTTTTTATAGTTTTTGACTAGCTTTTGGCCCTGTCTAGACCTAGTGTCCGGCCTAGTTAAAAATTAGGTTCCAGGGCTTATTTGAGGGCTCAAACGAAGTCTAAAAATTATGAAATTTGGTACGATGGTACTTCTAATACTCCTCAAGCTCGAGGACTCCTCGGCTTGCACAAAATGGAGTCTAATCTACCAAAAACGGGATTTACAATGTTTGTGTAGTGATTAAAATCACTTGGGTTGTACATAATCTATGGGAAGAAATGATCTGGCCTTGTTGCCGTATTGTGCATGACTCCTTTATTGCTTTGTATGCCAACACTCCCCCCTTCCTAGCGTCTGTCGCCCCTGACAGACCTTTGTTCCCTCGGGTGGTCGATGTAATATTGGATGACATTGGTGGCCAGTTCATGTTCTCCTATCCTTAAGCCTCTTGCTAGATCGGCTTCCAATGCCTCCCAATTTATTGCACCGGGGGTCTTTGGTTGCGGGGTGGTGTAGTATTCTGAATACATTGCTTGTTCACAAGCAAACAGTTGAAGCAGATGTGTCGGCTTTGGCGCGAAAATTTCCGAGTGGTACTCCCAGAACCCTGATCTGAACATTTCTTCGAAGGTCTGTTTGTAGCAGGCGGGGAGGTATTTGATGCGTGCATGCCAAGCGTAAGCCACACGGATACTGGGGGTGGTGCTCATGTCATACACCAAGTCATAATTTCCATTGCTAAACCCCGGAAGGCGTACCTGTGGTGCGGCTGCATTTCTAAAGGTCTTCAGCACCACTTGCATCATATCTAAGATTTTAAGCATCATTTGCGCTGCTACATCTTGCATGGGCTTCAAGCGCGGCATCCAGTGGCGAATGGTCCCCATCATATATGCTACCGATGGTGGTCCTTGTGGTGGCGCTATGTACGGATAGTTCAGCCATTCCTTGCATTGCGCATTGTTCTGTACCTTGATATTAAATGCCTTCCACGACCTGCGGCGGGGGACTGGACCGTAGCATGGGTTGTACAGGAGGTGCAACGGCGCGTTGTTCCATGTGCGTAGCATTTCTGGATAAGTCTCTAAAAGTTTCTGCCGCCATGTTGGTTGACGAATCTTGCCTTTTCGCACCTCTGGAGGAAGGTCTTCGGGTTGAAATTGGGTCGCAAAAGTAGGAATCTGACCCGTGACTCTTTGTATTTCTGCATTATAATCAGCCAAGATAATATAATATGGCCTGTACTGGAGTTCCGATGAGAGAATCAGGCGTCTCGATGACAAGTTCTTGAAGTAATCTGATTGTAAAACAGTCTCCTCTATGACCCTCATAGCCTGATTTTGCACTACGGTGCGCTCTTCATGCGAGGTCCCTATTTCCTCCACTTGTCGTAACCATGGCGGCCGTGGTGCCTCGAACGTGTCCTGCGCTTCTTCTGTTTGTTGGCCTCCTGGGAATGGTTGCGGATCATATTCTTCATCAAACGTTTGTTCCACAGGAATTTGCACAACTTCTTCGTCCGTGGGAGCCTCCGGAGGGGAAGATGGCCTCTCATATTGTAGTAGGCGTGTTTGCAATTCAGTTACCTGTTGCTGGAGATCTTTTATGGCCTCTGCGTCGGAGGGAAGCGAAGCCGCAGAGGGGGTGGTTGGAGGGGCAGCTGTTGGGCCTTGTTGGTGTTCCTGCTTCAGTTGTCCTAGCTCCTCTGATAGCTTATCATGTGCTTCGAGCAGCATGGCATAGTCTTCCAATATAATCTTGATGTTATCGGGGGTCACTGCTTGAAACTTGGATGGGCTGATGGGTGCCCCCGGTGTGCTCTCAATAGCTGCCTCCAGGTTCTCTTGATTTTGTATTTGCAGACGTCTGTTCTCTTCCTGAGCAGCCGCAAGATGGCGTTTAAGTAGCGCCATATTTCGCTGAAGTTTTGAGTTGCGTTCCAGTTGTGTCCGTAGGTGACTTTCTACCACCTGCACTGCTTCCTGATCTACGTTCTGTAGCTGTACTTCCAATATATTATGGGCGTCTTGGAGGGTTTGGAACTGTGTGTGGAGGCGAGCGTTCTCCTCTTCTAGTACCGCAAGGCGGAGCTGTAGTGTCGCTGAGTGCTCTTGCAGGCGTGCGTTTTGTTGCTGGAGCTGAATGTAATCTGTTCTTAAATTTGATATACAGGCCAACATGGTGTCCAATGCATTACCTATAGATGAGTGGGGGGTGTTTACCGTGGACGATGCATGGGAAGGGAATTGGGGAAGGGAGACAGTGAATGATGTGTCTACGAAAGTTGTGTGTGTGGGTGAAATTGGTGGAGGGGGAATGGGAGGAGGTGAAACCGTGGGTGGAGGTGCCGTGGGTGGTGAAATGTCCATACCTTCAGGAGTGGGTGTTAGTGTGGGGCCTGCCATATACATTGGTATGGTAGGTGGTGTGTGTGTGGAAGTGGTGAATAGATGTGAAGTGGGGTGGGGAGCTGAAAAGACAGGGAATGGTTGAGGGCTTGGTTGGAAAGCCCTAGCAAAGATGTCCTGGAGGGATTGTAGAAATGGAGAAAGGGATATCAGGGGTTGGGGTCGTAAATTTGAGAAGGGTGGAAAGGGTGGCGTGGTAGTAGGGAAACCCATGAATGTGGATCTGGGATCAGGATGACCCGTGGCTGAAGGCATTGGGGATGGTTGTCCTAGGGCAGGCTCGGGAAGGGTTTCGGTGGGTTGTGTAGTGATGGGGTTTGCTTCAAAGGTCGGGTTATCAGTGGTAGAGAATAGGGTGGCACTAGAGATGGGAGTACGAAAGATGAAGGCTGGGTCAGTGGGTTGAGTGGTCGATGGGATTTCCACTGTCTCTGTTCTCGGAGGTGATGGTGGGGGAGTAGGTGGTAGTGGTTCGGTGGACTCCTCATGGGTGGCGGGGTGCTGTTGACTAGCTGTTTGGGAGGTTGGTGTAGTAGTTGGCTCCTCTGCAACTGTAACGGGAATTTGGATATTTTTACCTGAGCGAGGTCGTGTCTGGAACCTTCGTGGGTCATATTGAACTGAAGGCCTCTGAATGGCAGTGCGCACAGCTTCTACAACTCCATATGTTTCTGCCATCAATAAGAGACCTTCCCTGTACTCTGAGTCAACTCCCGCTTCTTCCAACAACTGAGTCATAAGTACTCTGCTGCTCTGTTCAGTGAGTAACTGCTGCGATCGCACTCTTTCCATAATCTGATACAGCCTTCGGAGTTCTGCTGTATATGCTGGGGCTTCACTGGTCTCTTCTTCATATGCTTCTTCTTCTTCCGGGTGTCCGTGTTGTTGGCTTTGCTGAGCGTCACTCCAATGGACATGTCTACCGTCTGTAGACTTTCTTCTTCTCCGTGAGGATGTGCCCTGCTCCTCTGCCTCTGAATAAAACTCCACATCAGAGAATTGTGTGCTTTGTAGGAATGCTTCGAAATCCTGGGAGTCCAGTCCTTCAGCCTCTCCAGTGGCAGCAAACTCGAATTCAGGTGTAACCGGAGGAGCCGATGGGGTGGGTTGTGTCATAGTGTCAGATTCCGACCTGGGTATCCTAATGGTAAAAGGAGGTACAGTGCCCTCTCTTAATGGTGATGCCTCAGGAGTAGTCAGGACTTCCCTTGTCTGGACACACGGAATCGCGCCCCTCATGCGCTTGGACTGATGTGTGGATGTCTTGAGCCTTTTAAACATTTGTAATTGTGCCCAAGTTAAGGCACGCTCAATGGGGACATCATATGCCAAGCATCGGTAAATGATGCGTGTGAGTGCACAGCATCCGTTCACCACTAATTTCCTAGAAGCCCGTTTGTTCGCTTCATACAACTGATCTATAATCCACACTGGTAGCTTAATAGGTAGCGCACCTGCTTCCGCCAAGTAGAGAGCAAACCAGATCTTCTTGTGTGGTTGCGTGAATCGGTCTTGACCGGGGAAGGCGAAATGTTGCATGCACATGCGGAGAGGGATGGACACATTTGGGGTGAGGGCTGCCATGTCTTTCAGCTTCACTACTTTCCTGTCCTTCATGTTGTTGGGAACGAGAGCATCCTTTTCTGAGGGTACATGCGTGCCATGCATCTTTAAAGCATCACTCACCAGCTCCACAGTAAGTTCAAACCTCTTCAACTCGTTGTTGCCCAGCAATGAGGGGAGAACAAATGATCCGGGTTGGTCCTTATCTTCATGAGCTTGTAATGTAGAGACCAGATAGTAACATCGGAGGAGGTCGGGTTTAGGTAGTGGGGCTTCAAAATATTCCGCCAACCCTGCTCGTTGCCATATGATCTGGAGGTCTTCGGTGTTCTGTAAAGTCTCGAACTCCTTGGAGAAAAATTGGAAACGCACCCATGATCTGTCATACTCGCATTTAGACTCCCAGATATACTTAGCCTCTCCTAATGGACCGGGCATGCCATTGAACCAATGAGAGTTGGCATGGACTCTTTCCGTGATTCCTGTAGGTGGATCTGGCACCGGGAGTTGCTGAAGGTGTTGCATCTCCACTGGTCTTTCAGTCGGGGGCACGTCCACAGGTAGGCTATCCACATCAATTCCTGCAGTAAGTATCCCTACTTGTGAGCCCGAACCTGTCGCTTCTGCCATTTTACTGCTTGCCTTCTGATTCTGTGAGAATATAGAAGCATGTGTTAACATCGTAATGGACAGACTAAATCCGTTGCTGTCCCCGTTACAACATTAACAGGAGGTATATGGTGAGTTAGTGGTTAGTAAGTGCACGAAGACAGTGAGTGTAGTTAACGTTTGTGTATTCCTAGGAGACTAATGCCGTTAGTAAGTGGGGTGAATTTACAAATCGGGGTCGGGGGGTTTATCACAGATCTTAGACTGCCAAATGCAGTGGATGGGCTTTGCTTTCGGTTTCATAGAGACTCCAGAGAGCTGTGTCGGTGTCGCTGTTTGGGAATGGGGCCTTTTAGGGACCCACTTATAAGTGATTACATGCATGCTCATGGGTCTTGGTGTGTTCCTAAGTGTTGAACACGAGGGAATACTGGTTGTACTCGTAGATGGGTTATGCTGCATAGGTTGTGGCCTTGGCGTAACTACTTGTGCCCTCAAGCAAGCCTTAGGCACCCAAATTTGTCTAGATTGTGGGCTTGCCTTCATCGACTTCTTGGGCACCCAAATAGATTTTACTTTAACAAAAGAATTTCTGACAGACTTCTTATTAGCGTCGTGTTGTTGGTTACTAATAAGAGGCTTTGCGCGTGTAGTTGACGGTGGTGCACCCGGTCGTTCGCCTTTCCGCACCCACACCTGGTTTATTTTCTGGGACATTCTGCTGCGCAGGTACTTTTGATCTCGGACATAGGTAGTACTCGGCTTCTTCTGCTTGTGATCCGTCTTTGGTTGCTGCCTCCTTCTGGCCTTTGGAAAAGAAGGGAGTTCCGTTGCATCCCTGACTCCTTTTTTGCAAATATCATTCTTCTGCAACACAGGGTTTTGAACAAGAACAGCATGGTCATCTTCATGTGTACCCCTGGAAGGACCAGGAGTCTGTGCCTTTCCTAGTTCCTTGAGTGCTCCATTGTCTAATTCTACTGTAACTCGACTATGATTGACCCAAACCTGGAGAAGTCCACTTCTTAGGTTTAAGTTAATTGCTTGGTCATAGATCCAATCTTGACCCAAGACTAGAGGTTCAGTGAGATCCTCATCTTGACACACCAGTACTTTAACTGTCATTGCCTCATCATGAATGTAAAGGGGAAGTTCCGCCTCGCCCATGCAAGGGGTTTCCACTCCTCCCAATCCTATAAGATATGCTTCCACAGGATTGACAGTCAATTGTAATTCTTGGCAGTAAGACAATTTAACAGCACTAGTGGCTGCACCTGAGTCAATCAAGGCTCTTACGGTCCTTGCACTCTTTCCTTGTCCTATATCTAAGGTTACGAAAGGACGTCTATCAATTATCCTATGCGAGCTTGTTCCTGCGACTTCACACATGGCCATAGGAAATCCTTGGTCTGCATAGTCATTCGCTCCAGGCTGATCTCTACCTTGCCTTCGTAATTTCATCCTTCTGATGCGTTCTAAAGCTTCAGCTTGAGCTTCTTCTCGAACTCGCTTTTCTTCCTCTTTGCGTTTCTTAGCAGTGTTGAGTCGACTGAGCATTTCCTCCGTGAGGGGTTCCTGATACAACTTGACTCTGCAACCGCTAATATAATTTGGGAGAACATCACCCTCTAATGTGGCCAATTGTACTCTCCGCTCGTGGAGATCCTATTGATGATCATAGGTCCGTAGCCTCTCTTTTCTAGCTTCCTCGCGTGTTGTTTTAGTGTATAGACTAAGACTAGATCTCCTGCTTTCAAGCCTTTATCCTTCACGTGGGCATCAAAGTATGCCTTCTGTCTCTTCTTGGCTGCATATATCCCTGCAGCGGCTCTCAGTCTTGTTTCTCCTAATCGTTCAAGGTCAAAGATCCTAGAGGAGAGCTCATGACCTGTCCATTCGTGCTCTCGTGCTACTCTCAATGTAGGGATCAAGAAGTCCAAGGGTAACACAGCGTTTTGACCGAATACCATCTGAAAGGGAGTGGCTTGGAGTACCGTTTTGTAGGCAACTCGGTATGCCCAAACAGCATGGTGTAGCTGTTTGTCCCAATCAGAGCGTTTAGTGTTCACTAATTTCGTCAGTACATTGCATAGAATCTTATTAGTGCTCTCAGCTTGTCCATTAGCTTGAGGGTGATAAGGGGCAGACTTCTTGTGTATTACCAAGAATTCTTGGAGTAGATTTTCAATCACTTCGTTCAAGAAATGAGTGCCTCTATCACTTACAAGCTCTATGGGTAGTCCATATCTCGTGAATACATTCTCAAACAAGAATTTGGCAGTTGTTTGAGCATCGTTCTTGGTTGTAGCTTTTACCTCTACCCACTTGGTGAGATAATCTGTTGCCACAATGATGTATTCCGCATGAGAACCTTTCGCTGGGGGATTAATAGGACCTACGAAGTCTATTCCCCACTTAGAGAATGCACGTCCACCCATCATAGGTTTCAGTGGCATCTCATCCTTGCGTATAGGATACTGAGTCCTTTGACAGATATCACACCGTTTCACATAGGTATGTGCATCCATGTGAAGTGTAGGCCACCAAAAGCCCGCAAATAGTATTGCCTTGATTACCCGATCTGGTCCAAAGTGTCCTCCTGCTACACCTTGGTGAGCAGTTTCTAAGATCTTAAGATACTCACTTTCATGGACACACAATCTCAGGTAACCATCTTTACCGCGCCTATATAGATTATCACCTATGAGTGAATAATCCAGGGCTTCTTGTGCTAAACTCCTTTTCCTACCTAGAGTCATGTCTGGGGGGAATGTGTTTGTCCGCAAGAATGATACTAGAGGTTCACTCCAATCTGGCACAATGGATACTTGATAGAGAGTGGCATGTTCCACAGGTGGTTTAGTGCAACAGATTGGGCATTCCTTGCACAACTTCTGGACATCCGCTTCCATAGTGGGCCAGTGCACTCCGAATCTCTTTAGAGTCTGTAAAGTTCGTTGTTTTGAATGGTGTTGCTCTAATGCACCTACATGTGCTAATTGCAACCATTTAGCGTACTCATCCTCTTCTACGCAACAAGCCAAGATCCCTTGATCTGTGTGCTTGTACATGCTCCCGGCCATGATGTGATACTTTTGGGCTTTTACGATCTCTCTATTCCGTGTGTTTACCACTGGATGGTTGGGCCCGTATGTCAAGACTGGTACTATTGGCTTAGCCCACTGCGGTACAACTTCCAGATTAAACAAGTAAGCATCAGGAAGGTCATCTGATACTCCTTGTGGGGCTTCTCCCGATGTGAGCCTAGAGAGATGATCAGCTCTCAAATGAGTCCTACCTTTTCTTACCACAACCTCAAAGTCATATTCCATTAGCAAGAGAAACCATCTCACTAATCTTCCTGTATTGCATGGCTTGTTTACAAGATATAACAATGCCTGATGATCAGTAAAAAATTTAAACTTATTTGCAAGCAAATAATGTCTAAACTTTTTAACTGCATATACCATGCCTAATCCTTCTCGCTCAGTAGTGGTATAATTTCGTTCAGCCGCATTCAATTGTCTACTGGCATAGGCAATTGGAAGATCCATATTACCTTCACCAGTAGGTTGTGCAAGCACACATCCAATAGCGTAATTCGATGCATCAACATGAACATGGAATGGCTTATTCCAATCTGGTGTGGTCAAGATTGGTGCTGAACATAATCTTCGTTTAAGTTCTTGGAAGGAATTCTCACATTCATCCGTCCACTCAAAGTTTGTCAAGAGTCCGTACATGGGCTTTGCAATGACAGCATACATGTGTATGAATCGTCGATAATAACCGCAATGCCCCATGAAAGCTTGTACTTCCTTGACATTCTTTGGCCTAGGTAGCTCTGCTATGGCTCACACTTTCTCTTCGTCAGTAGATATGCCATTCTTTGACACTATGTGTCCTAGAATCTTGCCTTGCCTGACCATAAAAACGCACTTTTCTGGGTTCAGGCAGACTTGGTACTCTCTACATTTGTCAAAGATTTGCCTGAGTTCCGGAATATGGGTTTGTCTAACATTGGAATGAGCACAAAGGTCATCAACATAGACTTCTAAACTCTTCCTCAGGAACTCCTTAAACACATGGCACATCAGCCTCTGGAAGGTAGCTGGTGCATTGGTAAGCCCAAATGGCATTACTCTAAAAGCAAAAATGCCCCATTCTGTGGCAAAGGCTGTCTTATGCTGATCCTCTGGAGCTATGGCTACTTGATTGTAGCCCGAAAATCCATCAAGGAAGCTGTACACTTCCTTGCCTGCCACTCTTTCTAAGAGATGCTCTGTGATGGGAAGCGGATAGTTATCTCGAATCGTGGCGGCATTAACCTTTTTCAAGTTAATGCACACACGCAGCTTGCCATTCTTCTTGGGCACCACTACGATGGGGGATACCCATTCGGTGTGCTCAATTTCGTAGATAAATCCAGCTTCAACCAATCTATCTATCTCTTCCTTGATCTTAGCAGCATAGTTATCGTTATATGTATAAGGCTTTTGCTTAGAGGGTTTAGCATCTGAGGTCATGGGAATGGTGTGTGAGCATATATCAGGGTCAACACCTTTCAAATCCTTGTAACTCCAAGCGAATACATCTCTGTATTCTCTTAGCAAGGCTATCAATTCGTACTCTTCTTCTTCTGTCAGGTCATGGCCTATATACGTGCATCTCTCCTCTCCTTCTTCTATGGCCACTACTATTTTCTTGGTAGTTTCTTTGTTATCATAGGCCTCTCCTGATTGTGCTTCTCGTTTAGGCATTCTCATCATGACTCTCCTGTCATCTATCTCGTACTTCTTAAAATTTTCTGGGACCTCAAACAAAGATTCCTCCTCTTCTGGTAAGGCTTCTCTCTTCTTTCGTTTCTTTCCTTCTTCCTTAGGGGTCATATGCGTTGCTAATCTTACATCATTTGTAACTTCTCCATGCTTCTGGGGTTGAAATTCTATTTCATGGAAGTATTCTTCATCTGATGCAAATGGTGGGTCCATAATGATTCTCTAGATCGGAGTCACTTGCATCCTCAAATGCATCAGGGCTAGGTTCGCATTCTTCTAAAACTGCCTCTCCCATGATTGGCTCTATGGAGAAGACTGAAATATCATAGCCATCCTCATCACAGTGAGGTGTCCATTGTTCTTCATTGATGGCTACGTCCATTGTTGCTAAAATTTCCGCCCAGCCATGGGGTTCAAACTCCTCATCTGGAAAGACTATAGGTGCATAGGCTGGGTCTTGAATGGGTCTATGAGTTTCGTTCGCACCTACCTCTCTGGCTTTCTCTCTCTTCTCTTCTTCTACTGCTACCTTGCACATCCATAAGTGAGTATCTTCATGCATCCATGAGGATCCCGACCCTATGGAATGCACCGATTCTGTATCATCTTTGGCTCTATGGATGGGATTCCATTGGATAGGAGGGACATCTCTATGGGAATAATCCTTGAGATTGACTTTGGTTGTAACACCTAAGTGCTGCAGGTACAAAGAATTGGTCCCCCAATCCTGTACCACTTGCAACTGTCGCATGAATGGTCTTCCTAAAATCATTTCATAGGCATGATTTTTGCTGAAATCACATATGGCAAAGGTATGTTCAAACTCGACACCACAAGTGGTGAGAGTTATTCCTTCTAGCAATCCTAGGGGTCTCTCTATGTGACCATCTGCCATTTGCAATTTCATTCTCGTTGGCCTGAGTGCTGGCTTGCCCCAACGCTTCCATAAGGAGGTAGTGGCAATTGCAACTCCTGCACCTGAGTCCAAAATTGCCTTCGTGGTGTAGTCCTGGTAGGTGATGGGAAGATAGGTGTTCCCTTCTTCACCTTCACACATATCCCCGATCTTATCCAAGGGAATTTCTGGCACTGTCCTATGGGATCCTACCTGGGAACGAGGTTTTGCTATCTCTGGTACTTGCTTGGCTACATGTTTCCATAATTCAGGTCTAACCTTGAGTAGCTCTTCTAACCTGAGATTACACTGCACATTAGTGTTCTTCACTACCTCTGTGTTCCTAGGAATGACTGAGTCGTCGTTCCTTACCATGACTGTGGGTGCTCTCATACATGTGGACTTTGCTTCCCATGGGCCTGTGAAGTGGGGTAGCTCTTGTATGGAATTCGACTCAAAGTCTAATCTCTCGTGAGACTGAACACTCTCATGCTCCCCGTAAATAGATGGGATGTCTTGTGGGAATTGGTCGTGTGCATCGTCCACAAGTTCAAAAGGAGGGGCGACCTCGCTTTCGTTATCCCATTTGTCTTCTTGAATCTCTCGTAGGAAGTCTGGTGCAAACCGATTCATAGAAGAAGGAGTGTCTGGCTCCGTAGAATTGGGCGCATAAGCAACCTGTGAAGGAGGGCTGATTCTATTGTTGACTCTCTCCTTGTTCTCGCGAATGGCTGGAGCACAAGCTTCTTGGGGAGGATTACTTATTCTATTACTTTTCCGAACAGGCTCACACATTCCCTGAGAAGGAATGTAGGCAACCTGTGAAGGTACTTGAGCTTTCGAGGGGGGCTCATCTGCCTTTTGGGGGGGAATATAAGCTTCTTGAGGAGGCCCACGGGCTTCCTGAAGAGGCTGGCTTACCCGTTCTCTTGCCCTTCCCTTTCTTTGAGGGGTAGATTCCTTTTCTGGCTGTGCTATTGGCCTCTCTATTCTTTCTAAGGAGGGAAAGTTGTCCGGTTTAGGGGAATTGGCCACATACACTTCGGATGGGGAAGGATCCATTTTTTTGCTTGCCTTCTCTCTCTCTTGATTTTTTTCGTCCTTGGCGGATCTTGCAATTATTCTCTCTAATTTCTCTAGGAATCCATCCAAGTGTAATTGCGTTTTGGCTGAGCCCGAGTAATTGAAAAGGCGGCTGGCTTCAAACATAGTCTGAGCCAATGCGACCATTTTCGCGCACAGTTTGGTTCTTTCTAACTCTAGGTCAGCTCTAGGATAGCACTTGGCATGATCCGTGACGTTCGGCCCTTCTTGGATTCTGGCCTGATATGCTTTGAGCATCATGTCTATGTCTTCGGGAGTGGGATCAGCTAATACTGATCCTACCCTAGGGGGTGGTGGAATCGTATGACGTGGTGGGGAAGGTGGTGGGTCAGATGGAGATGGGAGGGGTGGCGGCGGGGTATTGTGAGAGGGGATTTGAGAGGTGATTTCAGTTATCCTAGCTTTGGTTTCTCTTATGCTTTCCTCAAGTTCACTCATCTTTTTAGCCCATTGTCTTTTCATTCTTTCCCGACTATCTTTCCATGCTCTAGTCCTTTTCTTTGTTATGCTCTCGGTTTCACTAGCCTCTGAGTTCTTACCCTGGTTTGTCTCTTGGTTTTGCTGCAAAGCCTGAGCTCTAGTGACTACCTGCACTGGTGCAGTGGAAGTGACGCTTCCTGAGGAATCTACAACCAAACCAATCACATTGATCGGAGTGATTTTTGGCATATTATTGGGGTTCTTTGGGCAATCTCGTAAAAGATGCTCTTTTCCACAATCTTGGCAAAAACCTTGGATAGTCACTGACTGGGGTTGTGTAGGTGGGGGCAAGGGACAATCACGAATGAGATGATCTCCCTGGCATCTGTAGCACGGTCCTCTTGGGAATGGAGGTCTTACTTGCCTAGGTTGAGGCCTGGGGTTGGGGTTTGCATACATGACGTTCGTGTAATCTGACTCCCAACTAGGTTCACTTGGTTCCTCACTGTAGTAAGACTCACCATGTTCTGGAGACTGCATGTAGTAAGCCTGGGGACTATCGACATGTGTAGAATCAAAGCTATGGTCACTTGGGTCACTTTCCGAGATCAATGGGGTTACTGGTACTATGGCCCTATTCAGGTTTTCTTCTGCAACAGCATACTTTACTGGAATCACGTTAGCGGGGTTTGGGGGCTGTTGAGCTAGTACCGGTTGGGGTCTCTGTTGGGCCTGATATTGTGGTTGGTAGGTTTGTTGGGGTCTAGCATATTGTGGTGGTGGATTTTGGTTCTGGTATCGGCCTTGTTGGTAGGGCTGCGGATAGGGTTGCCTAACTGCCTGCTTGTTGTATGGGCAATCTTGTGCGGTGTGATTGGTGTATCTCCGTTCTATGGTGCAGTACTGGCTACTAGGGTTTACTTGGGTTTGAGCCATAATAGGGCAGACATTCGCCATATGGTCACCACCGCATGTATAGCATCTTTTCACAGGGGCAAACCTTGGGATTTGTTTGCTCGATACACCTAATTTCTGAGCTACCTTTTCGGCAAGTTCCTCAATTGATGTGGACTGCGTGGAAGAGTGACTCGATGCACTATCTGAATCTTTGTAGATTTTGGAAAGCTCTAGTTCTTCCCCTAGGTTATCTTCAATGTCAATGCACATGCGTACACACTCTTCTATAGTCCTAGGGTCCTTCAAATACACATAGGATCTCAATTTCGTACTCAACAGTCCATCAAGGAATAAGGCTACTTGTTTAGCAGATGTGGGTAACTCCGAAATAGGGCACCTTTCCAGATATTGTCTGAATCTTCTTCCTGCAAGTCTCACGGTCTCTTGAGGAGTTTGCTTGAAGCTATGAATCAATGATGAGGTATTGTGTCTTATGCCACTCTTAGAGAACTCTACAATGAAAGCCTCTAGAAGTTGGTCTATGCTCCTGAACTGGCGTTCATCTAATGGCTGAAACCACGTAAGTGCTGTGTTCCTAAGGGTTAGACCGAAGGCATTGTACTGCGTGAACAGATCCTCCACTTGTTCAGCTCTCAAGACTTGCTTGAACTCCGCCACATGATCATAGGGATCTCCTGTGCCGTCAAAGTAATTCTTCATGGACTTGACTAGCTGGGTGGGTCTCAAAGTTCTTGTGTGCTCTCTAGGCCTCGGCAGAGGGAATCCATCTACATTTCTTTGGTTCCTGTGGGCTCTATGCATCTCAGGTTCTACCCTATTCGTCTCTGTTCTCGTTCTTTCTCTGCCCACGGGGTTGGCGAAACTTACTTCTGGTTTATCCCTTCTTCTATCTCTTTGTGTACCATGAGCTTGGGAAGTTCCAGCCCCAGGGTGACCATAGGATACATTTGATCTTGGTTGGGGGAAAATGAATTCACCCTTCCAAGTGTAGGCATGCCTATCATTTTCTGTCACCACAAAGATCCGTTCTGAAGCATGATCTAAGTAGGTCACTCTGCCTGGGCTATCCGGATCCTTAAGCTCATAGATCATGATATTTCCTATATCAGTTGGCTGATTGGATTTATACCTCCAAAAGGCTTCATCAGTTTCCCGATTGAGGAGCAATTCTATGCTCTTGTTGTCCTGGGGTACCCACTCAGGTGTGATAATCCTAGTGAGAACTGATTTACCTCGAGGGGTTCTAGGTTCTACTCCCATATTTCCTTGTTCCAAGTCGCCTAAGTCCGCTTCTGAGATTACATTTCCAAATTCATCTGTCCTATCAGGGTGACTAGTGACAACATATATAGTTCCTTCTTTGTCCAGGTATGCACCATTTTCAAACTTGACAGCTGGGTGTTCTAGTCCTAAGGATTGGTCATGGTTTTTAATCTGGACCACGGATCTTCCTAGGCCGTCCTCATAGATGCTAGCACCTAGTCGGTTGGTCCTAAGATATTCCAGCTGTGTTTTGTAAGGGCCTTCTACCCTGTACAAATAAGGCACTCCTGAACTTCCCGTAGGTCTGTCCATGCCTTGAGACATTTTTGACTCACTGGTCTCAGAGCTAGGGTAGTATGAGTGGTGGCTCAACTGCTGGGCCCAAGACCTTGCAGTGTGATTGACACTAGCCTCTGAAGACCTAAGGCTTTGTCTCTCCCTTGCTAGGTGTCGTCCTGATCGAAGGTTCATATGCCTAACTGATTATCCCAAAATTTTTTTTCCAGAGTACAACCTCGTTGCCAATCAATTGGTACCAGTCACTTGATTCTTTTTAGTTAGTTATTGTGTTTATGGTCTTGTCTGATATCCCGTCGTTAGGAACACTTGAATGTTCTTCGTACTTTAGGTTGATCGTTCCACGTTAGGTTCTTTTCCTTTAGGTTATCGACAGTACAGAGATTATGTTTTTACTTGAACTTGAGTTTTTTAGGTAGTCTTCAACTTGATAACTGCCTATCGTTGCCCTGGCTTACTCCTACTTCTAATCGCTCTTAGCCTAGGCTAGGAATTGACGAAGAGGAGTTGAGAATATTCCGACCTTTCCTGCCGAACCTTGCTCTTTAGTGCTCGAGAAGTTGATTCTCAAGCGTGTGCCACACCCTTGCTTGGATACTCTCAATTGCTTCTCAATAGGCCTGCATAAATCCCAAGATTAGCTCCAAGTTGACCTTTCAATTGACAGACAATTTATTTCAGACACTTTTTTAATGACCCTTGTTCCCCCTTTTGCATTGTTAGAAATTTACTCTAGAGCTCCCTTGGTGTTCCTACCCCTCAGTGTGTCAACTTCCAAATATCCTATCTGAAAATCAACGCGTTATTCTTATAAAAAACAGTTGAGGGCGTGTAGTATATGTCACGAGCTTTCCGACAAGCCCTAGAGCTCAGAAAATGGATTTCGTATGAAAAAGTTATGACCGTTCAGGGTTTAGGGGGTTAACTAGACAAACAGAACCTTTCGGGGGTTTTAATGCATTTTCTAAGGCCTTTGTAAGTAGATGAGTACATGAAAGTGCAAATATGCCCAAAATTTAGCCTAAATTTCCAAAAATTCACTCCTTAATTTTTTGCCGAAAATGCCTGTCTATCGCGATAGACGGTGTCTGTCGCGATAGACACAATCTATCGTGGGGGCTGTCTGTCGCGATAGACGGTGTCTGTCGCGATAGACAGTGTCTATCGTGGATTTCTGTCTGTCGCGATAGACGGTGTCTGTCGCGGATTTCTGTCTGTCGCGATAGACGGTGTCTGTCGCGATAGACGGTGTCTGTCGCGGATTTCTGTCTGTCGCGATAGACGGTGTCTGTCGCGATAGACGGTGTCTATCGTGGATTTCTGTCTGTCGCGATAGACAGTGTCTGTCGCGATAGACGGTGTCTATCGTGGATTTCTGTCTGTCGCGATAGACAGTGTCTGTCGCGATAGACGGTGTCTATCGTGGATTTCTGTCTGTCGCGATAGACGGTGTCTGTCGCGATAGACGGTGTCTGTCGCGATAGACGGTGTCTATCGTGGATTTCTGTCTGTCGCGATAGACGGTGTCTGTCGCGATAGACGGTGTCTATCGTGGATTTCTGTCTGTCGCGATAGACGGTGTCTGTCGCGATAGACAGTGTCTGTCGCGATAGACTGAAAAAATGCAAATTTTTGAAAAACTTCTAGTGATCTAGAGTGCCCTCAAGGTGTAGGTTACAGTGATAAACATGCATTCACAAAATGTTAAGATTTTCTGTCTGTCGCGATAGACAGAGGCTCTCGTCCCGGGACCTGTGCAGAGCCTGTCGTACCTGCGCACACTGCTGGGGATGATGGTACAGCAAAAAACCTGCAAAATAGCTCAGAAAACATGCAAAAACAGCACATGCAAGTTCGCTCTCTCGCTCTCTCTCACAAGTGAAATGAGGGAAATGAGGTGGAGGTGGGGATATAGTCAAAAAACTGAAATTTTCGCGATGATGGAGATGGACGTGGGAGATGGTGATGATGATGGTGAAGAAGGTAACAGAAAATCGATGAGAGTGAAGAAAATACCTACAACTCCAACGCGTCAACTCTACGTCTTACCATCACACGCTCGTCCTCAAAGCTCGATCCCCGGCAACGGCGCCAAAATTTGGTGTAGCTCAGTGATGAGTAGCACCTCCTTTAATGTCAATCCGGGAAGACGTGAGGATGGTATGAAGACCTCGAGCAAGTGGCGACACAAGTGCGTGAGTGAGAAGCACACAAGCATGCACACACATACACACACACGCGCACACACGGCAAGACAAAGAGAGAGAATCAATGGAGTTCTTTAGATTACTTTCGATAGCTCTTACAAGTTCGTTTCAATTACAATCCGACCTCAAAAATGAGCTCTCTAGCTCTTTTTATAGTTTTTGACTAGCTTTTGGCCCTGTCTAGACCTAGTGTCCGGCCTAGTTAAAAATTAGGTTCCAGGGCTTATTTGAGGGCTCAAACGAAGTCTAAAAATTATGAAATTTGGTACGATGGTACTTCTAATACTCCTCAAGCTTGAGGACTCCTCGGCTTGCACAAAATGGAGTCTAATCTACCAAAAACGGGATTTACAATGTTTGTGTAGTGATTAAAATCACTTGGGTTGTACATAATCTATGGGAAGAAATGATCTGGCCTTGTTGCCGTATTGTGCATGACTCCTTTATTGCTTTGTATGCCAACAGTCTTCTTCCTCCTTGGACTCTAATTGTGGTTGGTCCTCCATTTCTTGTTCCATGCAGATGCCAACTGATTGCATCATGCTCGTGTCCTTGATGATCTGGACCCTCCTCTAAATATATATGTTTAAGTTCCTAGTCCCTTTTGTTGTACCCACAGTGCCTTTATCCCCGTCATGGATGATACTTGCATGCCTCAACCATGGTCTTCCAATTAGGAGGGGAAATCCTCCCTCTACCTGGGGCAGTCTTAATACCACAAAATCCAAAATGAAGAGATTACTTTGTACTTTCAGTGGAACTTTTGGGATCACCCCCATTGGCCTTACTTTTCTTTGGTCTGCCAAAGTGACAGTGAAGTGGGCTGGTCTGGATGGGCGTAGGCAAAGTTTCTACATGGTATAGTCAGGCATCAAATTAATGCCAGACCCACCATCCACAATGACTCCTTGTAGCTTTAATCCTTTAATTGTTAATGCCAGTTTGGGACTCTTATAGTCGGTGAGAGGTGCTGTCAAAGTGACAGTGAAGTGGGCTGGTCTGGATGGGCGTAGGCAAAGTTTCTACATGGTATAGTCAGGCATCAAATTAATGCCAGACCCACCATCCACAATGACTCCTTGTAGCTTTAATCCTTTAATTGTTAATGCCAGTTTGGGACTCTTATAGTCCCTTGGTCTAAGGCAGGAGTCTTGGCCACTAACGTGGATGAGGAAGCCTCATCAATAATCTGCAATACTTCATACCTGAATTTTGCATCCATGTTTATCAACTCAAGAATACTAACATTTATTGTTCATCACATCACTCCTAGGGGGGATTTGTTGATATATTTAGGTAGTGATGTGTGTGAACACTTTATGACCACCGGGGCACTTTTTTCCCTCTTTAGGAGGTTTTTCCCCCCGGCTTGTATATACGCCTATTTCCCTAATGGGCTACTTATCTCTGTACATTTTCTAGTAATACATTCAGTATTGTGTGTTGTGCTCCAAGCTTCTTCTTCTTCCTTGTGTTGTTCGCGTGCTTCCGTAGACGTCTAACTCCAACACTTAGTGCGAGCATGGAACACAGGCTTCCTCACAAGTGCTAATGCACTCTGACTGTCAGTAAAGATGGTGATGGCAGAAGACTGATCAACACCCAAATTAGGGTGTTTAGGCCACACACACTCAACAGTTGTTGGTGAAAGCTTCCCTATACTCAACCTCACAACTAGACGTAGCCACAATAGGCTACTTCTTGCTCAACCAAGATATGCATGCGCTACCAAGCATGAAGCAAAAACCATTGGTGGACACATGAGTGTCATAGCAAGTAGCCGAGTCAGAAAGCATGTAAATTTGGTGGTAGTGATCCTCCCTTGGGATAAAACAATCCAAGTAGTTGGGCACCACTCAAGCAGTGAAAGATGCACTGAAGTTGAATGCCTACCCCAAATCTAACATCTCAAATGAGGCATCAAAATCAGCAATATGCTTCTCATTAGGACTAGTAAGTAGCATGTCATCAACATTGACAACAATGATTAGAAGCACATCATTTTCATGCTTAACATATAAGGTTCTCTAAGTTGGACTGTTCTCAAAACCATGTGCAATCAAGTAGGCATGTATCTTTTCATACCAAGCACGTGGTGCTTGCTTCAAACCATATGATGCCTCTTTCAACCTGCATACTTTCTTTTCATGCCCTTTCTACATAAAACCATGGGGCTAAAAAACATACACCTTCATGTAAGCCCCCATTCAAAAATGCAGTTTTAATGTCCAACCAATGTACATTCCAACCATGATGAGCTTCAAGTGCACAGATGCTATGAATAGTAGTCACTCTGCATGTATGAGCAAAGGTCTCATCAAAATCAATGCCTCTTTCTTGAGCATAACCTTTTGCAACAAGCCTAGCCTTATACCTATCAATTGTTCCATCAAACTTACACTTCAACTTGTATACCCACTTAGGCCATTGCCACTTAGTGCGAATGGCCTTCTTGCCAGGAGGCAATTCATATAAAGACTAAGTACCATTCTTCATAATAGCATCATATTTTGATTGCATAGTAGCCATCCAATTTTTTGAATTTTGTGCTTCATCAAACGAAACACGCTCATTCTAACCAAAAAGACTAGAGGCAACCATATCATAGCAATCTGATGCCAAAAAAGCACTATGAGAGCCTGAACAAGTGTGATATGATAGAGGTGCATCTAATTTGCTACACTAGCCATTTAGGAATACTTTTTGCCTCCTCTATATAAGACCTCTCATCAACAAGTGCATCATGTAAATCAGCATCACAAATGGAGTGATCTTCATCGTCATGTGGAACCTGCAAAATACACCTCGCCATCTCCATGAGTGGTATGTTCCTCCTTTCGGCAACTCCATTCTGTTGAGGTGTATATGGCACTATATACTGATGTTTTATCCCATGTTCAACTAGAAATGCATTAAAATTAGAAGGCATATATTCCCCTCTCGATCAAAATGGAGGGTACCCATTTTACATGCTGAAGGATTTTCAACCAAAACCAGAAATTGTTTGAAGCACATAAACACCTCGGACCTTGCTTTCAATGGATATACCCATGCATGCCTAGAAAAGCATCAATGAAAGTCATGAAGTAAAGGTAGTTCCCAAAATAAGGTGTTTGCATAGGACCACAAACATCACTATGAACAAGCTACAATTTTTTAGTAGCTCGTACTGAACCATTTTTTTGGAAAGAGGAATGCTTCATTTTTCCCAAAATGAAGCCTTCACATACATGTTTACCAGGTGCTCAACTTTGGGCAAAGAGGACACCATTTCAGATTTCTGCAGGTGTAGCAAACTAGAAAAATTGAGATGAACAAAGTGTGCATGGAAAAGCTTTGCATCTGACATAGCCTGAGAATCTTAAACTGCACGTGTTGGGTCATTCATATATTTTTCATAATATGAGAGCTTATACAACCCACAACATAAAATGCCAAAAGCAATAATGACATCTCCATTTGACAGATCATGAACTACACATCTGTCATCAATAAATTTCACAACCAAGTTGATCTTGGCTAATGTTGAAACTGATAGTAAATTTTTCTTGATCCTTGGCACAAATACAACATCCAAAAATGTAAAAGGACTACCATCAATAGTTATTCAAAATGATCTTATCAACTCCCATAACAGGATAAGAGGATTTATTGGCACATGTGATAGTATTTGTTGTAGGGGAAGGTTCAAGTGAAGTGAAGAAACTGTGTTGCGAGGTAATATGTTTGGTTGCCCCACTACCAAAGTACCAAACATCTGAGTCTACTACAAACATACAATGTTCATAAGAAGATGGTTCATAACTGCAAGTAGTAGTAAAAGCCCATTCTTCATTTTGCACAAGATTTGTAGACTCTGATTTGGGCGTAGAGGCCTCTGCAACAATCATTCCACCCTCTTTTTCCTTTGCCTCTTTTGCAACCAGTTTTGGACAACTCTTTATGAAATGATCATTTCCTTTAGATTTTTTTCAAAAAGAATTATCCTTTCATATTTTCTTCTCATCTTTCTCATCCTTCTTTGGTTGTGTAGAATTAGAAGATTTTTGCTTACTAGTAGATGAGATCCATTTACCTTTACCCTTTTGACAAGCCAAGAAATCTTGCTTTACAACATGCATAATGGACTTATTCTACCTAGAATGATCTTCCTGCAACAGAACAGAGAATAAATCCTCAAATGTTGAGGCATTTGGATTGCCTTTCATCATCAATCAAAGATAGAAGCAAAACTCTGATATGAATCTAGAAGACCATTCAAAACAGTCATCACAAGTGAACTATCCGACAAGACTTCATCAGCAAAAATAAACTAATCCTTCAAATCTTTGATCTTTGTCAAAGAATTGTCCATGGAATCTCCTTCATTCATGTGCTCACTCACCAACTATTTTTTCGAAGGTAAGCAACACAAGCCTTATTCCTTGCCTGGTATAAAGTGGAAAGTGTATTTCAAGCATCCTTTATTGTTTTGCAAGAGTGAATATGAGGAATAATGGCATGTTTGGCAGACAAGGCTATCAATGCATGTGCCTGAGCATCTCTGCCATCCCAATGAAGTTTCTCTATAGTAGGTGTAGTAGGAATTGCAACACGAATAGGAACCTGAAGAACATCATCTTCAATGCCATCCACATCATCTTTAGTGATTGTATGCATTGCACAATATTCCTTAGTCCTTTTGCAACCAATACATGACACATCATATATTCCCATAATGGGTAATCGGTACCATCCAACTTATCCTCACCAACCAATATACGGAATACATCATTGCTTTCAACCATGGCCATTAACTAAAATAACTTGGACAAAACTACCCTATCGAGTTCTATTAAACATGTAGAAGACTTTGACGAGCTTATATTGGCGAATCGAAACCTATATATATGTTTGGTACAAAAAGATGAACTTGCCTACATAGGCACTATGATAGTGTGTTCGGAGGTTGAAACGAGCTCAGATCGTGATTTCAACACCATAGAAAAAATCAGTTTTGAAATCCTAATCGCGCTAAGTAAGCTCACCAATTTTCATGTGATTTTGAGATTGTGACCAGAGGGGTGTTGACAACACCCTAGATTAAGGAGCAACTTGCTCTAATACCAATTGTTGAAGTTAGAGGTCTGCAGAATCATGCAAACAACACAAGGAAGAAGGATAAGCTCGGAGCACAACACACAATACTAAATGTATTACCAAGAGAATGTACAAAAATAAGTATCACGTTAGGGTTATAAGCATATATACAAGCTGGGAGAAAAAACTCCTAAAGAGGGAAAAAATTATCCAGACAGTCCTAGTGTATTCACACACATCACTACCAAAATATATCAACAAAAAAATGCCCCAACGGTCCTAAATGTGTTACACATATCACTACCAAAATATATGAACAAAATGAGGCTATAGATTCGGACTTGGTGCTAGAGAATGGGAAACACTCGCGGCTACAACCCACAAGACTGTGAAGAGATGGATAGGTATGTGCTTGAAGATGAAGAGGTGTTGCAAAATCCTTGATCTACACCAGCCAAATGAACTCCAGGAGTATATGGTGGGCCCTTTTAGCTTGCCAATGGATGTATTAGACACCCTATGTACCTTGGAAGATCACTCTCAAAAAGATAGATCAAAATAGATAAGTTGGAGTTAGCTTAGAGGTGAAAACTTGCTATTCTTGGTTCATACACCTGTCCAGTGTTTTACATAATTCTCTGAGCACAGCAGCAATTAGCTTAATTCCTCTTGGGGAAGTCTAGGTAGCTTAAAGAGCTAACTTTCAAGAGTAATCTGATAAAAAATAATAAATCAAACACTGAGAATGAGTTTTAACAAGTGATGACATCATCCCGATTTTCACGGGCTGCTACAGTTTGAGACCAGCGATCAAAAAAATGAACATAACTCCAAATGTAAGAATCCAATGATTATGAAACTTTGTATGGTTATACTAGACAGTACGCTGAATCCAACAAACATTAAATCACTGAATTTGGATAAGTATCCACTAAGAAATGGCTATGCCAAGGTGAGTGAAAAAATCGGGTACCTGACAGAGAAGTGAAGATGAACAGACCCTATTGACTTCAAATGAACATAACTGAAGATTGCAACATCCAAATGACATGAAAATTTGTGAGCATATAGTAGACTTATAGAGCTAACTTTACCAAGTTAAATTACTTAAAATGATGCACCAAGATAAGAGAAACAATCTCTGCAATCTGACTGAGAAAACTGAGACTCATGGCAGTGAGTAGTACACTTCACAAGAACATGGACATATGAACTCAAATGATCATGAAAATGAAAGTATATTGCTTGTACAATACAATAGACTTACTGATACATATGTGTGCCTTGTAATCACACCTTGATATGGCATAAAGCTCAGCTCTTGGAGGTCTTCACATAGGTCTCTCTAACCACGACTAAAACTGCCATATATTTATAGTTGAGTTTGGGAGGCTAACTTCCCTCAATCACTCTCCAATCAATCAATGATTGATTTGATTCTCTACCTACCACAAATCACGAATTCGTGGCTCCTCTTTCCATTCTTGATCAAGTGGACTCAACCACTTAAGATTCTTTCACTTTTACATTAAGTAAACTCTTCAAAACTTACAAGAGGTAGTTCACAAGTGAACTTTACATAGTCTTCATTTTAAAGCTTTTTTCATGACTTTGTGGGACTCAAGCCCATACTTAGGCTTGTCATAGACTTGCTCCAACAGCTCCCCCTCAAGCCAAGTATGCTTGAGGTCTTCAATCTTCCAAGATTACCTGTAAACCAATCATATCCTTGAATTTGCAAAGCTTTGTACCATCCAATGCTTTGGTTAGAATATCTGCACATTGTTGATGAGTGGACACATATGATATTTGAATCTCTTTGCTTAGAACCTTCTCTCGTACATAGTGATAATGAACTTCAATATGTTTAGTCCTTGCATGAAAAATAGGATTAGCAGCTAAGTGAATAGAAATCATATTGTCACAAAAAATAGTTGGAGTTCCAAACTCTAATCCAAGATCTTTGAATAATGTCTTCATCCACATAGCTTCCTGAGTAGCTATGGCAAGACCTCTATATTCAGCTTCAGTAGAAGAGAGAGCAACTGTGGGTTGCTTCTTGGATGACCATGAAATAAGCTTTGAACCTACAAAGGTAAGATAACCTGAAGTGGTCCTTCTATCTTCCTTGGAGCCAGCCCAATCTGCATCAGAGAATAGCTTCAAACCTAAATCAGATACATAAGGATAATAAAGTCCTTCATTTATGGTTCCTTTGAGATACTTGAGAATCCTTTTGGCAGCATCCATATGTGGTTTCCTTGGTGTGTGCATAAATTGGCTTAGCACACTCACACTGTAACATATATCCACTCTTGTCAATGTGGCATAGTTGAGACTACCCACTAGACTTTGATATGATGTGATGTCCTCTATGAGTTCACCTTCATGTGAGCTCAATTTGTGATTGACCTCCATTGGAGTACCTGCAATCTTACAATCTTGCATCTTGAATTTTGCCAACATGTCCTTAATGTACTTTCTTTGAGTGAGAAACAAACCATGATCTTTGTAGACAACTTCCAAGCCTAGGAAGTAGGTAAGTGAACCCAAATCACTTATCTTGAACTCTTCTCTCATCTGATCTTTGATCTTCTCCATACCATTTGCATCATTTCCTGTCAATATAATATCATCTACATATACACATAGGTAGATGATCTCTGAATTACTCTTTTTAATAAAGAGTGAAGGATTTGCCTTGCTTGGTTGAAAGCCTTTGTCCTACAAGAATGAAACAAGTCTGAAATTCCAAGCTCTTGGAGCTTGCTTGAGACCATACAATGCTTTGTTAAGTTTACACACATAATCAAGTTAAACTTGATTCTCAAAACCAGGTGGTTGTGCCATATATACCTCTTCTGTTATCCAACCATTCAAGAATGCATTCTTTACATCTAGTTGAAGTATCTTCCAATTCTTGGAAGAGGCAATACTAAGCAAAACCCTAATAGTAGGCATCTTTGCCACAGGAGAGAAAGTCTCCTCATAATCAATTCCTTGAGTTTGTGCAAAGCCTTTTGCTACAAGCCTTGCCTTATACCTGTTAATGGAACCATCAGAATTCTCTTGAGTTTATAGACCCATCTTGAGCCTATTACCTTCATGGATGAAGTCTTGGGCACCAAATCCCAAGTGTTGTTTTCCTCAAGTGCTTCAATCTCTTCCTTCATTGCATGCTTCCATTCTGTTTTTGCTTTGGCCTCTTCAAATGATGATGGCTCCTCTTCGTTTATGTCCCATGCTATGTAGATAGAATGTTTAGTTACTAATGAGGTGTCAAACCCATACCTTTCTGGTTTTTTCTTTTCCCTCATAGATCTTCTTAGGCCATGATGTGATGATTCTGCCTCATGTCCAAGTTCCTGCAATTTCGCTTTACCTTTAGACTTCCATGCTTTGATCTTTTCCATCTGAGATTCTTCATCATCCTCCGAGGTGTCTTGTTCTTCAATCTTTGGTTGTTCTCTACCAAGCTTTGGAAAATCTTCTTCAAGATTATATGGCAAATTGACCTTCCTGCATGAATCTTCATACCATGAATTGTTCTCATAAAAAACTACATCTCTGCTTACCAAGAATCCTTTGTTGGTAGGGTTGTATAACCTGTAGCCCTTTTGATTGTTGTCATATCCAATAAATACACACCTTTTTGCCTTTGGATCCATCTTGCCTCTAACCTGTGAAGGAACATGAGCAAAAGGAATACATCCAAAAATTTTACAATGATCTAAGCTTGGTCTTCTTCCATTCCAAGCCTCATATGGAGTCATCCCATCAAGGGATTTTGAAGGCAACCTGTTAATCAATTAAGTGGCTGTAGATACAGCCTCAACCCATAAGTAATTAGGTAAATGCTTTTCATTTAACATAGACCTTTTAGCTTCAACAATTGTCCTATTCCTCCTTTGTGTCACTCCATTTTGCTCAGGAGTGTACCTTGTAGTTACCTCTCTTTTGATTCCTCTTTCTTGAAGAAAACAATTAAACTCATGGGAGAAGTATTCTCCCCCTCCATCTGACCTTAGCCTTTTTAGTGATTTACCTTTTTGATTCTCCACAAGAGCCAAATATCTTTTGAAACATGAAAAAACTTCATCTTTGTGTTTCATAAAGAATAGGATAGTCCATCTACTGCAATCATCAATAAAGGAGACATAATACCTTGAGACAGATATTGAAGCTTCCTTGCTAGGTCCCCATACATTTGTATGAACCAACTCCAAGAGATCTCCATGCATATAGCCTTTCTTCATGAATGGTAACCTGTGAGACTTTCCAAATTGACATGCACTACACTTATAAATCATATGTTGTTTTGACAAATTAGGGAGTCCAAGTACACTTTGGTCCCTGCAGATTTGCTTTAATGACCTTTCACCAATATGTGCTAACCTTTTGTGCCATACTTTCAATTCTATGAGTGTCTGACTACCATAATTAGAGAGAGCAATGTTTCTAGTGTCCTGTAATTCAAATGTGAACAATCTACCTGTCTTTTCACCTTTTGCAATTTTTCTGAATCCTTGACTTGGATCTTCGACAAATGCTCCTGCTTTTGTGAACCTGACTTGCAACCCTTTCTCTACTATCTGCCCAACACTTATCAAATTCTTTGTAATGGTAGGGACATAGAGTACCTTAGTGAGTAGGTTGATGTTTCCATCAGGTGCTTTGACATTGCCTATTTTCTCCACAGAATGTTTTGTATCATCTCCTGTTTGTACCTCATGCTTATTCCTTGGATCTTCTAAATCTAATAGGAGTGCCACATTTCCTGCCACATGATTTGAACAACCTGAATCTATGTAGAAAACATGCTTATCAGATTTACCTTGTGGCATAGCCATGTTCATGATCAATAATGAATCCTCTTTGTTTGAGTCTTCTGTGTAGTTATTGTAGTCTCTTCTTCCTTTGTAGCCTCCTTGATAGTTTGAATGATTGTAGTTGTTGTAGTTGCCATGGTAGTTGTTGAACCTTCCTCTTGAGTAGCCATAACTTCCTCTATTGTATCCTCTGCCTCTTTGATTCCTGGAATTCCTAAAGCAATTTTCAGTTGTATGATTAGTTAATCCACAAATAGAACATGAGTTGGAGTCTTGGGATCTCCCCCTGCCTTGTCTACCTCCTCTTCCTCTACCTCTACCATGTCTTCCTCTATCTGCATAGTTAGCTTGATATGTACCTGCTTCATCATCCACTTTCTTTGCCTTTCCTTTGTTATCTTTGGACTTGCTTTTATCAGTGTATAAAGCTGAAGATTGATTACCTTTAGAGCTTTCTCCATTTTTGATAAGCTTTGCCTCTTGAGTAAGTAGTTGTCCAATGAGTGTATTGAAATCAGGTACATGCATGTCCATGTATAAATCCATAGCTATGGTGAATGCTTCCCACTTGTCATCTGCCTTCTAGCCATTGATGACCTGCCTTACAATTTGCTCTTCATCTATTACCTCTCCAATGCTTCCCAACTGATCCGCTATGTCCTTGAGCTTTGTGACAAAATCAGTCACATTTTGTTTGGGAGCCTTCTTGAGAGTTGTGAAATCCAACCATAGTTGATGCTTCCTAGCTTTGGTACTTGAAGAAAAGAAAGCTTCAAGTGCATCCCACACTTCCTGAGATGTCTTACAACTTCTAATGTGAGGCCACAAAAAATCTGAGATAGAGTTGAGGAGATAAGACCTTGCAAGTGCATCCTTGGAGCACCATGTGCTCAATCTTTCTTGCTCTTCTTGTGTTGGTTGACTTTTGTTCCTGAAACTTGGCATAACTTCATCTCGAGCCACATAACCATATAAACTTCTACCTTGGAGATAAGCTTCCATTCTTAATGACCAAGCTGAGTAGTTACCTCTGTCCAATTTGTCAATTGATGAAGGAAATCCATCTGCCATGTTGTCCAAACTTGCTCTGATACCACTGTGAAGAGATGGATAGGTATGTGCTTGAAGATGAAGAGGTGTTGCAAAATCCTTGATCTACACCAGCCAAATAAACTCCAAGAGTATATGGTGGGCCCTTTTAGCTTGCCAATGGATGTATTAGACACCCTATGTACCTTGGAAGATCGCTCTCAAAAAGATAGATCAAAACAGATAAGTTGGAGTTAGCTCAGAGGTGAAAACTTGTTATTCTTGGTTCATACACCTGTCCAGTGTTTTACATAATTCTCTGAGCACAGCAGTAATTAACTTAATTCCTCTTGGGGAAGTCTAGGTAGCTTAAAGAGATAACTTTCAAGAGTAATCTCATAAAAAATAATAAACCACACACTGAGAATGAGTTTTAACAAGTGATGACATCATCCCGATTTTCACGGGCTGCTATAGTTTGAGACCAGTGAGCAGAAAAATGAACATAACTCCAAATGTAGGAATCCAATGATTATGAAAATTTGTATGGTTATACTACACAGTAAGCTGAATCCAACAAGCATTAAATCATTGAATTTGGATAAGTAGCCACTGAGAAATGGCTCTGACAAGGTGAGTGAAAAAATCGGGTACCTGACAGAGAAGTGAAGATGAACAGACCCTGTTGACTTCAAATGAACATAACTGAAGATTGCAACATCCAAATCACTTAAAAATTTGTGAGCATATAGTAGAGCTAACTTTACCAAGTTAAATTACTAAAAATGATGCACCAAGCGCAGAGAAACAATCTCTGCAATCTGACTGAGAAAACTGAGAGTCATGGCAGTGAGTAGTACACTTCACAAGAACATGGACATATGAACTCAAATGATCATGAAAATGAAAGTATATTGCTTGTAAAATACAATGGACTTACTGATACATATGTGTGCCTTGTAATCACACCTTGATATGGCATAAAGCTCAGCTCTTGGAGGTCTTCACATAGGTCTCTCTAACCACGACTAAAACTGCCATCTATTTATAGTTGAGTTTGGGAGACTAACTTCCCTCAATCACTCTCCAATCAATCAATGATTGATTTGATTCTCTACCTACCACAAATCATGAATTTGTGGCTCCTCTTTCCATTCTTGATCAAGTGGACTCAACCACTTAAGATTCTTTCACTTTTACATTAAGTAAACTCTTCAAAAGTTACAAGAGGTAGTTCACAAGTGAACTTTACATAGTCTTCATTTTAAAGCTTTTTTCATGACTTTGTGGGACTCAAGCCAATACTTAGGCTTGTCATAGACTTGCTCCAACAAAGACAAAAATTTACCTAGACCAAATTTTGAAAGTGTTGCAGAGCTAAAGGAAGTACAAAGCAGAGAAAAAGATCAAGTTTCAGGTTTAGGAGTAGTAAAAGGAGAGTAGGAGTGGTTAGAGAGTAGACCAAGTCATTAGGATAGAGTTTAGTTTTGTTCAGAAAAGTTTCCTTTTTGTAAGTAAGAAAAAACCAACTATAAAAGCCAAAAAAATCATTTTGCAAATCACTTGTTTCTGAGCAAGTATCGTGGGAGAGCTATCGAGTATCGCGAGCTGCCGAGTATCGTGTTTGAGCTTGTGGAGCGGCTTGAAGCAAGAAAAGGGTGCTAGAAGAGTGAGAAAGAGCATCAAAGGTGAGCCACTCAGTTGCTAGATCTTTTTGATCATTCAAATAGTCCAATATCAGAGTGAAACGATCTGCGCCAGGTATCATCTGAGATCCACAGGGGGTAAAAGGAGTGCTTTGATTGATACAGTGAGTGAGGAGAGGAGAGAGGAACTAGGAGATCAAGGGGTCCAAATCAAAACTTCAAAAACATTTTTCAAAATTTGTCTAAGGGTCAAGTATCGTTTTACTCCCGCGGTCGAGTATCGCGATACTTAGCAAGTATCGTTTTGCTCCTGTGGTCGAGTATCGCGATATTTCCCGTCGATCGTGTATCGTTTAGTGCCGATCACGATACTTGAGAAGTATCGTTTGGTCAAAGATCACGATACCTGATAAGTATCGTGTATCGTTTTGCCAGCGATCGTTTGGAGAAGGATCGTGTATCGTTTGGCTTAAGTATCGTGTATCGTTTCACAGAGATCGCGATACTTGCCAAAGATCGCGTATCGTTTCGTTCAAGTATCGGCGATTGTTGGTCGCGTATCGTTTGGGTTAAGTATCGTGTATCGCGGTACTTACCAACTATCGTGTATCGTCGATCGTTTCAATTCAGAGATCGTGTATCGTAGGATCCCAAGTATCGTATATCGTTTCTTGCCAAGTATCGTTTGGCCTAGAGATCGCTTAGATCAAAGATCGCGATACTTCCCACCTATCGAGTATCGCCTGATCCAAGTATCGAATATCGTCGGGATTGAATTATCGTATATCGTTTTGACCCAAGTATCGGGTATCGTCTGAACACAGAAATCGTGTATCGTGGAGTTTTGGGAGACAAGTATCGTGTTCTGAAAAAATTCTTTTTTAGTCATTTTTTCCAGCCAAAGGCTTCTAAAAATTTTTGACCTGTAGTGAAGAGTACCAAAGGCCCAAGGGTAGCAAAGACTGAGCAGAGTTTAGAAGTGGATGAACCTGAGATCCGGAAGAACCCTAGGAAGCCGAAGAAGTGTAATTTCTTCTGTAGGGAGTGTAGCAGAACCGAGTAACCGTTCACATTATTCCGAGACCTCCAGTGAGTCAGAGGAAGAAATTCCCATGGCTTCAGAGGATATGCAGAACACGGTACCCATGATTGGCATGATGTCAATCATTGAGGGAGAGTACAGAACCTCCTTGGAGTATGTGAACACCAACCACAATGAGGTCCCCATTTATCTGGATGGTCTAAACAGATCTGTGGCTAGGTTAAAGAAAGCTTCAGAGGCTTACATAGTGCCTAGACCCGCAGTCAAATACGTAGGAGGACTTTACATGGACAAAAGGGATATACAGTATGTTGTCACAGAACACCCAGAGAACATCAACAAAATTGGTGAAGAAAATAATGCTTCAAACGTAAATGGAGGAGGGAATGAAGAGCAAGTAACCACGCCTATAGGAAGATCTACAGTTGCGAGGATTTGGAGAGCAGATCTAATCCCCCAAGATGACACCTTAATAGATGTATATTTGATCAATGGGATGGAGCATCTCCTTAGAGCACATTCCTCAATTTGGGAAGCTGCTCCTAATCCAGTCACCATTTATGAATTGCAAGATCCTGATTTTTCCACCATTATCACTTATCTGGATAAAAATCAGAGAAGATACTGGCCCATAACAGAAGTAGAAAGAGCGGAGTTGAAATACCAGAACATCCCAGTGTTCCCACCTAGAGACCAAGCCACTACATCAAGAAACCCACTGGGAACTTCCCATAATGATTCATACCAACAGTCGGGCCAAACACAACAAACCCAACAAACACAACCAACTCAAATCCCCTTCAGACCTCCTGTACAGTTCGCAATGCCTGTAAACAACCCTAACTACCGACCTCAACCAACTATTGACCCAAGACATGGAGTTCATGCTCCAGTCAGACCGCCGACAGTAAGAGGACCAGGCATACCTATAGGAAGACCTATTTTCCCAGTGATGCCGAGACAACCCGAAGCAGGAAGACGACTAAGGCCAATCCAAGTTGCCAAATGTATGAGAAATCACTATGATGGCTCTAATGAACCTTACAACCATATAGCGGAATTTAAACAAGTAATCAGAGCCGAACAGGTAGAAGACTTTTTTATTCAATATGAGTCCTTTGGTCTTACACTGTCAGACACAGCTTTGGCATGGTTTCAACCATTGGACCCTAATACCTTTCAGAACATGGAGCAAGTATACCAAGAAATGATTGAGGAATTTACTAAATCAGGAATTAAAAATAATTCTTCATCATTAATCCATAGCTTCAAGCAAGTCCCTACCGAGTCAGTGAGATTGGCTGCCAGGAGATTTAAGCAATATGTAGACAGATGCCTAGTGGAAGAGAGACCGACACAGAATAAAATGGTGTCATTATTTTTGGAAGGACTATTGAACGGATCCTTGAGATCATTGGTGTATGTAAAAAGGGTTCAGACCTTGCAAGAATGCATGAAGGAATGCATAGATTTAGAAGATAACCTAGCAGAGGATCTGAAAATACCTCAAGGAAGCTCTAAAACCAAAGATTCGACCAGTAACGCATCCATACCTAAAAACAACGTAGAGGAAATAGCCGAATTGTTAGCGAAAAAGTTGAACGTTCAAGGACAAAGGAACTACCCCAATAATCCAATGAGAGTACCCATGCTTAGAAGGTGTATGCATTGCGGAGGTGATCATCCTTCCCACTTGTGTACTAGGGGAGTAGTTCCACCACCGGCTTATGGGTATAATAGACCCACTGTCCCAGGATCTCTACAATATTGCAGTGTGGAACAAAAATACACAAATCATAGCACAGAAAATTGTCCCTACAATAGGCAAGCAAGACCTGCACAGCAATACACGAGACCGTACGGATACCCTCAGAATCATCAGGGAGGTGAAGCGTTTAGGTATCCCTCTTATCAGCCACAGGCCCCAGCACCGCGACCATATGCTTATCAGGGATACATACAACCACAGCCAGTACTAGGACAACAACCGCCCCATCCTCAGAACGTTGTCCCAGTCAAGATTGCCCAACCTGAAGAAAACCTAGAGAGAGCTATAGTGCCAGCCACACCTTTGACTAGTAGTGAACCATATGACCCGTTTTATGATCCTAGTCAAGGAACATACTCTAATTATGAAAACTCAATGATGGAATATGGACAATTGTATGAACCATATGCCTATGGCATGGAAGCACCAGATAGTTCATACAGTTATGAGCAGGATTATGTGTCATTGATGTATACCGCTCCTAGAGCAACCATACCACCCCGACCCATGAACAGACCGCCTGTACCCAGAGGACCATGTTACAGGTGTGGAGGTGATCACTATATCAGGGAATGCACATTGCCAAACCCACCCCCACCACAACGAGCCTGGGAAGGCTACTGTAGTGATTGTGGTAAGGAACATCTTTTCAGAGACTGCCCAAAGAATCCCAACAAGGTTACATCGAATGTACAAATCAACGTAATAGAGGTAATTGAATCATCAGGGAGTGATAAAGAGTACACAGTACCATTGAAAGCAATAATGAGAGCCAAAGCCAGAGAGACCCCTGATAAAACGGATGAGAACAATCAAAGTGACAAGGAGAGGAACACACCCACCCCTCAAAGAGTAGAAGACTCAGAAGAACCGGAGAAAAGTATTGCAAGTAAAAGGTCCCAAAGATGGAAGCACCGAAGAGAGAGGCTAAAAGAAAAGAAATTACGGCAGAAAAAGGAAAATGAAAGGAATGAACAAAATTCAAAAGAGGAACAGAGAAAGAAGGAAGAAATTAAAAATGAACAATACAAAAAGGAAGAGGTAGGATCAGTGTTAGCAGATCCTATGCCTGAAGAATTAGCCATGTGGATTCAGGCATACAAGGCAAGAATCAGAGCAGGACCTACCATAGAGCAACACGAGAGAGAATATCCAAGAGGTGACTTAGAAAAAGAAAGGCTAGAAATCTGCAAAAAATTGATAGAAGTTGCACAACAAACCTTAGAAAAACCTGCATCGCCTTTACCCAATACCCGAATTCCTGAAGGAGAATTCCAAGAGTGTGTGAACACTCATGAAAAGCCCGAAGTAAATAGACCACAGAATGACGAACGTGGTGTTGAGAGAAAGGAAGGATCCATAGTTCCCGAAATAGAAGGAGAATGGACTAAGGATCTATGGGCTCGAGTTCAAGAGGACAAATGGAAGAAAGTGGAAGGAATCGAACCGCCCTTTAAAGAATTAGAAGCAGAAAACGAAATAGAGGGTTCAATACCTGAACTAAATTCAGAAGAAGTTTTTCCAATGGATGCAAGTGACCAAGGAGAGGAAGATGTAAATGAACTGCCCAACTACACCGGGGAGTACGAGCACAATTCAGAATTGTATCGCATTCCCTCAATGAGGAAACGAGAAACGAACCCATCAGTCCAAACATCGGAGATCATACAACGCCTTAGAGAGGTAAAAGTCCCATGTACCCTAACTTTTGAAGAACTGTTAAAGGTAAAACCACATTTAAAAGAGAAATTAATCAATCAATGGAAAGTCAAGGAGGAAAAGAAAGAGATAGCTGACGAAGTAAACACAGTGAGAATTCCAGTGGATAAAGTAGGAGACTTTAGTGAGGGAGATGAAGGAAATACCTGCCTTCCAATCACCTATAGGGGTTACAGTACCAAAGCCATACTAGATTCAAGAGCTGGTGTTGGCATTGCTACCAAAGAAATTTGGGAGAAATGGGGAAAACCAACATTAAGACCAACACGCATGAAAATACAAATGGCAGATGGACACACGGAAAGACCCTTAGGATTGTTGGAACGAGTAGTCTTCACTACGTGTGGAGTGGAATTCGAACATACTTTAGCAATTTGTCACTTTGAAAGGCCAAGCAATTATGAAATGATCTTGGGAAGGCCTTTCATGAGACAGCTAAAGGTCGTACAAGATTGGGGAAAAGACGCGGTATACTTACAACACGCAGGAACCACCACTAGAATAAACCTACATACGTACACTTATCAAGATGTTCCACCTCTACAATGGAATCAGATCCATAAGGAGGAGGACGATCAATCAATTCATAGTGCAGGTTCTAGTGATCAATCCTGGATGAACGAGGACACTCATCTGTGGATATGTCAAGCTGCAAAAAAGGAAGAGGAGAGAAGAAAAGGTTGGCAGCAAAAACAAGGAATAGCGAGGTCTGTACAAGATCCAGCTTACATGCCACAAGTATTTCCGGATGAAGAATTTGAACCTCACGGTTGGATGGAAATTTTAGCGAACCTCGACGTCTGTGTAAACGAAGAAGTAGTGACCATGAACGAATGTATCGATGAGGAGGGTTATGATGTGAGCCTGTATATGGTAGTCCTTCAGGAGGCTGAGGAAGGAGAAGTGATCGAGAAAGATTGGAAGGAGGACTACGAGAGTATTGAAATGGAGCCCGAACCAATGGATCTAGGGAATAGTACCACCAACATAAATATCATCGCCGATGGAAAACACCAGGAACTCACACAGAAAGGGGAATTAGAAGTGGAAAGAGAATCAGAAGATGAAGAAAACAAACCCCAAGACCAATTTGAGGTACCAGCTCACTTTAAAAAATATGAAGTGGAGGAGAGAAAAATTGCTATTCAAATGCCGAAAAGAGAAGCAAAGCCTGGAATAGCATATGATAATAAGGAACAAACCAAAAAAATAGTTGTAACTATGGAAGGAGGAGAGGAACGATGTACTTTCATAGGACAGGATGTCTCATTAGAAGAAGAGCAAGAGTTAATTCGTCTCATAAGAGAATATCGGGATGTCTTTGCTTGGACCTATAAGGATTTGAAAAGAGTAGATCCATCTATATGTGCGCATAGAATCCCCATGACATCTGAAGCCAAACCTTCTAAACAAAGACCATATACTTATAATGATGTGTATTCAGCCAAGATAAAAGAGGAAATAGACAAGTTACTAGATGCTGGATTCATCTATGAAATTGAGCACACGGAATGGGTGTCACCTTTGGTGGTTGTACCAAAAAAGAATGGAAAATTAAGAGTGTGCATCAATTTGAAGAAAGTGAACGCCGCAACCATAAGGGATAGTTATCCCTTACCAATCACTAATCATCTCTTGGAAAGGGTAGCAGGGAAGGAAGTATATAGCTTTTTGGATGGCTTTTCAGGGTATAATCAGGTAGCCATTGCTCCTGAGGACCAACATAAGACAGCATTCGCAACTGAATGGGGAGTATACGCCTTTAGAGTCATGCCTTTTGGTTTAACGAATGCCCCAGCTACCTTCCAAAGATTGATGTGTCATGTGTTCAAGGAATTTCTGAGAAAAAGTATGGAGGTATACGTGGATGATCTTTGTACATATTCAGCTGTACGATCAGAGCACATCCCTGAACTAGAAAAGATTTTTGCTAAATGTCGACAATATAGAGTATGCCTCAATCCTAAAAAATGTGTCTTCATGGTTAGACAAGGGAAAATCTTAGGACATATTGTCTCTAAAAATGGAATCTCAACAGATGAAGACAAAATTAAAGTCATCTTAGATTTACCAAGACCAAAAAATGCTAAAGAAGTTCAAGCATTTATGGGACATTGTGGATACTATCGAAGATTCATACATATGTACGCCATAATCGCTAGACCTCTTTATGCATTATTGACTCTGTTTAAATGGACCGAAGAATGCGAAAAAGCTTTTAATGAGTTAAAGAATCGATTGAGTTCAGCACCCATCCTTCGAGTCCCCAACTGGAATAAACCGTTTCACATTCATGTGGATGCTTCCAAGTTTGCCATTGGTTGCATCTTAGCTCAACCAGCTGACACAGGAAAATTAGACCACCCTATAGCCTATGCTAGTAGACAGTTAAATCAAGCGGAACACAATTATACTACCACAGAGAGAGAAGGCCTAGGGATGGTATATGCAGTCAAAAAATTCAGACATTACCTACTGGCAAACAAATTCAAATTCTTCATTGATCATCAAGCCCTATTGTACCTAGTAAACAAGCCTTGTAATACAGGATGACTAGTACGATGGTTTTTATTGCTAATGGAATTTGATTTTGAGGTAATAGTCAAAAAAGGAAACACCCACATAAGAGCAGACCACTTATCTCGAATGACCCATGGAGAACCACCCATAGGAGTACCAGATGATCTGCCAGATACTTACCTTTTTAACCTGGAAGTATGTCCTCAATGGGCAGAAAAATTGATCCCTATACTTACACATGGACCTAAAGATGGGATCACACCAAACCAAACGCAAGACCTTTGGAGGACTAAAAACCTTCACATCATTGCGGGAAGTTTGTACCACCAGGATTCAAGTGGATTATTGATGAGATGCGTGGAAGAAGAGGAACAAGAAATGTGGCTTCAGAAAGCACACATAAACCAATGGAAAACTCATTTGAATGCAAATGGAACGTGGCAAACACTAAAGAGATTTGGCATATACTGGCCAACCATGCAAAGAGATGCACATAACTATGTGTCAACCTGTCAAACCTGTCAAGAACAAATCCCAGATGAGAACTCTACCTTATGCTATTCTACAATAGCACCAAGATGGAGCATGCCTCTAGTAAAGTTCTTGAAAACTCAAGAATACCCTGACGGAGCTACTTTAGCAAGGAAGCGTGCTCTTGAAGAGCAGAGTAAGGATTATGCCATCATAGGAAAACAACTCTTTAAACGAGGGAAAGATAACCAATTACAACTGTGCATTCACGAAAATGAATATCTTTCTATTTTAGAGATGGCTCATACAGGAGCTGCAGGAGGACACTTCTCTGCAGATAAAACAGCAAAAATGATCCTCTTTGCTGGAATGTGGTGGCCAACTCTACACCAAGATGCCGTAACATATGTGCAACGGTGTGATACTTGTCAACGAACGAAATATCCAGTTAGAAGAGATGAGATGCCACTTAGGCCCATGATGAGTGCTAGAGCTTTCACAAAATGGGGAATAGACTTCATAGGACCTATTAGCCCACCAGCAAAAGGATCCCATGCTGAATATATAATTGTAGCCACAGATTACCTGACCAAATGGGTTGAAGCAAAAGCAACAAAGAAAAATGACGCAAGAACCACAGCCAAGTTTCTTTTCGAGAACGTTTTCACTAGATTTGGACTACCTATAGAAATTGTGAGTGATAGAGGTACGCACTTTGTTAATGAAGTGATAGAAGCCTTATTGAATGAATTCTTGGTGATTCATAAGAAATCAGCCCCGTATCACCCACAAGCAAATGGACAAGCAGAAAGTTCAAATAAAATCTTGTGTACTGTTCTCACCAAAATCGTTAACCATGGTAGATCGGATTGGGATAAGCAATTACACCATGCTTTATGGGCATTTCGAGTAGCCTATAAAACCGCAATAGGCACTACTCCTTTTAACTTAGTGTATGGACAAAATGCTATTTTGCCAATTGATTTCTTGATTCCCACTCTGAGAGTAGCAACTACTTATGAGTGGACAGGACATGAACTATCAGCTCAATTGGACCAAATAGAAAAGCTTCATGAAACTAGGTTACAAGCAGTAGCAGGTGTTTATGCTACTAAAAGGGGACAGAAAGCCTACTTTGATGCGCACATAAAGGACAAAAATTTGAAGGAAGGAGATTTAGTTCTGGTATACACCTTGAAACAACATGCTAAGAAGTTGCAGAAGAGAGGATATGGTCCATTAATCATTAATCGTATATCTACAAGTGGAGCCATTAGCTTAGCAATCTTAGATGGAGATGTGTTACCAAATTACATCAGTGGATGTAGAGTGAAAAAATACCTAGAACCATTAACTGAAGAAACTATGTCTCGATTAATCAAAGGTAAGAATAGACGCATAGAAGAGGAAAGAATATGAGAGGAAGCGAGACAGGAAGCATTGGAAAGAATAAAGAAGCGGAAAGAGTGGATGAGAGAGAGAGAGATGAGAGATATCGACTAGGAGAAGAACTCATCCCAATGGCTAATTTTAGAGCCACTCAAAACCTAGGATCGCAGAGAACACAACCATATTTAAATTTGGGAGCAGGTAAAACGGAGTACCACTTGGTGAATGCTCTCATTGATACAGGAGCTGCTGTAAGCTGCATCAAGCTTTCGTTGACACAAAAACTCAAGGAGGAAGTACGCCCATCGATGGCACAATTGATAGGAATAGGAGGAACAATTACTCAATGCATAGGTGAGATCACCTTACCTTTACATCTTGGCAACAACACTATGGAACAAAAGCTATTAGTGTGTCATGACCAAGATTTACTTGAAGAGGTAGTGTTAGGTCAAGACTGGATTTACGAATACGAGGTGACCATTCAATTGACGTTAGGATACATCTCAGCCAGGATAGGACATCGTGAAGTATTCAGTCTGCTAGACGAACGACCAATTAAATCTGTGAGCATGGAGCAAACAGTCTATTCTAATGAACAGAGTCCTGAACGTATGAATACTAGCACTATAGAAACACCTTCATCGAGCACTATATGTGCGAACACTTCGAATTCTGCTTGCACACCATGTTCTAGTCTAGCAAGCCAAGAGAGTATCAATCTATCTGAAACCCACCTCACCGAAGCACCATGCATAAGAGAGACTAGTCCTCTGAGTAATTCAAAATCTGTACCCATTAAAATATACCCTATTCCATACTCTAATCGAGCGTGGATAAAGAAAGATCAAGTGGAGGAGTATCTTTGACGACAGAAACACAACCGACATCAGAACAAACAATCAAAGGAGAAACCAACTTGGTCTGAACAACGAAATCATCGACGAATTGCTACAATATGGATCCCAAAGAAAGTAGTAGCCGCTCAACAAGATCGTTCGCAAATTTGGATTCCTAAGTCATGCACTACAAAGAAACCAAACAGAAAGGATGATCCCCAGCACAAGAAGAACCACTATGGTCCGCAGGCAAAACAGCCACAAAGAAAGAGTTATTGGAGAAAGAAGGAGTCTGTAATGGCACCCCGAGCCATTCCGAGATTTACAAAGCAGATAGAGCAGACATACAAGAAGAAAAGAGCCACTTTCAGTGGAAGTGAGCAACATACAACGAGGCCCAGCACAATGAAGCAGATTTGGATACCGAAAGACAAAATAGACAGCTTGCATCACCCAAATACTTCCAATTGCACACATAACGAGCTTTCGAGACCCAAAGTATGCATGATAGGGCCACATTACAAGGCCAAGCATTCGGCACATCCTTCTTCTATTTCAGAATAGTCAAACACATTTTCCTCACGAGGAAATAGGAGAGCACTTGTACATATACTAAGAAAAATACTCCAAAAAATTTAATAACCGCTTCGGCTATAAACTAACTTTTCTGTAAGAAAAATACTCCAAAAAATTTAATAACCGCTTCGGCTATAAACTAACTTTTCTGTTTTCCTTTTTAGATGAAAATATAAAAATACATAAAAATGAGAAAAATCCAGGTATTACCTTTCTCACACACACGGGAAAGGGACGACACCGTTCACTCGGAGCAATATCGAGCTTATGACAAACAAATAAAGGAGGATTTCTGAGAATATATGGCCACTAATTCATACTCTATATTGAGTGCAGATGACGTCTACTGATTCAGAATCTACGCAGCAAGAAGAGGTGCAGCTTCTTCCATTAGAATCAGTAACAAAAGCAAGGGGTCACTGGTTCCGGGATGATCAACCAGTGGCGGAACTCATCTTCATGGCAACTATCAGGATAATGGATACAGATCATTATTTCCCTATCATGTCACAGGACTTCAAAACGATCATACAAGGACTACCTCATATTGAGGATGTATGGACACAAGCGGGCATAGAGGCATTTCTCAAACTGCCTATCTATGTTCCAGACTTTCAGAGGTGTGCACAGGTAATGAATACTATGCAACCGGCCGCAACAAAAATATCAGTACCAGAAGCACGTGTCTTGGATAAAGTCGGAGTTTGGAAGACCATCCAATTCACACATGAGTTGATCAATAAAGCTTTTGGATGGAATCAAACAGGAATTACGAGTGTCAAAGATGAGTGCCATGATCCCAAGAAGAGATCATTTTTGGAGATAAACAGAATTGACATAGAAGATGCTGTCCGTCTAGTGCATCAGCACTTTTGTTTCCCCAGCATGCACAGATACACAGCTCCACAGAAGATAGTAGTCCAACTATTATCACATGCCATGCGGCAAATAGGAAACAAGATCAATTTAACAAGCTATGTTCAGGAAAGGTTATTTGAAGCCCAGAAGAAGTGGGGACAGAAGAAGTTTTTGAATGGTAGTTCCGCCCTCACATTACTGATATATGAAGCTCTAAAAATGAAGAGTTGTTTGAGAGAGATGTCAACCTCAGAAGGGCTCGCAAGATACGCAAAATCAGCTACAGTCCCTAAGAAAAAGAAAGTTGTGGTTATGGTTGAAGAGGCTGGAACCAGCACACAGAAACCCATGAGGGGTACAAAGCGCCTACGGGAGGAGGAAGCCCAAGCTACACCACAATCAAAGAGAACTCATCTCTTACCGAAGATCACGACGGCTCAAATGCCGATTACAAAGAGAGATCTGTCCGCTGCCCTCGAAGAGACACATCAGTATATGCAAGGGCAGGTGAACTTAAATATTCAAGGTCATCATTATAGACAGGCGAGTCAAGAGAAACAAAAACAGAGTCCAGAGAAGACACCAAAACAAACTGGAAGATACAAGGAACTAGGGATCGAGGACTCTAGTACAAATACGGACTCCAGCCCTGAAAAAGATACTTTAGATACTGATATACGGACAGAAACACAAGAAGATGAATGGAATGAAGTCGATCAAGTGGAAGTGACGCCACAAAATCAGGCAGAAAAGGAAAAGAGAGTCGAAGCATCTATGGAACCGGAGCATGTCATTCAATTGAATGACACTACAAAGATAAGCATCAAAGAAGATACAACCCGTGTTGCACATGTAAAACCACCTATTAAAGAGGAAGTACAAACTCCAGGAAACGTGGATTCGGAGGGACTACATACTAAAGAGCCAATTGTAATTGAAGTACCTGATGACACACCTCAAGGAAACAAAGAAGACATGGGGGCTGAGCCAAGGATCCAGCTTCAGATTAGGCAACCCCATGACACTACATTACATATTGCACAAGGAAAAGATATCAATACCGGAGAAGAACCAAATATACCAAAAACATGGCTTAACGTGGATGTTACTCAGCTGAAACCGGTAGTCAAGCAGATGATTCAAACGGCCATGGACACTCAACAGCAGTTGATGGAAATAGATGTCGACTATGATCAGGCAAGAAGAGAAAAGAATCAGTTTCAACTCATAAGTGAGCAGCTATCGGCACAATTGATTGAAGCACAAAAAGAATTAGCAATAAAAAATACGGAGGTGCTGGCAATCAAGACACAACATGAAGCATCCATCGCTCAGATTCAACAGATGCATACACAATTAACGGAGTTGCAAAAATTACACAAGGCAAGCGAGGCTGAAAAAGAAAAAATGAAAATGAGAAGCACGCTATTAGAGCAACAAATCAAGTTGTATATGGAAGAGAACGACAGCCTCCGCAACCGAAATAAAGAATTATTGAAGTCTTTATTATATGATCAACCAATTGTACATCAGGAATCCACAGAAACCACAGAAAAGGGATTCAAAGATCAGATCTCAAAATATGACGAGCTGCTAAAGCAAGAACAAGCCCAGATAGAGGAATGGAAGAGCAGATACGCCAATGAAACCAGTGAATTGAAGAATCAATTACAAAAGGTGAATGCCAAACTGATCCAAAGCTACAGTGAAAACATGGATCATGTAGCTGACATAGGTAAAGAATTGCTGGCCACTAAAGAAACACTAAGAGAAGCCATGCAAGAGGTAAAAGAAAAAGATGAATGCATAGCACGATTGAAGACTCAGATGAAAGAGAAAGCACCGATCGGGACACCAGTAGTGCCAGATAAGGAACATTCTACTGACGAGGTAGAGGTAAGCCCTCTATCTCACCCGATCTATAATTCTCCAATACGTGAGCAGATGGCGGATATACATGATGATCATCCTATGCCATATACTGCAGAAATAAGTCAGAAGGAACGGGCACTAGTGGTGTCCCGATTAACATAAAATTTTGAAAATGAAGTGGTAAAAGTCATGAAAGAGGCCAAGATCAAAGGTAAAGACCTGGACAAAATCATGAAGCCATTTAATATTCCATATGGACTCTTGAAAGAAAAGACAAGACGTTATATAATGAAGATTACACACAAGAGTCCAGATGAGCAGCTAAACTTCAAACCTGATACATTCGAATACACACAAGCAGAGTTTGAAGCTGCACAACCAGTGTGGCGACGAAAATTTTTGGAGAAACATCCCACACTACGAGTGCATTGGCAAGCAGCGCCATATGCATTCCAGGTAAACCCTTCATTTTGTCCATTACCACGCAGAAGGGATACCAGGGAATTTTTGGATTTGCAAAGAAGCGGCACTCTCAATAAGCAATGGCTCAATTATCCCATGCTTCCGAGCCCGCCACATTACTATTTGCCAACGGAAGACTATATGGTCAAAACCATAGAATTTTGGCTACAGAATTATGCGACAGTACCGGATTTAACTGTAAAAATGACCAACAAAATACTTAGCATGATCCTCACCGTTTTGAAGGTATTCAAGCACGCGGCTTACACCTTTTTGAACTTCATTGGTATTAACCAGGGCACGGAGATCCTCATTTTTGATCTCTCAGTTATGCCTAGCCGCCCAACAATAATGGCTTATTACTCTAGAATTATGTTCTTGCCAAGTGTATATATGCAGACTTTCGAAGAAGCTTTCTTTACAGGATTTTTTGAGACGGATTCAGAAATTTTTTTGAAGATGTCATCTAATTTAAATGCCAGATTAGTGGCCTATGAACTCAGCTTCTTCGCAGATCACAGACAGCCACCCAATGACGGTGTGAAGGCAGAACAATGGAAACAACTCATGATACGTGAAGCAAATCAGCTAAATGTTACAGAGCAAAGAGTTTATCAAACATATGCCCGTCGCTTATCAAAGCCTGTCGGGGACGACAGAGTCCAGGAGGGGGGCAGTGTTGAGGGAGAATCGAGTAAGAAGAAGAAAAGAAGAAGACAACGAAAGAAGCAGCTTCACTAAAAAGCAATATCTGAAGATATATCTCTGCACAGAGCCCCGCAGGGGCACGCATCAGGCAAAAAGGCAAAACATCCAGGTCATGCACGGTGGAAAAAAGCAAACAGCCTCAAAGCAATACAACAGGGTCAGATGTGTGCAACCAGGACAAATCAGAGGACCAAAAGTTAGAAAGGGGTAGAGGCTGAAAAGTTTAAGAGGGTGACTAAGAACAGCACATTCCTAGTCACTGGTGGCGTGCGTGGCAACCCAAGTCAACAGGCAAGACAAGTGCAACAGGCTCTCGAGTAGTAGAGCTTGAATCAAGAAGGCCATCAAATCTGCATGTCTGTTTAACAACAGGCAACACTGACCAAGGAAAGCGTGCGGAGAGAAGAATTAAACGGATGACAAGAAGCAAAGTCTGTCAAGGGACGACAGAGACGAAGAGGGGGAGAGTGTTGCAGAGCTAAAGGAAGTACAAAGCAGAGAAAAAGACGGGCCCTAAAATTTTTCCGATTTGGACACCAAACTTTTGTATCATATTCATTCTTGTAATATATTTCCATTGTAAATGCACTAGAGGAGTCCTCTAGATGCATCCCCACAGAAGAGTAGAGATTACCCATGTACAATAGTAGGAAATTAGTCCCTTAGTGAATAAAGTGCCGGTCTCTTGTGTGAAAGGACCAAACTTAGGGCTCATGTATATAAGTCACTTTGTGACTCTTTGTAAAGGACTTCTTGCCATTGTGAAGAAGGAGCTCTTCAAATTTTCGAGTTTGCCTCTTTCTTGTTGATTTTGATCTTCATTTCGCTCTTGTATGTGTGTGTGATGTTTGTAATGCATGTGTAGGGCTGTTGTCTACCCCTTCCCCTTGATTTTGAGCTGCTGTAGTGCATGCGTAAGCTAGGAGAAGTTGTGGCGCGGGTATTTGTGATTCCCGACATTCACTGTTTTTGCCATAACTTGAAGCAGAGTGGTCAGAATTGAGTGAAACCACCACCGTTGGATGCGTCTCGTCGAGAGCTTCGAAACGAGTACCGTATTGCCTATATTCGGAGTTCTGGGCTGGGAGAAAGCCTCAAAATACCAAAACTGCTGTGAGAGGCTTGCGGCAAACACCTTTCAGTATTTCAGTGAGTGTGAGAGGTAGTAGTCTTTTCTCATGCATGCTAGCTAAACCACTTCATTTTCCATCACGTGTGCACACATCTTCATACACTTGGTAAGTCGCTCCTTAGGATTGACATTTAAATGTGTGTTAAAGTACCCACTATATGCACTTGTGTGGCAATTGAGGTATAGTCTCATTGGCACAAGTCCTTGAGTCGTCTCGGCTCAAGTACACAGAAAGCCTACATCTTCAATCCCAATTGCCAATAAGCAACTAAAGTACTATAGACTTCTGACTGTGGAAAGAAGAAGGTAGTATCTTCCATGGTAGAGAGCGTTTCAACACTCTAGCTTGACATGTATCAAAAAGATAAAGCTCGTTGTAAGTGTCTTTGTTATGGATGCCTAGGGTGGCATTCATATTCGTTATGTCCAAAAAAGAACAAGATAGCAACAACAATGGTGGCAAAGAAACAAAATTCTTGTTTGGCCACTCCATCATCCCTTTTTTATTTTGATCTTTTGGCTATACTTTTAGAGATGGATCCTCCATTCAAAGATAAGCAAGCCATTTTAAATATCATGGTTACTAAGAAGGTAACCACTATACCAGATGTAGTATTGTCACCAATTGCGTATAAGGGTTATCAGTTCCTTGACATTGAGTTGATAGTCATGAAAGGGGAGGTAAATGGACAACTTGATAATTTTTTTCGATATAGGATCCACAAACAATGTTATAAACTCTTATCTAGTCAAGAATTTAAGGTTAAAGACAAGTCCATCTAAGTATACCTATTAAGGAGACTTAGCAGATGGAAAGGAATCTGAGACCTACCAACGATGAGTGATCGGATTGATAGTCTAGATTCAATCTTCTAAAGATGAATTGTATTTCAAGATTGCTATGTCTATCTATTTTTCGATAAGGGCCGCCACATTACCATCCATGGGAAGCCACATATTTAGAGCTACAAGCGGCTCTCTATCTCTAAGATGGTGAATTTAAAGTGTAAGTATTCTTATTCTTTGTATTTCCAGCATAAATCATTGTTATCTTTACCGATGCAGACTAGCTTGGAAGCTCAACTAGCTTCTAGGATGAGAACCAAGTTTCAAAAATTTGTTTCCTCCAGAATTACCTATTGGTCTTCCACCTTGTAGAAATGTGGAGCATACGATCAAGTTTATGCTAGGAGCTCATCCACTAGCCAGACAACTATATTGCATGAGTCTTCATGAGGAGGCAAAAGTACATTATACAATCAAGGAGTTCCTCGAGAAGTGTTTGATCAGATCTAACCATTCACCTTTTGCAGCCCTAATGCTCTTGGTTCACAAAAGAGATGGATTTTTTAGAATGCGTATAGATTAGGAATCTTTGAATAAAGTGATAAGACATAGATATCTGATGAGTCACATTGAGTAAAAGATAATGATGTACATAAGACAACTTTTCATACTAGATTTGTTCATTATGAGTGTGATGCCTTTTTGTTTAACAAATGCTCCAACTACTTTTATGATGCTCATGGATGATATTTTCTATCCTTCTATTGTTCAATTTGTTTTGGAATTTGTGGATAATTTATTGATTTATAGTAGAAGCTTAAAAGATCCTGACTGCGTACAGTTTTCAATATGTTAAATGAGAATACATTGTACATCAACCTAGAGAAGACACATCTATGTTTATATGAGGTTGAGTACTTAGGGAACATCATTTCTATCTATGGAATTAGGATGGATATGTGGAAATCCTCCATGATCCTCAATTGGTCGATTCCTCAGAATGAGCATTAGTTACAATCATAATTAGGACTGTGGGGCTTTTATCAAAAATTCATTGTCAACTATTCACATATAGTTACAACATTGATAGCTTTGTTACAAAATAGTAAAAGTTTTGTGTGGAGCAATGCACAACAAGATGTTGTTGATGCATTGCAACAAGTAATTTTAGGTGCTCTAATTCTATTAGTAGTTGTCTGCAAAAACATTTTGAGATAGAAACTAGTGCTAGTGGCATTGCAATTGGTGCAGTCTTAAGTCAAGATGGAAAAAACTAGTTGCTTTTGAGACTAATAAACTTTCTCAGTCTGAAAGAAACTGGCCTTTTCATGAACAAGAACTTTATGATATTGTTCATGCTTTGAAGACTTGGTAGCATTATTTTTATGGAGCCACTTTTAAACTTTACACAAATCATCACACTTTGAAATAGTTTTGTTCCTACTCTGATCTATGAAGAAGACAAGTTAGATGGGCATAGTTAATGCAAGAATTTCACATGTAAATTTTGTATAGGAAAGGCAAGAGAAATATAATTGTAGGTGCATTATCTCAAATTATGCATCATATTAGTTCCACAATTTTAGATAGGAATTTGATCCAAGATATTTGAGAATATTAATGTGAGGATGACTATTGTTCATCTATTGTAAATAAGTTGTTAGATAATTATGAGAACAAAGTTATTATCTAACTTCCAAGTTGAGCAAGGTTTTCTTAAAAGAAAGGGAAAGATTTGTGTGCTTAGTTCCCAATAATGAAAATTAAGAAAGCAAGTCATTTTCAAAAACTATGATGTGCCTTGTGACGAACATCTTGGTGTTGAAAAAATTATTCAGACACATATTTTGTTGGCCAAAGATGATTATAGATGTTAAGAATTATGTGAATCAGCATTTTAAGTGTTAGGTAAATAAGGTAGAGAGGATACATCCTCTAGGTTTGTTACAACTACTAGAGATTTGGGACAATATTTCCATGGATTTTATAATGGGTTTACCTAGGACACCATTTCAAAAGAATTTTATTCTTGTAGTTGTTGATTTATTGATTGAGTAAAATGGCACACTTTATTCCTATTAAGGAAATAATTGAAGCTCCACAATTTGCAGAATTGCTCATTCAAAACATTTTCATATTAGATGGTTTACCTTAGTCCATAGTTTCAAATAAGGATGCTAGATTAACATGAAATATCTAGAAATGCATGTTTATCAAGTTACAAATTCAAATCAAGATGAGTAGTGGAGAGCATCCAAAGAAAGATGGTTAGATTAAAAGAGTAAATAAAATACTAGAAGCTATTCTTTAGGCATAGATTTCAAAAAAACAAAGGGATTGGGATAATTTCTTTCCTTTGGTAGAGTTTTCCTATAATAGTTGAAAGCACAAAACTATTAAATTGGCACCTTTTGAGGTGATTTATGATTAGCTTTTCAAGACAAACATCATACACCATGGGCATTCCAAAAAGGCAATCATGTATTCTTACAGGTTCCAATTTTTTCTTCATTGAAAGTGGGTCAGAAACCCAAGTTCTCACCTAGATTTTGTGGAACTTGGAATATAATAAAAAAGATTAGTGATATTGCTTACAAGTTATAACTAGATGATTGTAAATTTCACCTAGTTTTCCATGTTAGCAAGAGACCATACATTTTTTAGGATAAGAAATATGCAGATAGTCTAGTTGCTTTGAGGGATAGAGGATCTCATCCATATGTTCCTCTCAAAGTTTTGGATAAGAGAGAGTGGAAGTTGCAAAATCACTCCATACCAAAATATTTAATAGCATGGGCCAACCATCCACTCACAAACGCTACTTGGGAATCAGAAGCTTTGATTTGCATACATATTCCCTTCTTGATCATTGAGGATAATGATCTTTAGAAGGGGGAGAGAGTATTATATTTATTTAGACCTCCATGGTCTACTTGCATTGGTTGAGAACTCTAGATGTTCAAGGACTAGAGCTCAGGGGAGCCAAGGCTCTAGCACAAGTCCATATGATATTGAGGTCATCCCATCTCCTCAGAGTGGCCATATGAGGAGTGTTTGAACTTTGTATAAGACTCTATATGTGCAAGCAAGCAAGGGCTATTTAAGGTTAGGACCTCACACATAGGACTCACACATGAGCACACACAATAGAGGTGGCTACAACTCCCACTAGCAGACACAACATATCATAGGAATATACCTAAGCAAAATACTATAGGATAGATTGTAGCACAATGTAATACTTGATTTGATTTCACTCAAAGAGGAAATCATACTATTATGTGCAAGATAGATAAGCCATGAATCATATAGAAAAGGTGTAGATTATGTGATTGGTTATTGTTTGAGTCCACCATCCTGACACCAAAAGCTCACAATAGCTCATGGCCTACCAAATAAACACTTACAGAACAATTTATATGATAGAAGTGAAGTGGTAGAGAGAAAATTACTCGTTAAGAGAGACAACAAATGAAGCTAATAATAGTTAGTGCCATTTGCTTCGCTCACATAGTGAGAGAGAGAGAGACGGGACTTTTTAGCACATATGTTTCTATATAGAAAGTTGATATAAGTGATTATGTTTGCAGTCATACTCTAGTCTCTCGTTTACACATGGTAACTCCATAGTTGTAGAAGGATCTCAACCTACCCCTAAGGACAAGGGAGGCCTAGGACAATTACAGATAAAACCCCTTCTAGAGTATATGCATTAGAGGCCCAATTGCATAGTCTATCGATTCATCCAAATGAATCCATCACCAAAGTAATCTCCCAATTCAAAGAGTCTCTAAAATTGTGGTGAAGCTTTAACATGGGAAGAAGTTTGATGCCTCTTGCTTCAACATGAGAATAGTACCAAGAATACTTCTAATTAGGAATCTATTATGAAGACAAAGGGACACTTTCATAATTCTAAATCTTTTAAGAATAACCAAAAGCAATCTTTGACAAATACATCAACCAATGAGTTTACCTGCAATTTTTGTGGAAAACTTGGACAAATAGATTTTTTTTGTTGTAAAAAGAAGGGCAATAAATTGCAAGCATATCAATTCAAGAAAAGCACCAAGTCCTCCCATCGTACTCACTACTCAGGTGAAGACTTATTCCTTTCCACTAAAGAAACGCCTTAGCAATGTCAAGTTCCTCATGAGAATGGACCTTTGATAGTGGTAAAACTTCCCATATGTGCAAAGATCATGACTCATTTCAAGAACTCAATGAATACACAAGTGAAGCTTACGTAGGAAAAAATAAAACTTTACCTATTGAAGGGAAAAGCAAAATTATTATTATTAACCACATGGGAGAGTCCAAGACACTCAAAATTATACTCTTTCTACCAAATATTTGCATGAACTTATTATCATTGAAAGTGATAAGGAATCATCATAAACAAGTACTTCCTTATGACACTTCTGCAAAGTGATTGAAGTGAAACACAGAAATCATAGCGCAAGGTGTTGAAGACAAAGACCTCTATAAATTGTCATGTTTGTCACAAAGGACTCACTCTTAGAGTTATGTCATGAGAGATATGTGCATACCTCATATCTCCAAAAGATTTCATCCTCATATCTTGTTAGAAGATTGTGAAAGATAACTCAAGTCAAGGATTTTGTCAAGCTTGCACAAAAGGCAAACAACATAGGGCACTTGTTCCCAAAGAGGCATCTATTAGAGCTAAGAAATCACTTGCCCTAGTTCATATGGGCCTTTGTGGACTGATGAATATCCCTTCACTTAGTGGTTCACTCTACTTTTATCTCTTAGTAGATGTAGAGAACGAGTCATCCACCTCATTGAAGACCATATGTTGAGGTAGTGGTAGAGAGCTTTTTAATCATTAGTTTGATAACTTCATCAAGAAAAAGGGTATCAAAATTCAAGTGACACAACCTCATATTCCATCTCAAAATGGGGTTGCAAAAACAAAGATATGAATTTTCATGGAAATGTCTAGGACTATGCTCCACAACAAGAATCTACTTTTCAAGTTTTGGGTGGAAACCATTCACACTGTTGTGCATATCCTCAATTGAGGCTTTAAAATTGCACTTTAAATATGACATATTTTGAGGATTACCATGGACGGAAGCCCACTGCCAAGCACTTTTGTGTCTTTGGTAGTGATGCTTATGTGCACATGCCCACCAAAGATCGCATAAGCTTGCTTCTAAGTCTAACAAGCATCTATTCATTTGATATAGTGAGCAATCTAAACCCTACTAATTGTAAACCTTCAACATCACCCAAACAACATTTCAAAGTATCTAAGTACTCAAAGGCTAAGTCACCTGAATCTAGCCCATCTATCCACAATTTGAGGGGGATAAACTTATCTCTAAACCAACTTTAGAGGCTAGCACTTGTCAACAACCAAGAAGATCTCAAAAACTTATGGAAAAGGAAAAAAGAGAGAAAAGTCACTTGGTAAACTATGCATTAATGCATAAAATTCAAGATACTTGTTTAATTTCTTCTTCATAAGCACATGTGAGTATTGAATCATCAACATAAATGCATTTATAAACACACAACCCATTATATGTATGACACACAACATAAATGCATTTATGCTTGAATATCAAACTTTGATATGCATGACTTATTATAAGACCTTGCATGATTAGATACTTTACAAGCTATTACATGCTTTCAAGGCTTGTTTTAGTCCATACAACGTTCTTTTGGGTTTTCATACATAACGTGGATGAGTTTAACTTATATAACGTTGTCGTGGTGACATGTGTACCTCTTGTTCAAGCCCACCATTAAAAAATGCATTACTTATGTAATGTTGGTTTATCTTCTTATCTCACTTATGACCACACCAAGCGATGCAATCAGTATAGAAATCCTTGCAAGAGAAGAAGAAATTTCTTCATAATCAATTCCATGAATTTTCGCATATCCTTTAGCAAGCTAGATGGTTTTGTACCTCGATATTGAACCATCACTATTTCCTTTTATTCAAGCACACTTGCATCCGATTGACTTTTGTTTTACATCCATTGCTACTGATCTCCATATTTCATTCTCATATAGAGCATTCACCTACTCATCCATTGCATATTTCCATTGAGAATAATATTTAGCTTCTTCATAGTTCTTTGATTCTTTGTTTGCTCAACCTCATCCATAAAAGCATAATTAATTTGCATAAAAGGATCATAGGCATACCCCTTTGGTTTTTGTCTACCCTGATGGTTGTGACATTTATACCTCTTCTTCAAGATCACCATTGAGAAATGCATTCTTTACGTCAAGTTGGTTTATCTTCAAACCTTTACTTGCAGCCACACCAAGCCATGTACTCAATATAGACATGTTTGCAACAAAGTTTCTTTGTACCAATTCCATGAGTTTGTTCATATCCTTAGTAACTAACTTGGTTTTGTGTCTTGATATTGAACATCACTATTTGGTTCAAAACACCCATTTACATCCAATTACCTTTTGATTTTGAGTCCCTGGTATCAATACTCATGTTTCATTCTCATAAAGAGCATCCATCTCCTCATCTACAACATCTTTCCATTGATATTGATCTTTAGCTTCTTCATAAGTTTTTGGTTCTTCATCTTGCTCCACCTTAGCCATAAAAGCATAATGGCAAGTATTTATCATGTCTTGAAATAAATTTTGTATACTCGCTAGGAGTTTTGGATCACTCCCCATGATCATACACTTGACCAACAACTTGACCATTATCATTCCATCCTACCTTAATCTTTTCATAAAAGTCTACATGTCTTCTTTTCAACAACCTTTTTGAAATACTTAGAACAATCAAATTGTCTGTTCTATACTTCATAAAATAAATGGGGTTTATTCTAGGATTATCATCAATAAATGTAACATAGGACTTACAACCTAAGAAGGATGTTCCTTTGTTGGTCCCCAGACATTTGTATGCACTAAGTCCATATAACCCTTGGATTACATAAGAATATTGCTTGATAATGTTGTAGAATTTCCATATTGAGATACTTCACATAAATTTGGTAAATCGTGAACTACATCCTTAGAAAATAACTCCTTTTTCTTTTAACATTAGTTTTGTACCAAAAAATGACATTACAATGTCCCTTTTTCTAACAAATAAAAAAATAATAATGGATAATAATCAAATAAAATTTTGGAAAAACCTTCAAGCCCCATAAAGACTTATACATAGGCATTCTACAAAAAATATGGTACAATATGGTTTTAAAAAACTATTTTCCTATAGACTTACATATGCGAAGAACGGAATGTCTCCATAGATATTTTTTTCTTTTGTTGGAATAATTTTTCTAATGTTAATTTAAAGACATATAATCATCTAAGAAAAGTCTTGCAAATGAAAAAAATAATAATTTTTATAATAATAAAATCTACTATAATATAGGGTGCTCATTATATAGTTATACATTGTAGGAGCCTTTTATATGATATTGATGCATAAAATTGCTAAAAAGGCTGTTTTTTTTTTCAAAATCCATCACATAGTATCATAAACATGTGCTACATGTCTTTAAACCAATAATTTTTGTACCTATTTCAGATACCACTAACAATCTCAATATTTCATTGAATAGCCATATTCCACTTTGTCGAGACTAGAATTTCATCCTAAAAAAGTAGTTGTACTCAATGACATAAGGAATAAATTAAAAGAATTCTATAAGCATTATAAACTAGTTTATATAGAAAAAACTAGCACATTAACTTTAATCATGTAGCATATGCAATATTTGCTCATCAAATGACATTTTGTTAGCATAGAAAAACAATAGTATTGTTTAATTTGAAGAAGGAACATAGAAATTCGACTCCGAAGGTTGTCAAAAAAATATTTCTAGCTTTGAGATTATGAAATAGTACTTTAATAATAAAAAATGGTTCATATTCATACCATAAGTTTGCAAAATCATTCATAGATGATAACATTGTTAGGACACATATGTGATTGATTCTGTTGGAGTTAGACATCTATGGAAGCAAGCAAACAGAACAAGGAAGAAGAAGAAGCTTGGAGAACAACACACAATACTGAATGTCTTACTAGAGAATGTACAAAGATAAGTAGCCCAATTAGGGCAATAGGTGTATATACAAGCCGGGGGAAAAAAACCTCCTAAAGAGGAAAAAAAGTGCCCCGGTGGTCCTAGTGTGTTCACACACATCACTACCTAAATATATCAACAAATCCCCCCTAGGAGTGATGCGGTGAACAAGGAGCTGGCACTCATGTATAAGGAAGTGCCAAGCTATGTGGAAATCACTCCACAAAAGGAAGTAAGCCCAAAGCTTCGCGGAAAGCTTCAAACTTCTCCCTAGGCAGAGCCTTCGTGAAAAGGTCTGCAATGTTCTCCTACGTGGGCACATATGCCAAGGTCATCTCTCCAACAGAGAACCTCTCCCTGACATAGTGATAATGCACCTCAATGTGCTTAGTGCGAGCATGGAACACAAGGTTCCTCGCAACTGCTAATGCACTCTCACTATTAGTGAAGATGGTGGTGGCAAAAGACTGACCAACACCCAAATCAGCCATAAGGCGTCTGAGCCACACACACTCAACAGTCGCTCTGAAAGCTGCCCTATACTCATCCTCACAACTGGAAGTGGCCACAGTACATTGCTTCTTTCTCAACCAAGATATACATGAGCTACCAAGCATGAAGCAAAAGCCACTAGTGGACACACGAGTGTCATAGCAACCAGCCCAATCAAAGTCAGAAAAAGCATGCAAATTTGGCGGTAGTGATCCCCCTTGGGATAAAACAACCCAAGTAGCCGAGTACCACTCAAGTAGCGAAAGATGCGCTTAACCGCCTGCCAATGCTTGACTCCTGGGCAATGCATAAACCTGCTCATCTCTGAGACAGCAAACTAAATATCTGGCCAAGTAATGCATAAGTAAATCAAGCATCCAACAACCTGCTGATAGAGAACAACATCAAATGCATCTCCAACATCATGAAGACTCAATCGTAGACCTGTCTCCATAGGAGTGGCAATAGGCTTATAGTCTTCAAGGCCAAAATGCTACAATAATGTGTCAATATATTTCAGTTGACAAAAAGCCATTCCACCATCAACTTGCATAAACTGAATGCCCAAATAGTGATGCAAATGCCCCAAATCAGACATCTCAAATGAGGCATGCAAATTAGCCTTAAAATCAGCAATATGCTTCTCAATATGACCAGTGAGCAACATGTTGTCAACATAGACAACAATGATCAGAAGCACATCATTAACAGGCTTAACATATAAGGTGCTTTCAGTTGGATTGTTCTCACAACCATGTGCAATCAGATAGGCATGTATCTTCTCATACCAAGCATGTGGTGCTTGCTTTAAACCATATAATGCCTTCTTTAACCTGCACACCTGGTTTTCATGCCCTTTTTGCACAAAGCCACAGGGCTGAAAAACATACACTTCTTCATGCAAGTCACCATTCAGAAATGTTGTTTTAATGTCCAATTGATGTACATTCCAACCACGATGAGCTGCAAGTGCACAGATGCTACGAATTGTAGTCATTCGGCAAGTAGGTGCAAATATCTCATCAAAATCAATGCCTCTTTCTTGCACATAACCCTTTGCAACAAGTCTGGCCTTATACCTGTCAACTGTACCATCAGGCTTATGCTTTAGCTTGTATACCCACTTAGTCCCAATGGCCTTCTTGCCTGGAGGCAAGTCACATAAAGACCAAGTACCATTCTTCATTATAGCATCATATTCAGATTGCATAGAAGCCATCCAATTTTCTGAATTTTGTGCTTCATCAAACGAAACAGGCTCATTCTCATCAGAGAGAATAGATGCAGCCATAGCATAGAAATTTGATGGAAAAGAGGCACTATGAGAGCCTGAATGAGTACGATATGACAGAGGTGCATCTAATTTGTTGTCACGCAAAGTCTGCACCAACCATTTTGGCATACTTTTTGCCTGCTCAATATCAGCTCTCTCATCAACTAGTGCATCATGTAAATCTGCATCAGAAATGGAATGATCTGCATCATCACATGAAACCTGCAAAGGCTGAGAAGTTGCCTCATTAGGACCAACACTAGACTGTCCACCTGTAAAAAGAGACAACAAAGTATCATACATGTCTTTTGAGCCAATAGATGTCTTCTTAGTACATGAAAGCAATGGCTGAATTGTATCTTCCACAAAAACAACATCACGGCTAACCAAAATGCATTTAGTATGTGGATGATACAGACGATAGCTTTTACTTGCAGAACTGTACCCAACAAAAATACATTTTACTACTTTATCATCTAATTTTCTGCGATGTTGTTCAGGCACTAATTCATATGCCAAACAACCAAAAACACGTAGATGAGCAACAGATGGCTTGTGATCATGCCAAGCCTCATATGGAGTGATAGACTACAGCACCTTAGTGGGACACCTGTTAAGTACATATGCTGCACACATGACAGCCTCAAGCCAGAAACTATGTGGTAAAGCCTGGCTCTTGACCATACACCTCGCCATCTCCATGAGTGACCTATTCTTTCGTTCAACAACTCCATATTGTTGAGGTGTATATGGCACTGTACACTGGTGTTTTATCCCACGTTCAGTGAGAAATGCATTAAAATCAGAAGACATATATTGCCCCCTCGATCTGAACGGAGGGTGCCCATTTTACATGCTGACAGATTTTTAGCCAAAACCAAAAATTGTTTGAAGCACATGAACACTTCAGACTTTGCCTTCAATGGATATACCCATGCATGCCTGGAAAAATCATCAATGAAAGTCACGAAGTAAAGATAATTTCCAAAAGAAGGTGTCTGCATAGGACCACAGACATCACTATGTAGAAGCTGCAATTTCTGAGTAGCCCGAACTGAACCATTTTTTGGAAATGAGGAACGCTGCATTTTGCCCAAAATACAACCTTCACAAACATGTTTTCCAGGGGCCTCAAGTTTGGGCAAAGAGGACACCATTTCGGATTTCTACAGGCATAGCAAATTAGTAAAATTCAGATGACCAAAGCATGCATGCCAAAGCTTTGCATCTAACATAGCCTTAGAATCATGTATTGCACATGTCGAATCATTCAGAGATCTTTCATAGTCTATGAGCTTATACAACCCATGACATAATAGTGAGAAGCAATAATCACGTCGCCATTTGACATATCATGAACTGTACACCTGTCATCAACAAATTTAACAACCAAGCCATTCTTGGCTAATGCAAAAACTGATAACAAGTTCTTCTTGATCCCTGGCACAAATAAAGCATATGACAAAGTGAAAGGACCACCATCAGCAATAGTCAAAATGATCTTACCAACTCCCATAACATGATAAGAGGAGTTAATCAGCACTAATTGATATCACTATAATTTTTGTGTCAATATTGAAATTAGCATCATAGAATTAAAGAATAAATCTTATTGTTTCTATACTTTAATAAAACTATATTTTTCTAGAAATATTCAACCCTTATGCTAACATGTTCCTAGTTAAATTTACTAGAAAATTCATCAAATACTCTCTCTTTTTCTCAGGACACTAAAGTGTCCAAGTACAACACTAGTGTTAACATTTACATGTCCAATTTTTGTCTACCGTAAATCAAGCCCACCAATTATTTGATTACTAAATGTGCAATAAATAGAATGGTTTTGACCAACCTTGAAAGTGAAAAGTTGTCGTTTGACTATTTGACCTTTGACTATCAAACTTTTGTTCTTTATATCCTCAATAAAATACCTTGCATGATTAAATCTGAATTGAAAAGTGTGAAGATATGGATAGGTATGTGCTTGAAGATGAAGAGGTGTTGCAAAATCCTTGATCTACACCAGCCAAATGAACTCCAGGAGTATATGGTGGGCCCTTTTAGCTTGCCAATGGATGTATTAGACACCCTATGTACCTTGGAAGATCACTCTCAAAAAGATAGATCAAAACAGATAAGTTGGAGTTAGCTCAGAGGTGAAAAACTTGCTAATTTGGTTCATACACATGTTCAGTGTTTTGCATAATTCTCTGAGCACAACAGCAATTAGCTTAATTCCTCTTGGGAAGCCTAGATTACTTAAAGAGCTAACTTTCAAGAGTAATCTCATCAAAAATAATAAACCACACACTGAGAATGAGTTTTAACAAGTGATGACATCATCTCGATTTTCACGGGCTGCTACAGTTTGAGACCAGTGAGCAAAAAAATGAACATAACTCAAAATTTAGGAATCCAATGATTATGAAAATTTGTATGGTTATACTAGACAGTACACTGAATCCAACAAGCTTTAAATCATTGAATTTGAATAAGTAACCACTGAGAAATGGCTCTGACAAGGTGAGTGAAAAAGTCGGGTACCTGACAGAGAAGTGAAGATGAACAGACACTGCTGACTTCAACTGAACATAACTGAAGATTGCAACATCCAAATGACATGAAAATTTGTGAGCATATAGTAGACTTATGGAGCTAACTTTACCAAGTTAAATCACTAAAAGGATGCACCAATCTCAGAGAAACCATCTCTGCAATCTGATTGAGAAAACTGAGAGTAATGGCAGTGAGTAGTACACTTCACAAGAACATGGACATATGAACTCAAATAATCATGAAGATGAAAGTATATTGCTTGTACAATACAATGACTTACTGATACATATGTGTGCCTTGTAATCACACCTTGATATGGCATAAAGCTCAGCTCTTGGAGGTCTTCACATAGGTCTCTCTAACCACGACTAAAACTGCCATCTATTTATAGTTGAGTTTGGGAAGCTAACTTCCCTCAATCACTCTCCAATCAATCAATGATTGATTTGATTCTCTACCTACCACAAATCACGAATTTGTGTCTCATCTTTCCCTTTTTGATCATATGGACTCAACCACTTAAGATTCTTTCACTTTTACATTAAGTAAAGTCTTCAAAAGTTACAAGAGGTAGTTCACAAGTGAACTTTACATAGTCTTCATTTTAAAGCTTCTTCTATGACTTTGTGAGACTCAAGCCAATACTTAGGCTTGTCATAGACTTGCTCCAACAGCTCCCCCTCAAGCCAAGTATGCATGAGGTCTTCAATCTTCCAAGATTACCTATAAACCAATCATAGCCTTGAATTTGCAAAGCTTTGTACCATCCAATGCTTTGGTTAGAATATCTGCACATTGTTGATGAGTGGACACATATGATATTTGAATCTCTTTGCTTAGAACCTTCTCTCTTACATAGTGATAATGAACTTCAATATGCTTAGTCCTTGCATGAAAAATAGGATTAGCAGCTAAGTGAATAGAACTCATATTGTCACCAAAAATAGTTGGAGTTCCAAACTCCAATCCAAGATCTTTGAATAATGTCTTCATCCACACATAACTTCCTGAGTAGCTATGGCAACACCTCTATATTCAGCTTCAGTAGAAGAGAGAGCAACTGTGGGTTGCTTCTTGGATGACCATGAAATAAGCTTTGAACCTGCAAAGGTAAGATAACCTGAAGTGCTCCTTCTATCTTCCTTGAAGCCAGCCCAATCTGCATCAAAAATAGCTTCAAACCTAAATTAGATACATAAGGATAATAAAGTCCTTCATTTATGGTTCCTTTAAGATACTTGAGAATCCTTTTGGCAGCATCCATATGTGGTTTCCTTGGTGTGTGCATAAATTGACTTAGCACACTCACACTGTAACATATATCTACTCTTGTCAATGTGGCATAGTTGAGACTACCCACTAGACTTTGATATGATGTGATGTCCTCTATGAGTTCACCTTCATGTGAGCTCAATTTGTGATTGACCTCCATTGGAGTACCTGCAATCTTACAATCTTGCATCTTGAATTTTGCCAGCATGTCCTTAATGTACTTTCTTTGAGTGAGAAACAAACCATGATCTTTGTAGACAACTTCCAAACCTAGGAAGTAGGTAAGTGAACCCAAATCACTTATCTTGAACTCTTCTCTCATCTGATCTTTGATCTTCTTTATACCATCTCCATCATTTCCTGTCAATATAATATCATCTACATATACACATAGGTAGATGACCTCAGAGTTACTCTTTTTGATAAAGAGTGAAGGATCTGCCTTGCTTGGTTGAAAGCCTTTGTCCTGCAAGAATGAAACAATCCTGAAATTCCAAGCTCTTGGAGCTTGCTTGAGACCATACAATGCTTTGTTAAGTTTACACACATAATCAGGATAAACTTGATTCTCAAAACCAGGTGGTTGTGCCATATATACCTCTTCTGTTATCCAACCATTCAAGAATGCGTTCTTTACATCTAGTTGAAGTATCTTCCAATTCTTGGAAGAGGCAATACTAAGCAAAACCCTAATAGTAGGCATCTTTGCCACAGGAGAGAAGGTCTCCTCATAATCAATTCTTTGAGTTTGTGCAAAGCCTTTTGCTACAAGCCTTGCCTTATACCTGTTAATTGAACCATCAGAATTCTTCTTGAGTTTATAGACCCATCTTGAGCCTATTACCTTCATGGATGAAGTCTTGGGCACCAAATCCCAAGTGTTGTTTTCCTCAAGTGCTTGAATCTCTTCCTTCATTGCATGCTTCCATTCTGATTTTGCTTTGGCCTCTTCAAAGGATGATGGCTCCTCTTCGTTTATGTCGTGTGCTATGTAGATAGAATGTTTAGTTACTAATGAGGTGTCAAACCCATACCTTTCTGGTCTTTTCTTTTCCCTCATAGATCTTCTTAGGCCATGATGTGATGATTCTGCCTCATGTCCAAGTTCCTGCAATTTTGCTTTACCTTTAGACTTCCATGCTTTGATCTTTTCCATCTGAGATTCTTCATCATCCTCTGAGGTGTCTTGTTCTTCAATCTTTGGTTGTTCTCTACCAAGCTTTGGAAAATCTTCTTCAAGATCATATGGTAAATTGACCTTCCTGCATGAATCTTCATACCATGAATTGTTCTCATCAAAAACTACATCTCTGCTTACCAAGAATCCTTTGTTGGTAGGGTTGTATAACCTGTAGCCCTTTTGATTGTTGTCATATCCAATAAATACACACCTTTCTGCCTTTGGATCCATCTTGCCTCTAACCTGTGAAGGAACATGAACAAAAGCAATACATCCAAAAATTTTACAATGATCTAAGCTTGGTCTTCTTCCATTCCAAGCCTCATATGGAGTCATCCCATCAAGGGATTTTGAAGGCAATCTGTTAATCAAGTAAGTGGTTGTAGATACAGCCTCAGCCCATAAGTAATTAGGTAAATGCTTTTCATTTAACATAGACGCTTTGTGACAAAATCAGTCACATTTTGTTTGGGAGCCTTCTTGGGAGTTGTGAAATCCAACCATAGTTGATGCTTCCTAGCTTTGGTACTTGAAGAAAAGAAAGCTTCAAGTGCATCCCACACTTCCTGAGATGTCTTACAACTTCTAATGTGAGGCAAAAAAAAATCTGAGATAGAGTTGAGGAGATAAGACCTTGCAAGTGCATCCTTTGAGCACCATGTGCTCAATCTTTCTTGCTCTTCTTGTGTTGGTTGACTTTTGTTCCTGAAACTTGGCATAACTTCATCTCCAACCACATAACCATATAAACTTCTACCTTGGAGATAAGCTTCCATTCTTAATGACCAAGCTGAGTAGTTACCTCTGTCCAATTTGTCAATTGATGAAGGAAATCCATCTGCCATGTTGTCCAACCTTGCTCTGATACCACTATGAATGAGATGGATAGGTATGTGCTTGAAGATGAAGAGGTGTTGCAAAATCCTTGATCTACACCAGCCAAATGAACTGCAGGAGTATATGGTGGGCCCTTTTAGCTTGCCAATGGATGTATTAGACACCCTATGTAACTTGGAAGATCACTCTAAAAAAGATAGATCAAAACAGATAAGTTGGAGTTAGCTCAGAGGTGAAAACCGCTTATTCTTGGTTCATACACCTGTCCAGTGTTTTGCATAATTCTCTGAGCACAGCAGCAATTAGCTTAATTCCTCTTGGGGAACCTAGATTACTTAAAGAGCTAACTTTCAAGAGTAATCTCATCAAAAATAATAAACCACACACTAAGAATGAGTTTTAACAAGTGATGACATCATCCCGATTTTCACGAGCTGCTATAGTTTGAGACCAGTGAGCAAAAAAATGAACATAACTAAAAATGTAGGAATTCAATGATTATGAAAATTTGTATGGTTATACTAGTCAGTACATTGAATCCAAAAAGCTTTAAATCATTGAATTTGGATAAGTAACCACTGAGAAATGGCTCTGACAAGGTGAGTGAAAAAGTCGGGTACCTGACAGAGAAGTGAAGATGAACAGACACTGCTGACTTCAACTGAACATAACTGAAGATTGCAACATCCAAATGACATGAAAATTTGTGAGCATATAGTAGACTCATAGAGCTAACTTTACCAAGTTAAATCACTAAAAATGATGCACCAAGCTCAGAGAAACCATCTCTGCAATCTGACTGAGAAAATTGAGAGTAATGGCACTCAGTAGTACACTTCACAAGAACATGGACATATGAACTCAAATAATCATGAAAATGAAAGTATATTGCTTGTACAATACAATGAATTACTGATACATATGTGTGCCTTATAATCACACCTTGATATGGCATAAAGCTAAGCTCTTGGAGGTCTTCACATAGGTCTCTCTAACCACGACTAAAACTTCCATCTATTTATAGTTGAGTTTGGGAGGCTAACTTCCCTCAATCACTCTCCAATCAATCAGTGATTGATTTGATTCTCTACCTACCACAAATCACGAATTCGTGGCTCCTCTTTCCCTTTTTGATCATGTGGACTCAACCACTTAAGATTCTTTCACTTTTACATTAAGTAAAGTCTTCAAAAGTTACAAGAGGTAGTTCACAAGTGAACTTTACATAGTCTTCATTTTAAAGCTTCTTCTATGACTTTGTGAGACTCAAGCCAATACTTAGGCTTGTCATAGACTTGCTCCAACAATTGAGAGAAGATAAAGCACATCTATTCATCCTTGCACCTATCATGCAAAATAACATCACCAATATGACTCGTGTTATCACCAATCTCAAATTGTACTTTGATTTCAAGTTGATAAATATTCTTAAACCACATATCTTGATGAGACATGTGATTGGAACAACTACAATCAATATACCACACTTTATCCACATCTTGACTTGCATCCTTACATACATTCATAACTAACAATTTTGCATGAACATTGGAACTTGGCTCTACATAGTTGGCCTTATTGTCTTCCTCCTTCCTCTTCTTGCATACCCCCTCTTCTAGTTTTATTATTCTCATTTTGATATCGATATATTTCCTGATGTCCTTGTTTACCACACATATAACAATTATTTTCATTATTTGAATTAAAAGAGTACCTTTTGTGTATTGATTCTCCCACCTCCACCTTTGAATCTTCATCTTCCTCTTTGAATAGATAATGAATAGATTTGATCATTACTTCTTGATGATGCTTTTCCATCTGATTCACCTCTTCCTCAGAAGGAGCCTATTCTTCCTCTATCTACTCTTGAGCTTCATACTATGTATAGAGCTTTGCTTTGTGATTTTTTTTGTTTAATGATTATCCATTGAGGCCCATATATTTTAATTTCTTCAAACCATTCAATGTATGTGCTAGCAAGTCCTTGTCTTCAACATGGGCATCGATCGACCCAAGTTGATATGAAATTCCTTTGATCTTCAAAAGATAACTACCCAGAGACATCCTCAAAATCCTTCTTTATGTTATTCAATTCATTCTTCAATTATATGCTCCTATCTCTTATACAAGTTTCACATAAACTTTCAAGTGCATGCCATACTTCTCTACTTGTGTCCATATCTTGCATATGACCAATCATGCTATCGATAATGTTTTGTGAGAGTATGAATATCTCTCAGACTCCATTCATTGAACGCTCTCAATGGATGTTGTATTGGTGGACGTGAAAAAATATGTTTTACATCTCTATCACTAATCAAACCATACAATCCTCTTCATTGAAGACACTAGTGATCCGAAACTTCGAAGATCGATAGTTTTTCCCTCCAGTTTCTCAATTCATGTATTCCAATCATTACACATGCCTTTATGCTCAAAGAACAAGAAATTATTCTTCCTTTTGACTTGTAATATAATTGATAATAAGCTTGAAGGAATACATTTGGCATCAAGATTTTCTTCAAAGTTAACCTTGAATTGTTCATGTATGAATTCCAACTTCTAGTTTGATTAAGACGGATCCTTGAGAATTTATAATAAGGCTTGATAATGAAAACGATTAATGATGTTGATGAAGGTTTAATGTTGTTCCGATACCGATGTTAAAAAATTCTATTTCTTATAGAAACTTCAAAGGTTGTGGACCTCCATAAGATCTTGACTATGTTAATGCAAAGTGTCTTCTAATAACAATAGTCTATTGCAAAAACAATATGTTTGAGCACGGATAGAATTTCACCAAATCCTTTTAGATGTAGCCACTAGACTCGTAAAAATTACAACATGCCATTGGAGCAAGAAGTGACTCAATATCGGATTTGGATAGACTATTAATTAGAGATACACAAGTTGACATAGGAAATTTTCACGAGACATAGCGGACAAACAGATTTTTAAAATGGATGATCAAATATAGGGATTGGATACATAATAACAAAGCTACACAAAGTCGCAAGTTGGGAATGATTTCACCTAACTTTCTTACACAGCTCCTTAATGAGTTTGTCACCTCTTTTAAACTCCCATTTATATTTTGAGTTCGCTACTCACATGTATATTTGACGTGTTTGAGTTTGTGATTGCTTTTTCCTTGAATATACCTTGTTTTTTAACGTAACATCGTTTTCCTTTTCTTTTTGAGGTACTCTAGCTTTTCACTAGCTTTCTTTGGAATTTCACCAAATTGACAACTAAACTTGGAGATATCCCTATTGCCACCTCATGTTCCTTATGTTCAAGGACAGTTAGATACTTGAAACTTGCTCAAACACTTGCAAAACAACCCAAAATAAAAGGTGTAGGGCTCAATATAAGTAGTTTTCATAGCAAATAAGAGGTGTAGGGCTCAATATAAGTAGTTTTCATAGCACATTGTTTAACAGAATCTTGGAGGTTATCACCACAAATGTCACGACTCTGCACATCACCTTTGAACCAGCACATGTTCACAACATTTATTCTCGTTTTCCATGAAAGGTTCATACACCACATTTCTTACTCTTTATATATACAGGGTTTTGAATGGTGTGATTCACATTTGATATTATGAATGATAAATGTCACCTCATTCAAGCACTTATTTTTCCCACATTATGTCCCACACTCACTTCATGTCTTATTATATTAGTTATACCCGATCCTTGTGCCATTGATACTACCTTCTACATGTAGATGACACATGCTTCAACAACCAAGCCCATTGTCTTTAAACTAGGTGGCCAATGTCACCCCATTCAAGCGTTTTTTTTTGTTAGAACCTAGTATAGGATCTTATTTTGAGTTCACCATCTGGTGCGCAGTTGTCACTTGCATGAAGATAAAACATCCGATCCTTGTGCCCTTGTTACTAACTTCCACATATAGATGGCATATGCCTCAACAAGGAAACCTTAGGGCATAAAAATAGGTGGCCAATGCTATCCCATACAAGTGCCTAATTTTCTTAAATCTCATATGAAAGCTTTTCAATTCACCATCGTAAACCAAAAGAAATATTTTATCTTACCTCTAGGTGGTAATCCTATATTTTATTTCACTTTTAGTGGTGATTTATTTTACAATAAAGTTGAGATCATGTCAACTAAAAAGATTATTAAATCAAGAATGTAAGGGATAATGTGGATAATGAATTCGCCATCCAAGTGTGATCAAGTCTTAGTAGACGTGTCAAGAGTGCATGGAATAGCGGTAAACATGGTAGTTGAAGTGAAGGTCCATGATATAATACTCTTAGATGGACCTCACATTAGTCTTTGAAAAAGAGGGACAAATATATCTCCTAAGTGTATGAATCGTTCCTAATTCAAAATTCAACCGTAATACATAAGAAGTCAAAGTTCCAAGTCCATGTCAGTCTTTCTTGTCCTGAGTTCATGTTGATTCGGTGGGCCCTTGGGAGAATCATGTTGCTATAGAGACAAGTTAACTAAAAGCAAGTGTTATTGGGTGAAGCGATCGACTGCTCCTCAACACTGTTGAATGCTATAAGAGGTGAGATCCTCATGAAAATATGGAAAAACGGGTGTGCTACCAACTTTGGTAGCCCTCCTAAAGAATGGTCGATCGAAAAATCTCTTTTTCTTTTAGGCAAAAGAATTTCCAATTGCAAGAAGACCCCACCTTTTAGACATCATAGAGTTTTTTTTTTGAGAACAAGAAGATTAAAAGCAAGTGGATCCTCCATGAGGGGAATGAAAGGGTTATCAACTTTCTTTGCAATGTCTTTTAAAAAGTTTTAAGTAACTCCGTCTTTGTGGGATTTCAAGAGTCCTATGGGTAGTAGGCCGGTTCACTTGTAGAGTTGTTTTCTTTATTAATTAAAGGTTGGGAGAGTAGGCCATTGTTGAACTTCCTTTTTGGAAAAAAAAAAGAAATCCAAGAGAGAACTTAAGAAAAAAGTCCTAGACAAGAAGGAGAGAAAGAAATAAAAAGTGTTAGACAATAAGGAAGAAGGAGAGAAAGAAAAAAAGTAATGATAAGTACATTAGTCATCATTAGATAAGAAGAAAGGAAAAATTCTTACACGGAAGAAGGAGAGAAAGAAAGAAAAATTAGACAAGAAGAAGGAAGAAGACAGAGAGAAGAAAAGTACATTGAAGAGCTTACATTTCACAATGATAATCCTCGTCGTCAGGTTCTGTTCGCGTTGTATCCGTCTCTTTACCGCTTCAAACGTTTATTCGTTCAAGAAGACGTGAGGAATTGCGGTGCCAGAGTGCATGGACAGTTTTGGTGTCTGCGATCGAGAAAATGTCCTGAATCCGTCAGGTCAGTGTATCATTTTTCGTTTTTTTTTGGATGTTGTCATCAACAAAGTTGTCTGTTTATTGAAATATAGAGGCGGGGAGCTATGTTTTCATGCATGTTCAGGTGGAGAGTCCGCCTCTAAGAGTTTTAGAGCCATTATTCTGCAGAATGGTGAATCATGTATCTGGAACATGCAGTGTCTTCAACTGGCATTCGCATATTGCATGAGACATGCGATTCGATTTGTGGTGTTAATTTAAGTCGCTTCAAATGTAGATAATCTGCTTCAGTCTCGTCCTTATGTATGGCACTGCATTTGTTGGGTCAATGGGAACTGAATGTTTTCCGTACCTGGGCTTTGTTTTAATCCGGATATTGTATACTCACTTCCACAAGCAAGCTGCATAGATTAAGGAGAGTAGAACTTCTCGAGCTTGAGCCATTTTAAGGCCTTGCAATTATAAGGTTTTTGTTACAAGCAACCTGCTAGGAACACGGATTATATACATGTAGAAATCCAAGAAGCTTAAGATTCAAAGATGTTATCCAGACATATTTAGTGTTATTGACTCTTGTGTGCCATGTTGGATCAAGTACTTAGATGGGAATAGATTAAAGCAACCAATCACGTGTCAGGACCCTCGTCAGCTATAATTTATGAGTAATTTATGATGCTGGAAATACGTATAATGACCTCTACGCTCTTAGCAAATTGAACTATGTTACTATTTCTTTTTTTCAGTACTTCTGTTCTCAAATGAACTTCTAGAAAAGACCACTTTAGTTGAAAGGAATCTCCTTACATTCGGAGTCTTATTTCCAATTGATACTAATAATCTTATAATACTTCTTCACTTTTGAGATGTGGCATCCCTTAGGAAGTTTTCACTAGGTATGGTATGCCATTGGGAGGTGCATTTTCACTTTTACTTTTCTGTATGTGATAATTATTTATGAAACTATCTTTACATATTTTCTTTTATTATATAGACATACATATGCACATGCATATTTGCATACATACATACAATATAGACACATAGACACATAGACATACATATGTACATACATATGTATGTACCATGTACGCATACATACATAATACACATGTATGTATACCATAGTGCATTTAAATCGCGATTTTTTGGTCTAGAATAAAAACCTTTTAAATCGTTCTCGATTTAAACCTCTACCTACGATTTAAATACAAAAAGTTACGATTTTTATTTTTTTTGCCCAATTTTTATGAGGCTGAATTCACTCAAGGGAAGCTCAAGGATAGTCAAAGATGAGGTCAAAATTCCATCATAGTCTCTTCATAGTAAGCCTTCAAGCGACAAGCCGAAAAAGAACCTTACATTTTTTAGGGTTGAGAGAGAGAGAGAGAGAGAGAGAGAGAGAGAGAGAGAGAGAGAGAGAGAGAGAGAGAGAGAGAGAGAGAGAGAGAGAGAGAGAGAGAGAGAGAGAGAGAGAGAGAGAGAGAGAGAGAGAGAGAGAGAGAATGGGAGGGCGAAAATGGATATGCTAGAGTTGTAGGATGTGTGATATGTAGAATCAAAGGATAATTCCCTACCCTATGAACTCAACTTACCATTTGAAGGAAAAAAGAAGGCTTTATTCTCGTGGATCACATACCCAAGGAGTTTGAAACACTACTCAAAGCTTATCAGGCTACTGAGGTCCTACTGAAGCCTATAAGCAATCATCAAGTGTTGCTACCTATTGTACACACACAGAGAGAGAGAGAGAGAGAGAGAGAGAGAGAGAGAGAGAGAGAGAGAGAGAGAGAGAGAGAGAGAGAGAGAGAGAGAGAGAGAGAGAGAGAGAGAGAGAGAGAGAGAGAGAGAGTTGTACTGAGCTTCCATTTCTTAGCTTTAGTCTCTAGAGTCTAATAGTGTTGACTGTTGACTCTTGACACTTCACTCAAGCTATGTGTGTGTGTGTGTGTGTGTGTGTATATATATATATATATATATATATATATATATATATATATATATATATATATATATATATATATATATATATATATATATATATATATATATATATATATATATATATATATATATATATATATATATATATATATATATATATAATCATGCAAATATGTAAATATATCTCTATTTTTTTGTAAAATAAAAATAAAAATCTCTTTGAGTGGATAAAAACCTCGATTTTTATTTCAAGTCTGAACGGCTTAAACGATTTAAACGATTAAATCTCGATTTAAATCTTACGATTTAAATCTCTAGGTCACACTATGATGTATACATACATATGTACATGGCTGATTGCCATGAATGTTCAAATTAATAATTTTCAGTGTGGGCTATCAGGGGGAGGAATAGCGCTACTGAAATTCTTGCCTGTCTTTAATGTTGCTCCCTGTTGAGAAATGACCGAAAAAAGGGGTGGTGACTGCAAGCTGGTTGTACACAATGGAGGCAGTGAGCCAAGGCTGATAGCTGCCCATATGTCTTCCCCCTTCCTGGGTCAGCTGAGGCGACCCTTGGGCTCCCAAAGGTGCCACCCTTGGGGTGGCCTTCTTGGGCAGCTGAGGGCACTGCCCTTGGGCTGCCATCAAGTTGGCCCTCGGGCTGGCTCTCAGGCCCGCCTTTGGAGGCACCTGGGGTGGGCTGCCTCTAGAGGTCCCTAGGGTGCACTGTTTGGGCTAGGCCAGCTGCCAACTTTGTCCATCCTCATATCTGTCTGCTGGAAACAAGATCAACTGCCTGCCACTTCTTTTAGCTCTCCTCTTGGAGGCTGCAATTCAGCTGCATCATCATCCTACGATAGCTTCACATGGGGAGAGTGAAAATTTCTTTCCACCTTTCCCCCTTCCCCCCTTCCCTTATGTGATGGCTGCCTACATTTATGTTACCTTAGACCATCTTCTAGGAAGAGCTATGTGCACCTAGTTCATCCTAAGAAAAGGGTGGTACGAAGGGTACTTGTTTTCAATAGAGAGGATCACTTACTTCAACGATCCAATTATTAGTGGAGGCCATAGGTAGAGAGGACATACTTGAGGCCACACCACCGGCGTGCATGTGCCTCCTTTGCTCTCCTCTCCTGTTAATCATGTTCCATCTCCTAACCGGTTCATAGAGAACTCGTCAGGCTGGACCATCCCAATCCCACAAGTTGTGGTGGATTTGTGTGCGTCTTCTTGTCTTAGCTTTGAGCAAGGACTTGGCTCTGATACCAATGTTACTTCGTGCTAAGGAAGCTTCCCCCTTGACAAGACAAGAAGCAAGTGATACTCACGAAACATGAAAGGATGGACATCAAACTCACATCCCATTCATAGAGCCAAACGAGCTCTCCTTTGAGCTTGGAGTCTATAGTCTATAACTACAAGCTTATGGTCATCGCCACAAGGGGTTGTGTCCCATACCACCACATCCACACCAATATGGGTGTAAATGTGATTACACCATAGGGGAGGTGAGTGAGATTACATTGGCTGGCCCTTTCCTATTTGGTGGAACACATAGCCACATGCGCCATTAAGTGCCTGAGGAGGAAGAGGGGACCATAGTTGCAATCTAACTTTGCAATGCATTGCTAACAACCCCACCATCTGAGCGGGTTGGCAACTTGTTGCATACGAAGCAAAAAAATTTCCCTCCCAAGGATACATATTGTTATTTGTCTCATGGATTCTCAATTCTTAGTGGGACAAGCTTTGAAATCTAGCTATAGGAATTGAAAGGAGATTGATTGCAAATAAATTGTGAAAATGTCTGATAGAGTTCTACCCAAACTATTTAGTGTTGCTAATCTCAAATTATCTGTTTTTTGATTGTCAACTTGTTGGATACGACATGATTAACAAATATTATAAATCATAATTGATCTTTTGGAATGTATACAAAACTTTCTTGCTTTCAATCCAATGGAATTTCACTTCAAATAGGGAGGAAATTTATTCTAGGTCGATTAAAATCATAAGCATAATCCTCAAAGGGAGCATAAGAAAAATCTGTTGAGACTTTAGTTTAGGTTATGGTTAAAGCAAAGTTCTCTCCCTACCGTGTTAAAAGATCTATTTATTACAATACACAATAATATCTCTAATAAAAGAAACTTGAGAAAGATTTGAACAATGTAACATGAAATCCATTTGCTTGTGAATGGATTAAGGTGTGCTTTTCATCATCTACAACCTGTATAAAGGAGTTCTAAACTATACAACAATTTCTTTAGAATAATATAAATGATTGAATATATGTGATGCCTACATATCACAATTTTTTTCTAGCCAAATTTCATGAGCTTAAAGAATCAAATCATTTGAACTAAAAGGATATGTCTTAGATCTTTCCTCTAAGGTGTTCTTAGTGAGACTCACAAAGTTTAATGTTCTACCTAATGACCTTGTACACATCAAGGCTCACATAATGCTTCGTGATACTAATTTAAATTTGGACGTGCCATTGATGACCAAAAGTGGACTACTTGAGACTTGACATATGATGACTTACATGTAATACACATAAACTTTACCAATTATTTTTTTGTTTTTTGTGAGACTATTCAAGCATGTTTAGATGATATATACACCTAGGATACTTAGAATCTAAAGATAATAAAATAAAAGTCTAAAAGATTTTGATTTGTCATGCAACTTTATCCCAACTTGGAGATTGCGATTCTCGAAGAGTTGCTAACCTGTTAGCAACACATTTCCTATGTCATTGTGATTTGGAAGCGTTGCTAACACGTTAGCATCCCATTCCTAACCACACTGATTGGGACATAACATTCCCTTTGGTGAAACTCAACATAGCTTTAGAAAGATCAAGGCCCTTTCATCAACAACTGTCCAGAGTGTAAAAGTTGACTTTTTAAGTGTTGAAAAGTTGGAAATTTGAATATTAACAAAACCATGTGTTGAAACTAAAAAAGCTAATCTTCCAACTTTTGAATGAACAAAATAAAGTGTGTTTTATGAGTTTATCATGTAAAAAAGTGTCTTTTACTAGATTTGATTTGTTTTTGACCTTTGACCTTTGACCTTTGACCATTGACCTTATTTTTAAGTTTTGACCAAGTTGGAACATGACCGATATGTGAGCAAAATTCTAGGTGTTATATATCTCTATATAGCTCTCCTAAAGCTTTGTTACATGTGAAGGATTAGAAGTTGTTTTTTGACTTGGTAAAATTTCATGTGATGGTTAAAAAGCACATTCTAGTGAAGGTTATGATTAACATGTCGAGCAGCCCTAATTTATTTATTTTAGGTAGAGAATTTTGAAAAGCTGATTTCTCTATGAAAATAGGATTTCTATTAACGTGGAAAGTTGAAAAATAGTGCATTTAGTGATCTCCAAAATTCCATATCGATTATGGTTTCTATTATAAAAGTTTTGCGCCTTACATACTAATAAGACTAAATCAAATTCAGTCACTTAACTTATATTTGCATTAGGCGCAAGAATATGAACTATCCTAAATTTGTGACAATCATGCATTTACAAGTTAAAATGAATGAAACACCTTATAATTTAAAGCATGTGGATACCCATCCTTGAAATATAGTTAAACAACTAAAAATGCAACATATCCTAATTCAAAGATCCTAATGTAAGCTAATAACTTTTTAGAAGGTAGATAAACAAAGATTCTCCAACAACCCTTTATTGAGATAATAGAAATATATTTCCTTTTCTGACATGAATATCATGTATGAGGATAGAGGCAAATAGGATCATGATTGATCATTGATTATATAGACCTGAGGAAAGGCTAATAAACTTAGGTTGATTATTCAACCAATAGCTATAAGTTTTAACATGTTTGACTTGAACCAAAACTACAAATTTTCTAGAACACAATTTTTTTTATGATTGGTTTTACTTTTGATGTAGATTTTGATGTAGATTTTGATGTCTCTATCACACGGGAAGGTGAGCTTTATAGCCAAACTTTTCTTGACGATCTTTTCTTGCACAAATTTTGTATCCATGTACCTTGAAACATTTTGATTCCCCATGATTTGTCCTTCCACAATGCTACAAGGTTACAAGCATTTGCATTGTTCTTCTTGTTGAGTTTGGTGGCAAAAGTTTCTTTGGAGATAGTAGTCCTTGGTATCCCTTTGCTTAGGAAATGAATCATTTTTATGATTTTATAATTTATAATGCAGTTAGAATTAAAGCCTTCTAAAGTGCTAACAAATATTTTAAGGCATAGAGACTAAAATATCAAATGGTGGATAACTTTTCCATAGCACAACCATAGCTACATCATTTGGATTCGGTCATTGATTAAAGCAAACTCTTGAAAGCATGGAGATGCCTAGTTTGATTCAATCTTTTGTTGTTGTCAATATGATGTTCTCATCACTCAAGCAAAGACCAATAGTAGATAATTCTCTTGAATTGTTAGATCCCTTCAAGATCCTCCCCACAAAGTAGCCAAGCCATACACAAAACCAAAAGTGTCGGATGTCATACTCATTGTCAGTCATAGGGTCCACAATGACCCACCCTTGAGCCTAGGACCCTGTAATCATGCTTGAGAACCATCATCTCAAAAGTTGATATCCCACACCATAAAGGTGTGTGGGTGGCTTTGTCCATGGGCTTTGATTCTAGACATACTAGACATATGAGTGACACAAATGAGCCACAAGAGTCCTATTTATAGGACTCTTGTCCAAACTATCCAGGTTCACATTGGGTAGACACATAATACATACAAACTACATGCACCCATCCAAATGTCTTGGAATTAACATGTACTGTTACTTGTATGATGGTACTTGATCTTGTGCACCTTTTGGAGTAGTAGGTTCATGTGAAGTAACGAAACCATGACTTCATGTCCACTTGGATGACTTCTCAAAGATTTTGGCTCATGAATAAAGATTGTAACTTTGTCTTTCAAATGTGAAAACCAACCCCTTTAGTTGTTGTTTAGGAACCACTTAAGATTTAGCTGTAGTAATATGATTGTTCCTCCCTAATTGGTGATAGTAGGACAAAATATGGGCTGACATGGTTTTGAGATGTCTCAATCTTTTTATTTTTTATTTTCTTTTGCTTTGATACCAAATGTTGGTTTTTATTCAATGAAGATCTTAGAAACCACAAGAGATAAGATCACACAAGATAATTTGTTGGAGCAAATTTTAAGGAATAAAGTTGAGTTCACATATGAAACTTGATATTACAAAAGCTCTTTGAGCACATGAAGAAAAAAAGGGTGGAAGCTTAGGTTGAAGCGGAGACAAAATCTCCATAAATGAAGACTATGTTGGAAAACAATCACATTAGTCCAAATCCCTATTTAGGGCAGAAACCCTAATTTTGGTACTTAGTCATTTTCGGCACAAGATTTGGATAAAATTTTTATGATCCTATCTTGTAGAGCTTGATGAGAGTTATCTAATGGTATAGAACATTCAGTCATGTGACATCAGATTTGGGAGAAAACCCTAACCCTAATTTCTGCTGATTTAGGGTTTTTACCTCATTTAAGAGTTCTCAGCTCATAGGTCATAAAAATGTGCTTCAATCATCCATCATGTGGCTAAATTGAGGAAATTGCTACAGTCAAAGCTTGTCAAAATTCAAGCTTAGTGTTTTTAAAAGCTACGCTAAATTTCGATTAAAAAACAACGATTTGCTTTAATTAAAGCTTGCGCAGAAAAAAGCTAATTCTTGCGTTGATTTTTGAGACTTATATAAGAAGGTCATTAGGCACTTGTTTAGACATCCTCTACCATCTAACGGCTGATATTTTGAAGGTCATTTTTGAAGGTCTTGCAGATGCACACATGGGGCAGCCATGGTGTATGTATGGAGCAGCTATGGTGCAACCTTGAAGAAGATAAGGAGCAGCCATGGAGTTCTTCTTGGAGAAGAGTGTGCTCACACTCTTGTTGATGGAGAAGACTTACTCATGAGCAGATTGATGGTGTGGATCATCCATCGACATGATGTATTTGGAGATTGTCTTCTACATGAAGATTATGGAGTACTTCAAAGACATTGGATGGAGCTTAACATAAGATCATAGTAAAAAAAAACGTGTTTTTTATGGAAAATAAAAAACGTTTAGTACTCTGGAACGTCCTTAACGTCCTAATACGTTTTTTTGATAGGTGATCATGTTTTTTTATCATGTGAGGGTTTTTTTTATTGTTTTTTTTTCCTGTTCCCAACATGTGAGCAATGTTTTAGTGTGTGCACCCCCTTTAGCACCCTTGCTTGCTTCCCTTGAGCATTTCTTTGAGCATCTTTGGTTCAGTCTTGACCTTTTAGGATTCACTTTTAAACCTTCAAACTTCAACCCTCATAGAAGTTAGTATTCTTGTTCTTGCACATAATAAGAGAGACAAAAAGCCATGAGCTTCTTTTCACTATCCATTAGCTTCAGGCTTCAGTCTTTCGTTGGCTTTCATCATGGGTAGAGTGATGTCATCATAACTATATGACAATAACCCTACCTCTTGGCAATGCAATTATTGCACGGGTGTTTATGGTGGTTCGGCATCCAACATGCAGCATGAAAGCTCATCTCCTTGGGTTGGGAGGTAAAGGCATTGAGAAATGCCCTTGCATACCTCAAAAAATCATGAAAGAGTTGATTGCTCAACTTCAATTAAGTTGAGTAGCTAATATGCATATGCCTCCATCATTTGAGAGCAATTAACCATGATCCATGCTCGCAAACCTACCTGTCAACTTTCGCGGATCATGGCAAATACTATCTTCAATAGGTAGCAAATCAAATCTTTTATGTATTTTTACCACTAGATATGTAAAGGAATGCTAGATATACATTATTCATAGGTTATTTTAAATTTAAAAATAAAGATGTTGCAAAGAAATATAATACTCGTTTTTTATTTCCATTTTTTTAGTACTCTACGTACTAAACGTTTTAAAACCTGTTTTTAAAACTTGTTTTTAAAACTCTCTTTGTACTATGCATAAGATTACATCTTATGTTAACTATTGAGGTACATATTCTCTTTATGCACACAGGTACTACTTGGAGCTTATGGAGGCGGTGGCATCCATATCTGGGGGAGTCCTATTCGGCATACATGGAGGCAGTGGCATCCATAAAGGAGAATCAGTACATGCATGCTACATGCATCAGATAAGATGTTAGAGAAGGTGTTTCCACATGAGTATGAGGATTTCTGTCAGCAACATGTTAGCATTCTATGCTAATTCCGTAAGTATGTGATCTATCATACACACATCTGATTTATGGTCTTCCATAGCCTAAATTCAGATTAGGGTTTGCTGAATATTAGTTTCCAACTGATCTTTCCTCTTTCAATCACTCATATTCACTCTTCTACAACCTATCAGGTCCTACACCTTATACATATTCAGATTTCTTTCCCTACATCTGAATGTTCTTGTAAATTTTGTACATACACTCTTCCATCTATTTCTGTTCACAGAGTGGTTGAGGTTTTGACTCCCACATTGTAAATTGACATTTGTATATATGATGGTGTGAGTAAGCAGTGACTTACGTAACACTTTGTACATGTCTAATCTCTCTCTATCTTTGTCTCATCATTGTATGATTAAGTGATGTATGCCCATGTTTGTCAATGTTGGAAGATCTTGGAATCTGTGTTTGTAGTTATGGGCCTAGCTTCCAACATATGACATACACACTTAATCTAGATGAGTAGAGATTTGAGAATTAGACAATTCAGTCACATGATTATTTATGAGTGTGAAATATGAAGGTGATGATCTGTTAGCAACGAAACACTTTTGGAAGAATGAAGATACTTTACAGAAGTATTGTGTGAAGACCAAGACTTGATGAAAAGAAGGCTACTTCAAATTCAAGGAAAAACAATGGTTTGGAGAAGATGAAGGAACCAAATCAACATCAAATCACAGGTATTAGTTTCTACTATGAGATTGTCATTTGCAGGTCATATCTTAGAAGAGCAGTTATGAAGAGATTTGAAAGATTCAAGAAGCGCTTTTAAACACTTTCATTACTTTGAAAGTTAAAGCATTAGCTACACCAAATCAGGTATCTAGAGGTTGTTCTTGACAGTTTTGATAGAAGATCTCTTTCATGGCAAGAAAGCTCATCTAAGAAGATAAATTTGGAGATTAGATCAGTTTTGTTTTCAGCCAACACAAGGTTGGAAGTTTTTTGATTAGATTTTGTACCTAGAGAGGTAATTCAACATTCAACCAACTCAAGGAAAAGGTTGGTGAATTCAGTCATATCGGTCAAATTTGAAGCAGAGTATTGATTCAGCATATGAGGAGATGGTAAGACATGCTTCTATGTTCACTTCCATTTATATACCATGTTTGTTTTGTCTCTTACTCTTAGCACTAGAGGAAGAGAAAAATTCATTTGAAGAAGTTAAGAGTGCTTGCTACTTCAAGATGAAGAGAACAAAAGGTATGGAAGAGAAGTTTGAAGATGTTGACATCATCAGGTGGAAGAAAGATGTTGAAGAAGAAGGTCCAACAATTCCAAAGGGAAAGTAAGACTTCCTTCTTTTCTCTTATATTTTCCATATACTTTTCCCACTTTTGTCCTCTACATCCAAAGACAAGTTTACGAGAACATCTTGTGTGAAGAAGATAGTTTAAAGAATAAGCAGTTTCTTGTTTTTGCATTATACGCGGTCATGTTTTAGTAGGTTTTGACAAAGAATTGCATTGAGAGAAAGAAAAGCAACATATATCTAAGACAGCTTATATGTTTTGACTCATATGTGTATGAGTTACGTTTTAGTTGAAGCTTTTGAGCAGGAAGCTCATATGTTCCTTTGAAAAATTCATGGAGTGTCAATTCAGAGCTACTTGGTATATGACAAGTTGCAGAGAAGTATTTTTCTTCTTTACTTAACTCTTGAGGTAAAAGAGTATTTGTAGCAGATGTTGGAGACTTGGAGTGAGGTTTTTTGTTTGGAAAAGTTACCTCATATTCAGTATACTCAGAAAATTCAGAGTTTTTTAGGAGGAAAATTCAAAAAATTCAGTATTTTCAGGAAAATTCAGATTTTTTGATGTACTAGTTAGATGGAGAATCTACTTTCTATGTTTGTCTTGACTTTTGGATACATACTTGTATTAAAAAAAAAAAAAGGTGCTCCATCAGATCCTATCACTTGATTGAGAAGTGGAGTTAGCCAAAAGAAAGTCAAGCAGATATTATCACGTTTCACCCGAGAAGAATATGAAGATATGAAGTATCAACTTGCAAATTTTGGAGTTCTCAAGGTGAGAGTTTGTCCACTTGTGTTTCAGTAGAAGTTGCAGATTCTTGGGAAGGATTTAGTTGAAGAAAAGTTTTACAACTTTATGTAAGACGCATGGACACTTAGAGTCATTCAAGTAGAAAATCAAACATTCAGTCATGAAGGTTTGATGAGAGAAGATTCTACACAGGTATTTTGTTGGAGAGATCATAGATCTTGAGTATTTTTGAGTCAGATGTCTATCCTTTGTTTGTAAAGTTCTTAACATTGGAAGAAGTAAGTCAAAGATTCAGATTCTATCATATTAGTGTTGCAAAGAAATAGAAGAAGATACTTATTATGTTGCAGAAGATTATGGATCCGAAAGTGCTTTCATCAAAGTTTTTTGTTATGATGTAATAGGATCAGCTAACCTTATATTCTAGATTATGGGAAGCTGAGAGGTGGCAGTGAAAGCTATTGGCATCTGCAGTGCTAGTGAAAAGGGGTTTAGATTATTTGTTTCAGACATAGGTATTGATGTTATCGAAGCAATGCTAAATCACGGAAGATCAGATTTATTGAAAAGGAAGACGTTCCAGATTTCATAAAGTCTGATATACTTTGAAGAAGTTTGGATATTGCTGTTAAATCATCCAAGGGGGTGGAGAAACATGAAGACTTATTTTCAGCCATATATGAAGGGATGCAGAATCATACCTACAGGTATTCCTATATTTCTTTTGTCAATTTCTCTTTATGTTCTAGAAGAAAGAAGGAGAATGTCTGCAGAAAGTTCCTGTTGGGTGCTCCTGTTCTGGAGAAGTTCCAGAGTTCTATTGCAGAGAAGCTCATATTTCAGAGAGGTATGTTACTTATGAGGTGCGCACATATATTATTGTACCAGACTTTGAAGGAAAGAGGTATGAAGGACTTACAGATAGAACAAGGATGAAGACAAGATGACAACGTAGATATGAAACTTTGTTGAGACTCGTGAGAGTTGAGTACAGTCAGAGATGAACCAACTAGTGTTCATAATACACTAAGTTTTGAGTTGTCAGTCACAAGTCTCAGGATTCAGTTCCTGATTTTGTTTAGTGTATTTACATGACACAACAGAAGTATGTTGAGAAACCTTTCTTAAGGTAAATGCAAACTTGTGGATCCTAATGTATTCTTACAGGTTTTAGAAGACTTATTTAAGGAGATAGCAAATTCAGAGTCAATTCATGCTACATATGTTGTCAAGCAATGATTGCTTGATGTATGCTAACACTATTGGATATCTAGTTTGCATATTTTCCTAGGTATTATGGTTCATATTCAGCAAATTCAGATTTTTGAAGTTTGAAGAAGTTCAAATTCAGTTTTGAAGAACAATCTTGAAGATAAAGTTTGAAGGTCAATTTTGAAGGACAAGTTTGAAGCTTATGTCAGTTTGCAAAAGAATGAAATTGCATATCCAATTCAGTTTGTACCAATATGATATTGAAAGGGGGATTGGTGGAAAACAATGTCACATTAGTCCAAATCCCTATTTAAGGCAGAAACCCTAATTTTGGTACTTAGTCATTTTTGGGCATAAGATTTGGGTAAAATTTTTATGATCCTATCTTGTAGAGCTTGATGAGAGCTATCTAATGGACCATGGTATAGAACATTCAGTCATGTGACATCAGATTTGGGAGAAAACCCTAACCCTATTTTTTTTTTTTTGCAGATGTAGGGTTTTTACCTCATTTAAGAGTTCTCAGCTCATAGGTCATAAAAATGTGCTTCAATCATCCATTAGGTGGCTAAATTGAGGAAATCGCTACAGTCAAAGCTTGTCAAAATTCATACTTAGTGTTTTTAAAAGCTATGCTAAATTTGGATTAAAAAACAACGATTTGCTTTAGTTAAAGCTTTCGCAAAAAAAAAAGCTAATTCTTGCGTTGATTTTTGAGACTTATATAAGAAGGTCATTAGGCACTTGTTTAGACATCCTCTACCATCTAAAGATGAGCCATTAGGCTGATATTTTGAAGGTCTTGCTGATGCACACATGGGTAGCCATGGTGTATGTATGGAGCAGCTATGGGGCAACCTTGAAGAAGATAAGGAGCAGCCATGGAGTTCTTCTTGGAGAAGAGTGTGCTCACACTCTTGTTGATGGAGATGACTTACTCATAAGCAGATTGATGGTATGGATCATCCATCGACATGATGTATTTGGAGATTGTCTTCTACATGAAGATTATGGAGTACTTCAAAGACATTGGATGGAGCTTAACATAAGATTACATCTTATGTTAACTATTCAAGTACATATTCTCTTTATGCACATAGGTACTACTTGGAGCTTATGGAGGCGGTGGCATCCATATCTGGAGGAGTCCTATTCGGCATACATGGAGGCAGTGGCATCCATAAAGGAGAATCAATACATGCATGCTACATGCATCAGATGAGATGTTAGAGAAGGTGTTTCCACATGAGTATGAGGATTTTTGTCAACAACATGTTAGCATTCTATGCTAATTCCGTAAGTATGTGATCTATCACACACACATCTTGTTAAGGGTCTTCCATAGCCTAAATTCAGATTAGGGTTTGCTGATTATTAGTTTCAAAATGATCTTTCCTCTTTCAGTCACTCATATTCACTCTTCTACAACCTATCAGGTCCTACACCTCATAGATATTCAGATTTCTGTCCCTACATCTGAATATTCTTGTAAATTTTGTACATACACTCTTCCATCTATTTCTGTTCACATAGAGTGGTTGAGGTTTTGACTCCCACATTGTAAATTGACATTTGTATATATGATGGTGTGAGTAAGCAGTGGCTTACGTAACACTTTGTGCATGTTGTCTAATCTCTCTCTATCTTTGTCTCATCGTTGTATGATTAAGTGATGTATGCTCATGTTCGTCAATGTTGGAAGATCCTGGAATCTGTGTTTGTAGTTATGGGCCTACGTTATTTCCAACAGACTAAGACTAAACATAATTTGAAGAAGAAATTCATTACAAAGATTGATTGAACTTCAAAATTCCATAGCTTAGATAAGTTTTGAAGACTCCTTTCAAAATCTTCAAGTCTTTTTAGAAGCTTTTGATTGGCTTGTGCACGAAATGCCTCCCCCTAATTTATTTGTACTAGGTACAAAATTATGAAAAGTCGATTCACATATGAAAAGGAGCTTTTTAGTAGTGAAAAGCAGTAAAATATTGCATCACAAATGATGTCCAAAATTGGCTAATGATTTTGCTTTTTATCCTTAAAATGTCACCTTTTTCACAACGATAAAGTTGAGTTAAATGCATTCATCAAATTTAATCTAATTATGGTAAAAAGAAAGTAGAAAGCCCTATATTACTATGCATTTCTAGGGCTCGAATAAATCAAAAGCCTTAAAACTTTTAATATGCAATTCTTAACGTTTTAAGATGGTGATTTTGAGGGCATGTTTGTAAAATATGGTTAGAAAACCTTAAAAGAATAGCAAAGCTTAATTTTTGAAAGCCTTGATTTAGAAATCCTAATCTAAGCTAGTAACCTCGAAGGTAGGTGAGTAAGATTTCTATAATAATGTAGGTAATCATTCCCAACTTAGCAAAGTTATTGCAAATTTTGTCTTATGTTGAATAAGAAGTTTCATATTATTTCATTGGAAGAATGCCACATATTATGATTGACATGCATGTTTGCCATAAATTACATTCAATCACGACCGTATATAAGAAAAGTTTTATTAATGCTCTTAAATGAAAAACTAATTCTTGATTTTGACCATATACAAGAAAAGTTTTATTTCTGCCCTTAAATGAAAAACTAACTTGATGCAAAATCGAAATGATAGGTTATTCTAGCTGTATCAACATCAAGATATTAGTGTATAATGAAAGATCGCACTTTTTTTTCTTATTTATCACATGAGTTTGATCATAATCACAATGCTACTTGTAGTGTAGAAATAGTTGGAACATAATTTTCTGAGCAGATTTGTTGCATTCCCTTTTGACTCTTTATGAGAAGAGTTGATAACTAAAATTAAATTTTTGGAAATGGTAAAAATTTTTTATTACATAACGTGATAGTACTCCTTGAGAGCTATCCAATTGAATGTAACACTTGGGTGTTTGACATGTATAGCTAGGTCAAAACCCAGGCCCTAATTTCAGAATTGTAAGTGAAAAGCACTTCAAAAGGTGAAAAGTAATATTGCCACATGTCATTAACAGAAAAAATCAAGTATATAATATCTAATGGTCAATATTATGGCAAGTAAAAAAACCCACACCCTCATAATAAAAAACAGTCCCGAAAATTGTGTTGCAAAAAGCGGGGAGCTGTTTTTTGCTTTATTTGAGATTTTTGGTGGAGGGTTTCTAAGCCTATCAAAAGACCAAAGATTGATCTCTTAATCATCACACATGTGAAGCTTTTCATGAGCTAGGCTTGGAGAGGTGATGTTCCCACCACTTGTATCTTGGAGGAGTTAGAGGTGTGTTGCTTATCAACTTCAAGGCGTGCACCAGCTTGTACCCTCATTGTTGTGATTATTTTCAATATACTTGCTTGGGGTAGCTAATCTATTTTGGAGGAGCACACACTATAGTCTTTGGAGATTTGTGGAGTTATTGGACAGCTTGTACATCATGTCGAATTCCTATGCTATATTCTAACTTCAATTATGGAATTTAATGAATATATTTGGAGCTTTGCTCCTTACATCTCTCTCATGTACAGTCTTCTCTACATCATGTTTCCATTTTCTCTATCTCTATATTAATTGTGGGCCCAAAATCCAAGATATGCTCATACACTTTCTAAGAACTCTCTACTTTTATGAGAGGTTGCTTTGGAGTCCTTATTCAGCCTGAAGCCTCTTCATACCTTATTCCCTTACCTTTCACTTGCTCTCTTTGGTATTCTTGAGCTGTGAGTATATTTCTATGTTGTTTAATTTGTGTCTGGAGCATATAATTATCCTGTACATGTATTATCATTAATTGGAGTACAATATTTTTGACCATACTTAGTGTTTTGTTCTCTTGTTCTGGTACCATTTAACTTGGGATTTGTTAGTTTGAGATGTCATGATAGGGTTTTGTGTAACACTTTTTTGAGCCCTAGAGTGTGAGACATGTTCTTATTGAGAGTTTGATTAGTGCTAGACAACTTGATGATGTAGGCTATGTTTGTGTCTTTGAAGACCACTATGGAAAACCACAAACAGGTTTATGATTGTATCTTGGTGAAGCCATGTGTCGCACTTTTGTTGGCATGACACATGTATCTTTCTTTTTGAGAGACAGGGGATTGTGAAAAAACAACTATGTATATTTTTGTTTGTTCCTTGTCTTTTTGTTTGGTTCCCCCCAAGACTTTTTGAGGAGTTGTTTTGCTTGCCTAGTATGAAGGCATACAATTAAAGCTTTTACTTTTTGAGTCTAGATTGTTGGTTCACGAAAGTTGGAATCGAATATTGGATCAATTGGCACTTGTAAGTTGAACATGACATCGGTAATGACGATTCTAGTGTGGCACTAGAACTTGGAAGATGTAGGTAATTGTGTGTTCTACACAAAAAATAATACACCGTGCAAGGCAGGGGTATGTTTTTGTTTGTGACCACATCGTACATTTATGCTCAGAGCATTTACATAAATGTAATGTACATGTCTCTAAAATTTAGCATACTCAAATTCATCAATTTCTTGGATTGGGAATGTATGTATTTTATGTTTGGAAAGTCGAGAATATCGAGTGTCTAAGTGATACTCATTTTCCTGAGTAACTGTGACTGCCAAGTGACATTTCTTGATCAATCTCCCATCAAGGGACAATTGGAGGGCGTTCTTTTTTTGGAATGAGACTGTTTCAACTCATTTCATGGCTTTCAATATTCAAGTTGTTTTGAATGTTCTTTTCTCCCTCATTCTTAAGCTGTCACAACTCTTGCTAAACCCTCCCTTATGCATAAATTCTAATGCATCATGCTAATGACTTCATGTAATTGTGTGTGGGTCTATCTTTGAAAGGCTTGTTCTCAAGAAACCCAAGTTTGAAGAGGAGTAAGGCACTACATGCATTCTCCTTTTGATTTGGACTCCTACTAAGTCCGAACAACTTGCTGCTACATTGAGCAGGTTCGGTTATGGGATGAATCACAAAATTGAGCTCAGAAGAATGTTGAGATGTTTCAAGTACTTCCACATAATCTCCACACAGTCTGGAGTTACATATTTTGCACAAAACAGTATACTATGATTTCCTGACAGATTTGGAAAGACTGCCACGATCAATCCTTGAGAACAGGTACATACAAGTTCAAAAGTGGTTGGGCACGTGTGATAAAAAGGACAGGTTTTCAACAAATTGCTGGTTAACAACAGAGCGTTTGAATCGCTTTTTAAGCAAGACTATCAATATATAAAAGAAATACAGGATAGGGTGCCAGACTTTTGGTGAATATTCTAAACATTCTAGCTGTTGGACAGCCATTTGCTTTCTTGTTGTCGGGAATTTTTCATAAAATTGGTTCCTTGAAAAATGTGTAGGTGAACATGGAAGTTCAAGGACAGCTGAGTGTAGTTCGCTGGTTTTAGTAATGAATTTCTGGGCTTTTCAATGCAGAAGTTTCTGAAACTCTCAAAAAGGAAAAAACAAATCTGGTTTCATTCATTTCCTCTTATCCTTCTCTCTTGGGTTTCGAAAAAATTTAGATCCTGAGAGAAAGAATAAGGCCTTAAGACCATGGGTTAAGAGGAGTTTATATGCTTGTATTTTGATCCTCACCTGGGTTTGAGGAGACCATCAAGAGGATATGTATGTGACCCATGGGATTTTTGGCTCTTCTACCACAGTAAAAAAGGTTTATTCACGTCTCATCACATTTACTCTGCCCTACACCCCTTACCATATCTTCCACTTTTTAAGATAAAAATGACCCTAGCTTTTCCCATTCCTTTGTTCTTTCTTTTCCCTTGGTTCATGATTAGTCACTCATAGTCTTGAAACATGTGTGCTCAAATTTTTCAATATGAAACAGGTTCAAACAGCTCTGCGTATGGTGCTCCTGCAGTGAAAATCCTGGATCCAAACATCTGGATCCACTTACCTGATCATATTCTGTATCACATTCTTTCATTCCTTCCTTTCTGGAGTGTTTTACAATTACTGGGAGTGTCAAGGAACTGGAGGAAGTATCTTAAATCTAACAAGTTCCTTGTGAACTGGAGCAAGAATTCACCTTTGGAAGTCCTATTTTTCATGCTCGCAGATGGTTGGTCATTGCAGCCTACAGCAGCCTATTGTCCTTCATTGAATAAGTGGCTGCTCGTTCCTCTATCAGGCTTCAGTTGCAATAAAGAAGCATCTCATAATTTTCATTTAGTAACAGCAGCAGGGGGCCTCCTATGCATGGAGGAGGTTGAATGGCCCAATCGTTCTCTTGTTGTTTTCAACCCATTGAATAAATCATACAGGAAGCTCCCACCAATGTTGGATATGAGAAGTCCATACATTGTTGGAATGACAGTGAATACTGACAAATCAGGGTACAAAATTCTTGTTGCACAGGATGGTCAGTCTCTTGTATCCCAACACTACGATTCAATAAGTAACTCGTGGAAGATGAACACAATTTTTTATACAAAAATTGCCATGCTTGTTGGCATGGCATCCATCAAAGAGTTTCTTTTCTGCCTTTCATTTTGGCCTCTTGGATTGATTGCTTACAACAATGAGGAAGCCTCATGGTGTGACATGCAAGTTAAGATGCCTCCATCAGTAACCTCACCTCACTTGATTCATAATAACGGGGAGCTATTTCTTGTTGGGGGGCTGGAGAAGTGTTGCCAGCTGACTAGCATCAAGATTTGGAAGGTTGACCTTTACCTCAAGGAATGCATAGAATTCGAGGAAATGCCTGACTGCTTGTTCAGTTCTTTTTCTGAGACTTTACATGAAGAACATTTTTCTTGCATGGGAGAGGCAGGAGTCATCTGTTTCCATGGTAGCTTGACACTATCTATGGTAGTGTATGACATGAACAGGAACAGATGGTGGTGGGTGCCTCCTTGTCCAATGAA
>CM035434.1:76608092-76618092 GCA_020310875.1 Ceratopteris richardii
TAGATGAGATGGTCTGGGAATGAATATCTCTGAATGATATTCCCAGAACCCCGTGATAAACATTTCTTCAAACGTCTGTTTGAAGCAAGCAAGTAGATACTTTATACGGGCATGCTAGGCATAGATGAAGTTAATGGAGGGCGTAGTGCTCATGTCATAGACAAGGTCCTGATTCCCTTCATTAAATCCAATAGCCGAAAGATGAGGTTCTTTGATGTTCTTAAATGTCCTAAATGTAATCAACATGAGCTCAAAAATTTTTAGGCACATCTGTGCCATGACATCTGGGACATTCTTAAACCGGACTGCCCAGTGTCGGATGGTTGAAATCATGTAGTTGACTGTGGGTTGGCCATTAGGAGGTGCTAGGTACACATAATTTAACCACTTTTCACATCCTTTAACCGTCAAAACTGTTTTTGTGTACTCCGGCCAAGACCTTCTTCGAAAGACAGGGCAGTAGCAAGGATTATACTTTATATATAGAGGCATGTTATTCCACGTGCGATTCATCTCAGGGTAGGTTTCAAGCAGGCGGATCCTCCAAGTAGGTTGATGTATATTCCCTTGCTTGGCACTTGCAGGGATATCATCCAGTGCAAACTGTGTCACCGAGGTTGGTTCTTTTGTTGTGTGTTGCTTGATTTCAGCATTGTAATCTGCCATTAATACACAGAATGGAACATACAGATCATCAGACGTGCCGATCCACCTATGATGGGAGAGGTTCCTGAAGTAATCCGATTTAATTACAACTTCTTCCAATCGAGACATTGATTCTATCTGTACTGCAACTCTCTCATCATGGGTTGTGGCCACCTTCTCTAACCTCTGCATCCATTCAGGGGCCTCGATCTCAATGGTGTCCATTCCTTCTTCTGTTTGCTTACCCCCGGGTGTTGGCATGGGAACGTATGGGTCTTCAAAGATCTCCTCCACTTGAATTGGCACTAAGTCTTTAGGTTCTGGTTCCGCCAGGGGAGAGGGTTGACGCTCGTATTGTAGAACTTTATTTCGTAGTTCTTCTAATTTTGCTCTGAGTTTTGTGACTTCTTCAGATGTGTCGGCTTCAGTTGTGACTTTGCTTGGTGACTCGTGCTGGGTTGCCAGTTGCTTTAGTAAGTCATCTCTTTCTCTTTCTAATGCAGCGTGGGCTTCTAGGAGGTCGGCATGGGTTTCCAAGACGATTTGCATATTTTTAGATGGGATAGCCTTGAATTTCTCTGGGTCGATTTCCTGTGGTGAACCCTCCATTGCTGCTTCCAAGTTTTCTTCGTTCTGTCGCTGTAGTCGCTTATTTTCCTCGAGTGCTATAGACATGTGTTTCCGTAATAGGGCCAGGTTGCGTCGAAGCTTGAGGTTCTCTGTTATCTGGGAGTGTAGCAGATCATCAAGTTGTTGTTTTTCTTCCGCATCTGACTGGGGTGGATTGGCCACTAACTGCTCATGTTGTTCCTGTAAAGTGACATACTGTTGTTGTAGTAGCTGCTTTTCCTTCTCTAAGTCAATGAATCGTCCTTGTAATGTTTCATGGCTTCTGAACAGACTTGTATGCTGAGCATCTAGTTGCTGATAATGCTGTTGCAGCTGAGACATACACTGGTATATGTTATTAAATACATTATTAATGGGAGTGGATGCGGGAAAGGTGTTGAATGAAAAAGGGAAGGGAAAGGGGAATGGGAGCGTGTATGTTGTGCTCGAAAAGGGTGAAGTGGGTGGTGGGGGAATGGGAGATTGTGGACGTATGGGGGGAGGGAGAGGTGCGGAGGTGGGTGATATGTCCATGAGGTCAAAAGTAAATGCAGTCGTGGGAGTGATTGTGAACATGGGAATTGTGGATGCGGTGATGGTGGTGAAAGTGTAAAGTGGTGTGTGGAGTTGTGAATATGAACTGCCAGGAAGTGTGATCGGGGGAACGGGATTTTTCGTGGCTGCGGTTAGAATTACAGTGTCAGTGGTAGTGTATACAAGTGAGGTGGTGATAGGGTGTGTGGGTTGTGTGGGTTGACTGACAGTCTGTGCTTCGGTATGGGCAGTGGACTCTGAGGCGGTGACAGTAGTGGTTACACTGGTAGTGGGAGGTGAAGTTGGTGGAGTTGGAGGTAGGGGTGGTAAAGGGGGTGATGGGGGTGCACTGGATGTATGGGCTTCCTCAGTTTCCTAAATGATATGAGCTGTGCCCGTGGTTGTGGATCTGGTGCCCTGTGGTTTTGATACTAAGATATTCATTTGTTTTCCTGATCGAGGGGGCGTTTGCCATATCGTCGCTCCGATCTTCTCGAGTGTGCAAGAGCTGTATGCACCGTCTCAGGTACCCCCAACGCATCAGAAATCATATCTAGGGTTGCTCGGTATTGCTCGTCCACACCTTCCTCTTCAAGGATTTGGTTCATGAGGGCTTTTCCTGCTACTAGGGACAGTTTGTGCTGTTCTTGAACTCTGTTGATGTTATCATACAGCTTTTTCAATTCCTTCGTATAAGTCGGGGCACCCTCAAGTTCCTGTAGAACTTCTTGTTCATATTCCTGCTCTTCTTCTTCTGTTTGTCCTCCTCGTTCCTCCTCCTGCTCTTCTTCTTCTTCATCCTCCACTTCAACTACTCTTGGTTGGACCGGATGGGGTTGTTCTGCGACTGTCTGCTGGCCGCTTGCCTGTTCTGCCTTGACTTCCACGTTAACAGCTTCGATTATCCTGGCTACCTCCTCATCAGTTAGGTCTTCTAATGTGAATCCGTGAGGAAAATCTAGGTCGGTTGGTACAGGTGGAAACACCAGATTCGGTCCATCAGTGCTGTGTCTTGGTAATCTGATAGTGAAGGGTTGTACACGCCTCGGAAGTCGTGGAGTTGTCTCAGGTGTCAGTGTCGCACTGCGGGCTTGTGCACAGGGCATCTGAACTGCGCCTCTCATTTTCTTTGATGGCGGCCCTGCGGTTGATAGTCTACGTTGAAATTCCTGTACCCTGGTCCAAATTAATGCCCTTTGAACTGGCACATCATAAGCCAAACATATATACACAATCCTGGTGAGGGCACAACATCCATACAGTACCGACTTTTGCTTTTTATACCACCGTTGATGTGCCAAGTGGATTTGGTCGATAATCCAGTGGGGCATATTGATTGTCAAATCGAAGGCGTCGGCCAAGTATAGAATAAACCATATCTTCTTAGGTGGCATTGTGAACCTCTCTTGAGCGGGAAATGCAAAATGTTGCATGACCATTCGCAAGTGAATGGCAATTGTAGGTGTCATCGCCACCATGTCCTTTAATTTCGTCAGATTCCTGTTCTTCATATTGTCAGGGACCATAGTCTCTTTCTCTGTAAGAATGTGCATACCTTTCATGTCTAGAGCTTCCCTTACCAAATTGATAGTCAACTTGAAACGCTTCAGTTCATTGCCCCTTGTGAGAGATGGGAGGATAAAGGAGCTGTATCCCTTTTTGTCTTTGCTCGGAGTGAGGGTGCTAATCAAGTAAGAGCACCTTAGGAAATCGGGCTTTGGCAATTGGAATTTGAAGTAATCGTAGAGTCTCGCCTTCTTCCATATAGGTTTCAGTCCTTCATTATTCTGCAGTCTCTCAAATTCCCTGGTGAAAAAGTGATATCTGCCCCAATGCCCATTGAATTCTATCTCGGCCTCCCACATGTAAGTGCCTTCACCCAGGGGTCCTGCCACATCATTGAACCAATGTGAGTTTTTGCTGACCGGCATTGTGTGCCCCTGTGGAGGATTCTGAACCGGTATGGCGTGTAATGCCCTCAATGCCACTGGGCGTTCCTTCAATTCCTCCTCAACGGGAAGACTTTCAATGTCCACGACTTGGGGGCTGGTGCCTTCCTGGGAGCTAGTTCCTGCCGTATCTGCCATGTTACTTCTTGCCTCCTGACTCTGTGAGAATATAGAAACAGGTGTTAACATTGTAAAGGACAAGATAGAACCGTTTTTGTCCTCCTTACAACATTAACATGAGGTTCGGGAGAGATTAGTAGGCTATTAAGTGCTCGGTGCTTGTGCGTGTAGTTAGGAATTGGGTAGACCTAGAAGCTAAGTGGAATGATGTAGGGAGAGAGTGATGTAGTTAGTAGGTGGGCATGGATTTACAACTGTGGTCTGGGGATTTATTACAAGTTTTAGGTTGCCAAATGCAGTGGATGGGCTTTGATCTTGATTTTGTGGAGACTCTGAAGAGTTTGATAGGGGTATCTACTTGAAAATGAGGCTTTTTAAGGACCCATTTACAAGTGATTCTACTTGTGCTCATGGAAGAATATGTGCCCGCGCGTGATGTATAAGCATGGGCATCAGCTGTTCGAGTGAGTGGAACGTGTTGTACCGGGTGTGGCCTCGGTGTAGCTATTTGAGCCCACAAGCAAGCCTTAAGCACCCAGATTTGTCATGATTGTGGGCTGGCCTTCATTTACTTCTTGGGTACCCAAATAGACTTCACTTTCGCAGAAGAATTCATGAAAGACTTCTTATTAGTGTCGTGTTGTTGATTACTAATAAGAGGTTTTGGCCGTGGGGTTGGCATGGTCGCAACAGGGTGTTCGCCTTTCCGCACCCACACTTGTTTCAATGGCTGAGCCATTCTGCTTCGCACGTTTTTTTGGCCTTTAGTATAGGGAGTACTCTGCTCCTTCTGTATTTGATCTGCCTTTGGTTGCTGTATCCCTCTGGCCTTTGGAAAAGAAGGGAGTGCCATCGAATCCTTGACTCCGTTGTTGAGACAATCCTCCTTCTGCATCATACAGTTTTGGACAAGAATAGCATTGTCAACTTCATGTGTGCCCCTGGAAGGACCAGGAGTTCGTGCCTTACCTAATTCCTTGAGTGCCTCATTTTCCAATTCATTTGTAATTCGGCTATGATTTACCCATACCTGAAGAAGTCCACTTCTTAGGTTTAGGTTGACTGCATGATCATAGATTGAGTCCTGACCCAAGACAAGAGGCTCAGTGAGGTCCTCATCTTGACACATTAGTACTTTGACTGTCATTGCTTCGTCTTGAATATAGAGGGGAAGTTCCACCTCGCCCATGCAAGGGGTTTCCACACCTCCCAATCCTATGAGATATGCTTCTATAGGATTGATAGTTAATTTCAACTTTTGACAGTAAGAAAATTTAACAACACTAGTGGCTGCACCTGAGTCAATCAAGGCTCTTACAGTCCTTGTACCCTTTCCTTGTCCTATCTCTAAGTTTATAAAAGGATGTCTATCAATTATCCTATGAGAGCTGATACCTGAAACTTCACACATAGCCACATGATATCCTTGATCTGCATATGCATCTGTCCTAGGTTGCTCTCCACCCTGTCTTCTCAGCTTCATTCTCGGGATGCGTTCCAATGCTTTTGCTTGAGCTTCTTCTCGAATTCGTCTTTCTTCTTCTTTGCGTTTCTTAGCAGTGTTGAGTCGACTTAGCATCTCTTCCGTCACAGGTTCCTGATATAACTTGACTCTGCATCCGCTTATGTAGCTGGAGAGGATATCGCCTTCTAATGTGGCTAGTTGCACTGCTCCACTTGTTGAGATTCTATTATTGATCATGGGTCCGTAGCCTCTCTTCTCTAGTTTCCTCGCATGTTGTTTCAAAGTGTAGACTAGTACTAGGTCGCCTGCCTTCAAACCTTTATCCTTAACGTGGGCATCAAAGTATGCCTTCTGTCGTTTCTTAGCTGCATATATCCCTGCAGCCGCCCTCAGTCTTGTTTCTCCTAATCGTTCAAGGTCAAAAAGTCTAGAGGAGAGTTCATGACCCGTCTATTCATGCTCTTGTGCTACTTTCAATGTAGGCATTAAGAAGTCCAACAGTAGCACTACATTTTGGCCAAATACCATCTGAAAGGGGGTGGCTTGGAGTACCGTTTTGTAGGCGACTCGGTATGCCCAAACAGCGTGGTGTAGCTGTTTGTCCCAATCAGAGCGTTTATTGTTCACTAATTTCGTCAGTACATTGCATAGGATCTTATTGGTGCTCTCAGCCTGGCCATTAGCTTGAGGGTGATAGGGGGCAGACTTCTTATGTACTACCAAGAATTCTTGGAGCAGATTTTCAATAACTTCATTCAAGAAGTGAGTGCCTTTGTCACTAAGTAGCTCTATAGGTAACCCGTATCTGGTGAACACATTCTCAAATAAAAACTTAGCTGTTGTTTGAGCATCGTTCTTCGTTGTGGCTTTTACCTCTACCCACTTGGTTAGATAGTCCGTGGCCACAATGATATATTCAGCATGAGAACCCTTAGCTGGGGGATTAATAGGACCTACAAAGTCTATTCCCCACTTAGAGAATGCTCGCCCACCCATCATAGGTTTCAGTGGCATTTCGTCTTTGCGTATAGGATACTGAGTTCGCTGGCAAACATCACATCTCTTCGCATAGGTATGTGCATCCATGTGAAGGGTAGGCCACCAGAAGCCCGCAAATAGTATTGCCTTGATCACCCGATCTGGTCCAAAGTGTCCTCCTGCTACACCTCGGTGAGCAGTTTCCAAGATCTCGAGATATTCACTCTAATGGACACATAGTCTCAGGTAACCATCTTTACCACGCTTGTATAGATTATCACCAATGAGTGAGTAATCCTAGGCTTCTTGTTCTAAACTCCTTTTCCTAGCCAGAGTCATGTCTGGAGGGAATGTTTTCGTCCTCAGGAAGGATACTAGTGGTTCACTCCAATCTGGCACTATGGACACTTGATAGAGAGTGGCATGTTCCACAGGTGGTTTAGTGCAACAGATTGGGCATTCCTTGCACAACTTTTGGACATCAACTTCCATAGTCGGCCAATGCACTCCAAGTCTCCTTAATGTCTGCATGGTTCGTTGCTTTGAGTAGTGTTGCTCTAATGCACCTACATGTGTTAATTGCAACCATTTAGCGTACTCATCCTCTTCCACACAACAAGCCAAGATCCCTTGATCTGTGTGCTTGTACATACTACCTGCCATGATGTGATACTTTTGGGCTTTTACTACCTCTCTATCCTGTGTGTTTATTACTGGGTGGTTAGGCCCGTATGTCAATACTGGCACTAATGGCTTAGCCCACTGCGACACCACTTCCAAATTAAACAAGTAAGCATCAGGAAGGTCATCTAACACTCCTTGTGGGGCTTCTCCAGATGTGAGTCTAGAGAGATGGTCTGCTCTCAAGTGAGTCTTCCCTTTTCTTACCACAACCTCAAAATCGTATTCCATTAGCAAGAGAAACCATCTCACCAATCGACCTGTATTGCATGGCTTGTTTACCAAATACAACAGTGCCTGATGATCAGTAAAGAATTTAAACTTATTTGCAAGCAAATAATGTCTAAACTTTTTAATTGCATATACCATGCCTAATCCTTCTCTCTTCGTAGTGGTATAATTTCGTTCAGCTGCATTCAATTGTCTACTAGCATAGGCAATTGGAAGATCCATATTACCTTCACCGGTAGGTTGCGCGAGTACACACCCAATAACATAATTAGATGCATCAACATGAACATGGAAAGGCTTATTCCAATCTGGTGTGGTCAAGATTGGTGCTGGACATAATCGCCGTTTAAGCTCATTGAAGGAATTCTCACATTCATTAGTCCACTCAAAGTTAGTCAAAAGTCCATACAGAGGCTTTGCTATGATGGCATACATGTGTATAAACCGTCGGTAATAACCACAATGCCCCATGAAAGCTTGTACTTCCTTGACATTCTTTTGCCTAAGTAACTCGGCTATGGCTCTCACTTTCTCTTCATCAGTGGATATGCCATTCTTTGACACTATGTGTCCTAGAATCTTGCCTTGCCTGACCATAAAAACACACTTTTCTGGGTTCAGGCAGACTTGATATTCTCTACATTTGTCAAAGATTTGTCTGAGTTCAGGAATATGGGTTTGCCTAATGTTGGAATGAGCACAAAGATCATCAACATAGGCTTCTAAGTTCTTCCTCAAGAACTCTTTAAATACATGGCACATTAGTCTCTGGAAGGTAGCGGGTGCATTGGTAAGCCCAAATGGCATTACTCTAAAGGCAAAAATGCCCCATTCAGTGGCAAAAGCCGTCTTATGCTGATCTTTTGGAGCTACGGCTACTTGATTGTAGCCTGAAAATCCATCAAGGAAGCTGTACACTTCCTTGTCTGCTACTCTTTCTAAGAGATGCTCTGTGATAGGAAGCGGATAGTTATCTTGAATTGTGGCTGCATTGACCTTCTTTAAGTTAATGCATACACGCAACTTTCCATTTTTCTTGGGCACCACTACGATGGGGGATACCCACTCAGTGTGCTCAATTTCATAGATAGATCCAGCTTCAACCAAGCGATCTATCTCTTCCTTGATCTTGGCAGCATAGTTGTCATTATATGTGTATGGCTTTTTCTTAGAGGGCCTAGCCTCTGAAGTCATGGGTATCGTAAGTGAGCATATGTCAGGGTCTACACCTTTCAGGTCCTTGTAGCTCCAAGCGAATACGTCTCTGTACTCTCTTAGCAAGGCTATCAATTCGTGCTCTTCGTCTTCCGTCAGGTCATGGCCTATGTACGTGCATCTCTCTTCTCCTTCTTCCACAACTACCACTATTTTCTTGGTGGTTTCTTTGTTATCATAGGCCTCACTTGATTGCGCCTCTCGTTTAGGCATTCTGATCCTGACTCTCCTGTCATCTATCTCATACTTCTTAAAATTTTCCGGGACCTCAAACAAAGATTCTTCCTCTTCTGGTGTGACTTCTCTCTTCTTTCTTTTCTTTCCTTCTTCCTTCGGGGTCACATGTGTGGCTAGCCTTACATCATTTGTAAGCTCTCCATACCTCTGGGGTTGAAATTCTACTTCATAGAAGTATTCTTCATCTGATGCAAAAGGTGGGTCCATGATGATTGACTCTAGATCGGAGTCACTTGCATCCTCAAATGCATCAGGGCTAGGTTCACACTCTTCTAACACTGCCTCTCCCATGATCGGCTCTATGGAGAAGACTGAAATGTCATAGCCATCTTCATCACAGTGAGGTGTCCATTGTTCTTCATTGATGGCTACATCCATTGTTGTTAGGATTTCTGCCCAGCCGTGGGGTTCAAATTCTTCGTCAGAAAAGACTACAGGTGCATAGGCTGGGTCTTGAATTGATCTATGTGTTTCTTTTGCACCTACCTCTCTGGCTTTTTCTCTCTTCTCTTCTTCTACTGCTACTTTGCACATCCATAAGTGGGTGTCTTCATGCATCCACGAGGATCCTGATCCTATGGAATGCACCGATTTTGTATCATCTTTGGCTCTATGGATGGGATTCCATTGGATAGAAGGGACATCTCTATGAGAGTAATCTTTGAGATTCATTTTGGTCGTGACACCTAAGTGTTGCAAGTACAAAGAATTGGTTCCCCAGTCCTGTACCACTTGCAACTGTCGCATAAAGGGTCTTCCCAAGATCATTTCATAGGCATGATTTTTGCTAAAATCACATATAGCAAATGTATGCTCGAACTTGACACCACAAGTGGTGAGAGTTATTCCTTCTAACAGCCCTAAGGGTCTCTCTATGTGACCATCGGCCATTTGCAGTTTCATCCTCGTGGACGTGAGTGCTAGCTTGCCCCAACGCTTCCATAGGGAAGTGGTAGCAATTGCAACTCCTGCACCTGAGTCTAGAATGGCCTTGGTGGTATATCCTTGATGGGTGATAGGAAGATATGTGTTTCCCTCTTCGCCCTCACTCATGTCTCCTATCTTGTCCAAGGGTATTTCTGGCACTGTTCTCTGGGATCCTACCTGGGAATGAGGTTTTGCTATCTCTGGTACTTGTTTGGCTACATGTTTCCATAGCTCTGGCCTCACTTTGAGTAGTTCTTATAAGGTGAGGTTGCACTGTATTTTAGTGTTTTTCACTACCTCTGTGTTCCTAGGTAAGACTGAGTCCTCATTTCGTACCATGACTGTGGGTGCTCTCATACAAGTAGACTTAGCTTCCCATGGGCCTGTGAAGTGGGGTAATTCTTGTAGA
>CM035434.1:76628092-76643092 GCA_020310875.1 Ceratopteris richardii
TTGACAGCCAATTTCGGCCAAATTTTTAGGGTTTTTTAATTTGAGGATTGTGGCTAATTTTGGGCATAAATATTGAGTTATAGGGCATATAAGGAGGCTATACGCAAATAACTTGAGGAAATCGTGTTGGCCTGTTAGCCTGTTTGAACCCTGTTTTAACCCCAAAACCCTGAACTTGCATAACTTTCTCATACGAAATCCGTTTGCTGTGATTCCCCGGCAACGGCGCCAAAATTTGGTGTAGCTCAGTGATGAGTAGCACCTCCTTTAATGTCAATCCGGGAAGACGTGAGGATGGTATGATGACCTTGAGCAAGTGAAGGCACAAGTGCGTGAGTGCGAAGCACACTAACATGCACACACATACACACACACACGCACACAAGGCAAGACAAAGAGTGAGAAGCAATGGAGTTCTTTAGATTACTTTCAAAAAGCTCATACAAGTTTAGATCAATTACAAGCTAGCGTCAAAAATGAGCTCTCTAGCTCTATTTATAGTTTTTGACTAGGTTTTGGCTGTGTCCAGACCTAGTGTCCGGCCTAGTTAAAAATTAGGGTCTACGCCCCATTTGAAGGCTCAAATGGAGTCTAAAAATTATGAAAACTGGTAGGTAGCTACTTTTAGTGCTCCTCAAGCTCAAGGACTCCTTGGCTTGCACAAAATGGAGCTACAAAAATATGAAATGGTATTTACAATGGCTTTTAGTGATGAAAATCACTATTTTTGTAGGGATTTCCTCTAACGATTTGACATACACATCTTCGAGATTCCTACTTGCTCCTTCTCCTTATTTGTCCACCTCTTTGATATGCTTTAGCTTCATGAAAAAATAATGGCCTACTTGCCCGATCTTCTTTGACTACTCTATCTGCTTGTACCTTCTCTTCGCTCCGACTCCCTTCGTTGACTTCCTTGTCTTGTGAGTCCTTCAGTTCCTTGACTGCCAACACATACATACATACATACATACATACACACACACACACACACACACACACACATATATATATATATATATATATATATATATATATATATATATATATATATATATATATATATATATATATATATATATATATATATATATATATATATATATATATATATATGTATGCATATATATATATATATATGTATGCATATATATATATATACATACACACACACACACACACACACACACATCCCCCTCCCCCCTTGCAAACATACACACACACACACACACACACACTGTTGATAGCAGTGAGGGCACCCAAGGACTGACGAGACAAGGAAGCCAGCGGAGAGAGTCAGAGCAAAGAGAAGGATTAAGTAGACAGAGAAGTCAACGTAGATCTGGCAGATAGGCCTTTCAATTTTTCCCAAATCAACATCTTTATAACAGTGATTCTCATCACTAACAATCATTGTAAATACCATTCCACCTTTTTGTAGCTCCTTTTTGTGCAAGCAAAGGAGTCCTTGAGCTTGAGGAGCATTAGAAGTACCTACTTATCAATTTTCATATTTTTTAGATTCTGTTTGAGCCCTCAAATAGGCCATAGAACCTAATTTTTAACTAGGGCGGACACTAGGTCTGGAGAGGGCCAAAAGCTAGTAAAAAACTATAAATAGAGCTAGAGAGCTCATTTTTGAGGTTAGATTATTGTAGAATTGAACTTGTAAGAGCACTTTTGAGTAATCTAAGAACTCCATTGCTTCTCTCTTTGTTTTACCTTGTGTGCGCGTGTGTGTGTATGTGTGTGCATGTTAGTGTGTTTCTCACTCACACATTTGTGCCATCACTTGTTCGAGGTCTTCATACCATCTTCACGTCTTCCCGGATTGACATTGAAGGAGGTGCTACTAATCACTGAGCTACACCAAATTTTGGCGCCGTTGCCGGGGAGGACGAGCGTGTGATGGTAAGACGTAGAGTTGTGATGTTGGCGTTGTAGGTAATTTCTTTACTTTTCCTTATTTTTCTCTTTTTCACTTCATCATCATTATCACCATCATCATCCTCACCATCTCCCACCTCCATCTCCATCATCGTGAAAAATTTCAGTTTTGGATCATATCACCTTCTCCCCTCCATTTCCCTCATTCCACTTGTGAGAGAGAGCGAGAGAGCTGTTTGTGTGTGCTACTTTTGCATGTTTTTTGAGTTTCCTTGTAGGATCTGGCTGTCCCATCATCTCGAGCATGTCGCGCAGGTACAAAAAAGCTCCGTCTTGTCTCTGTGTCGCAGACCTCTGTCGATCGCGATTGACAGAAAAATCGCCCCTTTGGTAAAACTAAGTGCACCACAGTAGACTAGAGGCCTTGCACATCACAAATCCATAAAAATTTCTGAAAAGTTTGCATTTTTTTTGTACATCACGATTGATAGACTCAATCGCGATTGACAGTGTCCATCGCGACGGACTGCCAGTCCATCGCGATTGACAGACCCTGATGGACACGTGTCCATCGCGACGGACACGTGTCCATCGCGACGGACACGTGTCCATCGCGACGGACACCTTGTCCATCACGACCGACAAAAAAATCGCGATTGACATCCCATTTCGACAAGATTCTTGACCATCACGACATATAGAGGCCCGATCAACACATAAACATGGAAAAATCCGAAAAAATCCATCAATCGCAATTAACACCTCACGACGGACTGCTAGTCCATCGCGATTGAGAGCAGTCCATCACAACCGACAGCAATCCATCGTGATTGACATCAGTCCATCGCGATCGACATCAGTCCATCGTGATCGACACCCCCAATCCATCACGACCGACACCCCCTGTCCATCGCGATTGACACCCATCAATCGCGATTGACACGTGTCCATCGCGACTGACAGGCCACGACGGACAGCCCTGTCCATCGCGATTGACAGCCCAGTCGATCGCGATTGACAGCCAATTTCGGCCAAATTTTTAGGGTTTTTTAATTTGAGGATTGTGGCTAATTTTGGGCATAAATATTGAGTTATAGGGCATATAAGGAGGCTATACGCAAATAACTTGAGGAAATCGTGTTGGCTTGTTAGCCTGTTTGAACCCTGTTTTAACCCCAAAACCCTGAACTGGCATAACTTTCTCATACGAAATCCGTTTGCTGTGATTCTTGTTTTGTTGGAAAGCTCGTGGGAACTTGACCATATCCAGGGGGAACAAAACCAAGGGATCTCTAGAATGGTTTGCCATAAAGACAGAGGGCAGATTGATATCTAAATTGCATGAATGGAAGTAATTTGTTAAGTTATTTGAATCTAAGTCTTGAGCTAACTTTGGGATTTTTATAGGTCCACTGAGAGCACTAGAAGGCATCCAAAGCAAGGGTATTCTGCAAGCTTGAGAACGGGGTTCTTGAGCACCAAAGACCAAGGGATCTGCAAGCGAGGTTGGAATACTCTCAACTCCCTTTGTCAATTCCTAGCTTAGGCTACACGTGAATAGTGCTAGAAGTAATTCAAGGCAATGATAGGCATAAGACAAGTCAAAGACTATCTAAGAAATCAAGTTCAAGTCAAGAGATAACCTGTGTGTGATCGATAACTTTAAAGGAAAAGAACCTAACGTGGAACAATCAACTTAAAGTGCGGAAATTAACTCAATTATTCCTGACGACGTGATATCAGACAAGATCATAAACACGAGAATCAACTAAAAAGAACCAAGTGATTGATATGAATTGATTGGCAACGAGGCTGTACCTTGGGTAAAAATTAGGATTGCTGAGTTACGCATATGAACCTTAGATCAGGACGACACCTAGGGAGAGATAGACAGAGTCTTAGGTCTTCAGAGGTTAGTGTCAATCATACTGCTAGGTCTTGGGCCCAACAGTTGAGCCATTATTCGCACTACCCTAGCTCTGAAACCAGTGAGTCTGAAATGTCTCAGGGTATGGAGAGACCCACAGGAAGTTCAGGCATGCCATACTTACAGAGGGTTGAAGGCCCTTACAAGACTCAGTTAGAATACCTTAGGACCAACCGATTAGGTGCTTGCATCTATGAGGACGACCTAGGAAGATCATGTCTCAGGGTATGGAGAGACCCACAGGAAGTTCAGGCATGCCATACTTACAGAGGGTTGAAGGCCCTTACAAGACTCAGTTGGAATACCTTAGGACCAACCGATTAGGTGCTTGCATCTATGAGGACGACCTAGGAAGATCTGTGGTCCAAATTAAAAACCCTGACCAACCCATTGGAATAGAACATCCAATAGTCAAGTTTGAAAATGGAGCATACCTGGACAAAGAAGGAACCATATATGTAGTCACCAGCCACCCAGATAGGACAAATGAATTTGGTAATGTGATCCCAGAAACGGATATAGGTGACCTAGAGCAAGAGAACATGGGTGGAGAACCTAAAACCCCCCGATGCAAATCAGTGCTTACGAGAACTATCACGCCAGAGTGGATTCCACAGGACAACAAGAGCATAGATCTACTCTTAAACCGAGAGATTGATGAAGCCTTCTAGAGGTATAAGCCTAATCAACCAAATGAGCTAGGAACAATCACAATCTATGAGTTCAAAGATCCTGATAGCCCAGGAAAAGTGACCTATTTAGACCATACTTCGGAGAGGATCTTTGTGGTCACCGAGCATGGAAGGCATGCCTACACTTGGAAGGGAGAATTTATTTTTCCCCAACCAAGATCTAATGTCTCTTTTGGCCACCAAGGAGCTGGAACATCCCAAGCTCATGGAGCTCACAGGGACAAAAGTAGAGATAGACTAGAAGTGAGTTTCGCCAACCCAATGGGAAGAGAAAGAACGAGAACGAAAACCGATAGAGTGGAACGTGAGAGATTTAGAGCTCCAAGAAATCCAAGAAATGTAGATGAATTCCCTCTAGCAAGACCTAGAGAGCACACGAGAACTTTGAGACCAACTCAGTTGGTTAAGTCCATGAAGAACTACTTCGATGGCACCGGAGACCCCTATGATCATGTGGCTGAAGTTAGACAAGTCTTGAGAGCTGAACAAGTTGAGGATCTATTCACGCAGTACAATGCTTTTGGTCTAACCCTTAGGAACACAACCCTTACGTGGTTTCAACCATTAAATGAGAGACACTTCAGGAGCATAGACCAACTTCTAGAGGCTTTCATTATTGAATTCTCTAAGAGTGGCATAAGGCATAAAACTTCCTCACTGATTCATAGCTTCAAACAAACCCCTCAAGAGACAGTTAGACTTGCCGAAAGAAGGTTTAGGAAATATCTAGAAAGATGTCCTATTTTTGAGTTACCCACACCAGCCAAACAAGTGGCTTTATTCCTAGATGGACTGTTGAGTACAAAGTTGAGATCATATGTGTACTTGAAAGATCCTAGGACCATAGAAGAGTGTGTACACATGTGTATTGACATTGAAGATAACCTAGGGGAGGAATTAGAACTTTCTAAAATCTACAAAGACTCAGATAGTTCTATTAGCCTCTCTTCCTCGCAATCCACATCTATTGAGGAACTCGCTGAGAAAGTAGCTAAAAAACTAGGTGTCTCCAGCAAACAAATCCCAAGATTTGCCCTAGTTAAGCGGTGCTATACTTGTGGAGGTGACCATATGGCGAACGTATGTCCCATCATGGCTCAACCCCAAGTGAATCCCAGTAGCCAATACTGCACCATAGAACGGAGATACACAAATCACATTGCGCAAGATTGCCCCTACAATAAGCAAGCAGTTAGGCAAACCTGCCCTCAGCCATATCCACAACAGGGAAGATACCAGAACCAATACCCTCCACAACAATATGGTAGGCCACAACAACCTTATCAACAACCCTACCAAAATCAACAAAGGCCTCAGCCGGTGTTATCTCAGCAACCTCCTACCCCAACCAATGTGATTCCTATAAAGTATGCAGTTGCTGAAGAAAATTTGAATAGAGCCATAGTCCGAGTAACTCCATTACTTTTAGAAAGTGACCCAAGTGACCATAGCTTTGATTCTACACATATTGATAGCCCCCAGGCTTATTACATACAGTCTCCTGAACATGGTGAGCCCTACTATAGTGAAGAACCGAGTGAACCTAGTTGGGAGCCAGATTACACAAATGTCATGTACGCAAATCCCAACTCTAGACCTCAACCTAGGCAGGCACGACCCCCCATTCCCTAGAGGACCATGCTATAGACGTCAGAGAGATCACCTCATTCCTGATTGCCCCATGCTTGCACCTACACAACCCCATCCAGTAACGATCTAGGGCTTTTGCCAAGATTGTGGAAAGGAGCATCTCTTACAAGATTGCCCAAAGAATCCCAATAATATGCCAAAAATCACTCCTATTAACGTTATTTAGTTGTAGACTCCACATGGAGTGTGACTTCCACTGCACCAGTGCAAGTGGTCACTAGAGCTCAAGATTTGCAGCAAAACCAGGGCTTAGGCCAAGAAAAGAGCTCTGAGGTTAGTGAAACGGAGAGCATGACAAAGAAGAGGACTAGAGCTTGGAAGGATAGTCGAGAAAGAATGAAAAGACAATGGGCAAAGAAGATGAGTGAACTTGAGGAAATCCTAAGAGAAACAAAAGCCAGGATAATTGAACTTACATCTCAAACTCCCTCTCACTCTACCCCACCACCACCATTCCCATCTCCATCCAATCCACCACCTTCCAACCCACCTCACACAATCCCACCACCCCCTAGAGTAGGATCAGTCCTAGCAGATCCCACTCCCGAGGACCTAAATATGATGCTTAAGGCATATCAGGCAAGAATCCAAGAAGGGCCAAATGTAACTCATCATGAAAAGTGTTACCCTAGAGCGGAACTAGAGCTCGAGCGAACTAAAATTTGTGCTAAGATGGTGGAATTGGCTCAAACCATGTTTGAAGCCAGTCGCCTCTTTAACATCTCTAGTTCAGCTAAGACGCAGTTGCACTTTGATGGACTGCTAGAAAGATTGGAGAGGCTAATTGCACAATCAAAAAAGGAACCCGCCTCTCAAAATGAGAGAAGGTCAAATGAAAGAATAAGCATTCCTCCCCAGGAAGCTTATGTCCCTAACTCTACAGAGCCAGACACATCTTCTTCTATGAATCGATACACACCAGAGTTCTTGCAAGAGATTCAAGAAGAGAAATGGGCTAAAGAAAGTGAAGTCTCTCCTCCCATTGAACTTGTGGATGATGCGCATGATCAATTCCCAAAAGATATTCCTTCCATTTATGAGGAGCAGGAGAACAACCAATCTCAGGAAAGATTAGACTTTGAGTCTAACTCTTTACAAGAGCTACCCCATTTCACAGGCCCATGGGAAGCAAAGTCTACTTGCATGAGAGCACCCACGGTCATGGTACGAAACGAAGACTCAGTCATACCTAGGAATACTGAGGTAGTGAAGAATACTAAAGTGCAGTGAAACCCTAAACTGTGGAAACATGTAGCCAAACAAGTACCAGAGATAGCAAAGTCTACTTGCATGAGAGCACCCACGGTCATGGTACGAAACGAAGACTCAGTCATACCTAGGAATACTGAGGTAGTGAAGAATACTAAAGTGCAGTGAAACCCTAAACTGTGGAAACATGTAGCCAAACAAGTACCAGAGATAGCTTAACCGCGTTCCCAGGTAGGTTCTCATAGAACAGTGCCGGAAATTCCTCTAGACAAGATAGGAGATATGAGTGAAGGAGAAGAAGGAAACACCTATCTTCCCATCACCCATCAAGGATACACAACCAAGGCAATTCTGGACTCAGGTGCAGGAGTTGCAATTGCTACCACTTCCCTCTGGAAGCGTTGGGGCAAGCCAACACTTAGGCCAACGAGAATGAAATTGCAGATGGCTGATGGTCACATAGAAAGACCCTTAGGCTTGCTAGAAGGAATAACTCTCACTACATGCGGTGTTGAGTTTGAGCATACTTTCGCCATATGTGATTTTAGCAAGAACCATGCCTATGAGATGATTTTGGGAAGACCATTTATGCGACAGTTGCAAGTGGTACAGGATTGGGGAACCAATTCCTTGTATTTGCAACACTTAGGTGTCACGACCAAAGTGAATATCAAAGATTACTCTCATAGGGATGTACCTCCCATTCAATGGAACCCCATCCATAAAGCCAGAGATGATACTGAGTCAGTGCATTCCATAGGATCAGGATCCTCATGGATGCATGAAGACACCCACTTGTGGATGTGTAAAGTTGCAGTAGAAGAGGAGAAGAGAGAAAAAGCCAGAGAGATAGGTGCGAAGGAAACCCATAAATCAGTTCAAGACCCAGCCTATGCACCTGTAGTATTTCCTGATGAAGAATTCGAGCCTCACGGCTGGGCAAAAATTTTAGCAACAATGGATGTAGCCATCAATGAGGAACAATGGACACTCCACTGTGATGAGGATGGTTATGACATTTCAGTCTTCTCAATAGAACCAATCATGGGAGATGCAGTTTTAGAAGAATGCGAACCTAGCCCTGATGCATTTGAGGATGCAAGTGACTTCGACTTAGAGTCAATCATTATGGACCCACCTTTTGCATCAGATGAAGAATACTTCTATGAAGTAGAAGCTTACCCTCAGAGAAATGGAGAAATCACAAATGATGTGAGGTTAACCACACAAGTGGCCACCAAGAGTGAGGGCAAGAAAAGGAAGAAGAGAGAAGTCACACCTGAGGAGGAATAATAATTGTTTGAGGTCCCTGAAAACTTTAAGAAATATGAAATAGATGATAGAAGAGTCATGATAAGAATGCCTAAACGTGAGGCGCAATCAGGAGAGGCCTATGATAACAAAGAAACCACCAAGAAAATAGTGGTAGCCCTAGAAGAAGGAGAAGGGAGATGTACTTACATAGGACATGACTTGACAGAAGAAGAAGAGCAAGAGCTGATAGCTTTGCTAAGAGAGTACAGAGATGTATTCACTTGGAGCTATAAGGATTTGAAAGGCGTTGACCCTGACATATGCTCACACACTATCCCCATGACCTCATACGCAAAACCCTCTAAGCAAAAGCCATACACATATAACGATAATTATGCTGCTAAGATCAAAGAGGAGATAGATAGATTGGTAGAAGCTGGATTCATTTATGAAATTGAGAACACTGAATGGGTATCCCCATTGTAGTTGTGCCCAAGAAGAATGGGAAGCTATGTGTGTGCATTAACTTGAAGAAGGTTAATGCGGCCACTATTCGAGATAACTATCCGCTTCCTATCACCGAACATCTCTTAGAAAGAGTAGCAGGCAAGGAAGTATATAGCTTCCTTGATGGATTTTCTGGTTACAATCAGGTAGCCATAGCTCTAGAAGATCAGCATAAGACAGATTTTGCCACTGAGTGGGGCATATTTGCTTTTCGGGTAATGCCATTCGGGCTTACCAATGCTCGTGCAACCTTCCAAAGATTGATGTGTCATGTATTTAAAGAGTTCTTGAGGAAGAACTTAGAGGTCTATGTGGATGATCTCTGTGCTCATTCTAACATTAGACAAACACATATACCTGAACTCAAGCAAATCTTTGACAAATGTAGAGAATATCAAGTCTGCCTAAACGCAGAAAAGTGTGTTTTCATGGTCATGCAAGGCAAGATTCTAGGACACATAGTGTCAAAGAATGGCATATCCGCGGATGAGGAGAAAGTGAGAGCCATAGCAGAGCTACCTAGGCCAAAGAATGTCAAGACCCAAGACAAGAGGCTCAGTGAGATCCTCGTCTTGACACACTAGTACTTTAACTGTCAGTAAAACATCTTGAATGTAGAGGGGAAGTTCCACCTTGCCCATGCAAGGGGTCTCCACGCCTTCCAATCCTATGAGATATGCTTCTATAGGATTGACATTTAATTTCAACTTTTGACAGTAAGAAAATTTAACAGCACTTGTGGCAGCACCTGAGTCAATCAAGGCCCTTACAATCCTTGCACTCTTTCTTTGTCCTATTTCTAAAGTTACAAAAGGACGTCGGTCAATTATTCTATGAGAGCTAATACCTGAAACTTCACACATAGCCATAGGATACACTGGATCCGCATAGTCATCTGTCCTATGCTGATCTCTACCCTGTCTTCTCAACTTCATTCTTCGGATGCATTCCAATGCCTCTGCCTATGCCTCTTCTCGGATTCGCTTTTCCTCTTCTTTACGTTTCTTTGCAGTATTGAGTTGATTTAACATCTCCTTTGTGAGTGGTTCTTGATATAATTTGACTCTACATCCACTGATGTAACTAGGGAGAACATCACCTTCTAGTATGGCTAATTGAACAGCTGCGCTAGTTGAGATCCTATTTATGATCATAGGTCCATAGCCACGCTTCTCTAATTTTCTTGCATGTTGTTTCAGGGTATACACCGAAACAAAGTCTCCGGCCTTCAAGCCTTTATCTTTAACATGGGCATCAAAGTACGCCTTCTGTCGTTTCTTAGCTCCATATATCCCTACGGCAGCCCTCAGTCTTGTTTCTCCTAATCGTTCAAGGTCAAAGATTCTAGAGGAGAGCTCATGGCCTATCCAATCATGCTCTTGTGCTACTTTCAATGTAGGTATCAAGAAGTCCAATTGTAGCACTCCATTTCGGTCAAATACCATCTGAAAGGGTATGGCTTGGAGCACCGTTTTATAAGCAACTCGGTATGCCCAAACAACATGGTGTAGCTGTTTGTCCCAATCAGAGCGTTTATTATTCACTAATTTGGTGAGCACATTGCATAGAATCTTATTTGTGCTTTCGGCTTGTTCGTTAGCTTGTGGGTGATAGGGGGCAGACTTCTTGTGTACTACCAAGAACTCTTGAAGGAGGTTTTCAATAACTTCATTCAAGAAGTGAGTGCCTCTATCACTTACTAGTTCTATAGGTAGCCCGTATCTTGTGAACACGTTCTCAAATAAGAACTTAGCTGTCGTTTGAGCATCATTTTTCGTTGTGGCTTTTACTTCTACCCATTTCGTTAGATAGTCTGTGGCCACGATGATGTATTCAACATGTGAACCCTTAGCTGGGGCGTTAATAGGACCGACAAAGTCTATTCCCCACTTAGAGAATACACGTCCACCCATCATAGGTTTCAAAGGCATCTCATCTTTGCGTATAGGATACTGAGTTCGTTGACAGACATCACACCTCTTCACATAGGTATGTGCATCCATGTGAAGTGTTGGCCACCACAGACCTACAAATAGTATAGCCTTGATCACCCGATCTGGTCCAAAATGTCCCCCTGCTACACCCAGGTGAGCAGTTTCCAATATCTTGAGGTATTCGCTCTCATGGATGCATAATCTAAGGTAACCATCTTTGCCACACTTGTATAAATTATCTCCAATGAGTGAGTAGTCTAGGGCTTCTTGTTCTAAACCTCTTTGCCTCGTCAGGGTCATATCTTGAGGGAATGTTTTCGTCCTCAAGAAGGCTACTAGTGGTTCACTCCAATATGGCACTATGGACACTTGATAAAGAGTGGCATGCTCCACGAGTGGTTTGGTGCAACAGATAGGACATTCCTTGCACAATTTATGGACATCAGCTTCCATAGTCGGCCAATGTACTCCGAGTCTCCTTAATGTCTGTAGGGTTCCTTGCTTTGAGTAGTGTTGCTCTAATGCACCTACATGTGCTAATTGCAACCATTTTGCGTACTCATCCTCTTCCACACAAGAAACTAGGATCCCTTGATCTGTATGCTTGTATATACTTCCTGCCATGATCTGGTATTTTTGGGCTTTTACTATCTCTCTATCTTGAGTGTTTATGATTGGATGGTTAGGCCCGTATGTCAATATTGGCACTAATGGCTTAGCCCACTGAGGTACCACTTCCAAATTAAACAAGTAAGCATCAGGTAGGTCATCTGATACTCCTTGTGGGGCCTCTCCAGATGTGAGTCTAGAGAGGTGGTCTACTCTCAAGTGAGTCTTACCTTTCCTCACCACAACCTCAAAGTCATATTCCATTAGCAAGAGAAACCATCTTACTAATCTGCCTGTATTGCATGACTTGTTCACTAAGTACAACAATGTCTGATGATCAGTAAAAAATTTAAACTTGTTTGCAAGCCAATAGTGTCTAAACTTTTTAACCGCATACACCATGCCTAATCCTTCTCGTTCAGTGGTAGTATAATTTCGTTCAGCTGCATTCAATTGTCTACTATCATAGGCAATCGGAAGATCCATATTACCTTCACCCGTAGGTTGTGCGAGTACACATCCAATAGCATAATTGGATGCATCCACGTGAACATGAAAGGGCTTATTCCAATCTGGTGTGGTCAAGATTGGTGCTGAACGTAATCGACGTTTAAGCTCATTGAAGGAGTTTTCACATTCTTCAGTCCACTCAAAGTGAGCCAAAAGTCCGTACAGAGGCTTTGCAAGATCTATGATCATGCAGTCAACCTAAACCTAAGAAGTGGACTTCTTCAGGTATGGGTAAATCAGAGTCGAATTACAGTTGAGTTAGACAATGGAGCACTCAAGGAACTAGGAAAGGCACACACTCCTGGTCCTTCCAGGAGTACACATGAAGTTGACCATGCTATTCTTGTCCAAAACTATATGATGCAGAGGGATGAGTATCTCAACAAAGAAGTCAAGGATATGTCGGAACCCCCTTCTTTTCCAGAAGCCACAAGGATGCAGCAACCAAAGGCAGATCAAATGCAGAAGAAGCAGACAACTTATGCTCGAAGTCAAAAGAAAGTACGAAGCAAGGTGTCCCAGCCACCAAAACAATTGTGGGTGCGGAAAGGCGAGCATCCTATTGCGGTCAAGCCACAACAACTGGCTCAACTTCCTATTAGTCATCAACGACACAACACTAATAAGAAGTCTTCCAAGAATTCTTCTGTGAAAGTGAAGTCTATCTGGGTACCCAAGAAGTCGATAAAGGCTAGCCCACAATCAAGACAAATTTGGGTGCCTAAGGCTTGCTTGCGGGCTCAAATAGATACACAAAGACCACACCCTGTGCAACATGGTTCACTCACTCGAACAACTGATACCCACTCTTATACATCACACACGAACACATATTCACCCTTGAGTACGAGTAGAATCACTAGTAAATGGGTCCCTAAAAAGCCTCATTTCCAAGTTGACATTTTGATCGAGCCCTTTAGAGTCTCCTGAAAATCAAAACAGAGTGCCATCCACTATGTGTGGCAACCCAAACCTTGTAATAAACCACCTGACCCATTTGTAAAACCACTTCCACTTACTAACTGCATCCACACTACACCTGACCCCCCAATTAGCTCATAGGTATTCAACATCAGCTAACCATACTTCACACTCACATCCATGCGAGCACTAACTAACCGACTAACTACATCACAATTCATCAAGTTAATGTTGTAACGGGGACACAATGTCATTTTGTGTCCATTGCAATGTTAACATTTATTCATATATTCTCACAGAACCGACAACGATTTCTTCAACATGGCTGAGGCTGCAGGAACAAGCTCTCAAGCAGGAACAAGCTAGCAAGTGGTGGATTTAGAAAGTTTACCCATTATGCCGGAGACAAATGAAAGACCAAAAGAGTTGCAGGCCATCCAAATCATACTAGTAGCGGACCCCCCAGTGGCCATACCATGCCCGTAGGAAAAGCTTCCCACTAGTTTAGTGAAGTTGCAAGACCCTTGGGCGAGGGATCATACCTATGGGAGTCAGAGTCGGACTTCAATGGGAAGCAAGGTAAATATCATTTCTTTACAAGGGAATTCGAAAAGTTACAAAATACAGAAGGTCTACGTCTCGTATGGGAGAAGGTAGGATTGGATGCATACTTCAGTGCCTGGCTCCCAAAGCCTGACTTCATGCGATGCTACTATCTCATCAATACCTTGACTCCAAGCAAGAACCCAAAAGGTGCAAGCTCATTTGTGCTCCCATCTCTGACAAAAGGAAATGAGCTCAAAAGGTTTAGGCTCTCAAACAACTTAGTGAGAGAGGCCCTAGATATGCGCGGAATGCACATTCCAACAGAGAAGGAGACCCTAGTGCCTGATTACATGAAGAATCGAAGCCTCACCAAGCTCAAGGACATGGTGGCCATGACGCCCAATATTGCAATACATCTGCGAATGTGCATGCAACACTTTGCTTTTCCTACCCAAGATAGATTCACCATGCCGCCCAAGAAGATATGGTTTAGTTTGTATCTGGCAGAGACACAGAACCTCACCATCAACCTACCCCATTGGATAATTGATCAGATACACCTAGCCCACAAACGATGGCCATGGAAGCATGTTTTATATGGATGTTGTGCTCTAACTAGAATAATTTATAGGTGTTTGGCTTATGACATCCCAATTCAAGGGGCACTGATGTGGAATCGAGTACAACAGTTTAGAGGCCGGCCATCCACTGGACCCCCTTCCAAGAAGATGAGAGGAACTGTCCAAGTACCTTGTGCTCAACCACGTGGAGCCACCCTAACACCGGACGTTACCCCACCACCATGAAGAGTTCGGCCATTCACACTACGACTCCCGAGACGCAGCACCGATGGCCCCAATTTGATATTTCCTCCTGTCCCAACCGATCTTGAATTTCCCGGTGGCACACCCTTGGAAGAACTCACGAATGAAGACTTCGAACAATTGTTAAAAGACGTAGATCTTGAGGCAGAAGAGGAACAACAAGTGGAGAATGTTCAACTGCAGGCAACAATCTCCCAAGTACCAGTTACCAGGACGACGAAGATGAAGAATATGAGGAAGATGAGGAGGAATATGACCAGGGGCATCAAGATGAGCAACAAGAAGTGCTAGAACTTGTAGATGCACCTGCATACACAGCTCAACTATAGAGGTTGTACGATACGATCAAAGCAGTGCAAGAAAGGCATCAACTCTCCCTTGCATCAGGCCAAGCCTTGATGCAAGAAATGGTAGCAGATGACGGAGTGGATCAACATTTTATTAACACCCTCAAATTAGTGTCAGAATTGTTAGGAGTTCTAGAGACTGTCCACACAACAGTCCGCCAGTCCGTGAGGTATGACAAACGT
>CM035434.1:76648092-76668092 GCA_020310875.1 Ceratopteris richardii
ATTTTGTTTCCACGTGTGAGCTCTTTACATGGTATCAGAGCATTAGGTGGAGGCCTTGGTGGTGTGTTTGGCGGTCATTTTGGTGGTGGTGGTGGTACTCTCCGCTCATTTGGAGAAGATTTTGGCCATCAGTTTACACTCTTGTGGGCCTCATTGTGCCCATTTCCCCACCCTCCCACCCATTTTCTTCATCCTATTGTACACCATTTACCCCCATTTTCCCTCCCACCCTTGCATTTTGATATTTTGTGCTTAGTTTAGTGATCATTGTCATTGATTACAATTGCATCTAAGATTTTGAAAGTGTTATAAACACACTTCCGATCATTGTAATGCTTAAGTATCTATCAACACTTTGGCATTCTTTTGTGTCATTGTTATGGTCATCTGTATGGAGTTGATGGTTCATCTCACATTTTTTGAAGTGTTTATAACTATTGTGCATTCTATTGCCATATCTTTTGTGGTCTGTGTTAGTGCAAGAGAATCCAAGCCCACATGCTTGGATGATTAGCATATTTCTCATGGAGCCATATATGATCAATCGCTTGTAAAATCAATTACATTTACCTTTGTAAAAGAACCTTAATTCCATGAGGAAGTTAGGAAGCATCAAATCTTGTAGTTGATTGATGAGAGAATATATCCTATAGTTTAGGATTTACTTTGAGGTGGACTTTTGAATTTGAATTCTTAAGATTGGCTCGAAATGCGATTATAAAAGTAGATAAAAAAGACACGCATGGATATGCCTCGACTAGGAGATCAATTGAGAAGAATATATTGTGCTTTGAGAGCTCACTCCATAGCTCAATCACTTTCCTCACATTGTGCAATAGATTATTGCCAATGACATTGTGTTTCTATGTGATCTTATATATATATTTTCATTACATCTTACTTCACTTCTTTGCCATGACTACATCAATATAGTGATCTTCTCAGAGCTTGTTCTAAGTGTATGATTGATGTCATGATTTAAAGCATCATAGATTCAGTATACTGTCTACTTTATAGCTACAAAATCTCATTATCATTGCTTCTCTGAATCGTGAGATATATTCACTTCATTACTCTCTGGTCTGTTGATTGATGCATCTTGAAAATGTTGGGCAAGTTCTATGATTTTCTAAACATCATAATCAATGTGTAGTTCATCTTTTTTTATTGAAATCACTCGTGATTGATAGCTGTCTAAGTCAATTAGACATCACCAAAAGGAATTAGGCTAATTGCTATAATGCTCAGAGCACTGTTCATTATACTAAAAAAGTGTAGAGACTAAAATAGCAAGTCTATGACCTTGGATTAATTTCGTACCTATTTTTTTTGATCCATTGATTAGTGGATCATGTTCCAAACAACATAGGTGATTATTTATGATCATTAGCAAGCTAAAGAGGCCCACTAGACTTGCAAGCAATTGCTCTTGGCTGGTATGAAGTAGGTTCAAGCAACACCACTTCATGTCTGAAGACTATCCACCATCTCCTCCAATAGTGGTATGAGAACAACAACAAGCAAGATGGGAGATGTATTTCCATCATTCATTGACAAATTGGACAGAAGTAACTACCCATCATGGTCACTAAGGATGCAAGCCTATCTAAAAGGGTATATGGATACATTCAGGAAGTCTCAAGAGATGAAGAGATGCCAACATTCAAGAACAAATATCACCCCACAAGGGAAGAGCAAGAAAGGTTGACGACATGGTGTGCAAAGGATGCTCTTGCCAATTGCTATCTACTAAACTCAATATCTGATTTCTTATTGCCTTACAGTAGGAATTGCAAGACCTCCCAAGAAACTTGGGAAGTACTCTCATCATATTTCTCATCAAATACAAGAGCTAGGAAGAACTAGCTATGGATGGATTTTATAATCCTAAAAAAGCAACCAAAGCAAAGTGTGGCTGATTATGTGACCAAGATGAAGGATGTGGCTGACCAGATTGCAAGCATTGGAGAGGAGATAGAAGAAGAAGAATAGATAATAAGACAGATTATCAATGGCATCAAAGCTGATGATAAGTGGGAGTCCTTCACCACAACAATGGACCTTTATATGGATATGTAGATACCTGACCTCAACACCTTGATGGGGCAACTCTTCACCCATGAGACAAAGCTCAAGAAGAATGGTGACAACTCTAGAGGTAACCAATCTTCTGCTCTTTATACAGATAAGAATAAAAGTAAGGATAAGGGTAAAACCAAAAAGAATGAAGAAGAGGTTAGTACCTCTCAAGTTAACTACATAGGTAGAGGAAGAGGTACTAGAGGAAGGGGTAGAGGAGGAAAACAAGGCAGGGGGAGATCCTACAATACTCTAGCTTGCAACATCTATGGCCTTACCAATCACACAACAGAAGAATGCTTCAAGAATACAAGGAATCAAAGGGGAAGACGCTTCCATAGAGGGAGCTATGGACAATCGAGAGGCAGATTCAACAATGGAGGAAGCAATTACAATCACAATTACAACCAAGGCTACAACAACAACAATTATCAAGGAGGTTTCAGAAGTAGAAGAGACTATAATAACTACATAGAAGACCAAGAGAATTTTCTACTCATCATGAACATGACATCCAAGCAAGGTAAAGATGATGAACATCTTTTCTATATTGATTTTGGTTGTTCCAATCATGTGGCTAGAAATGTAGCATTGTTATGTGATCTTGAAGAACCCAAAGGGAAGCATGAAGTACAGACAGGTGATGACACTAAACACTCTGTCAAGAAAATTAAAAATATCAAAGCTTCTGATGGTAACATGAACCTCTTAAGTAAGGTCTTATATGTACCAACCATAATAAAAAACCGGCTTGCTACTTATTTATAGGATCAAAGTTTTGTGGCTAGCAAAGGAAATTCTTCTTTATTTATAAAGAAGACCAACTCAAAAGTTATCTACGTATGTGTTTATGTGGATGACATTATCATTACAGGGAATGATATCAATGGCATCAATCAAGTTAAAGCTCAACTAATGAAAGAATTTAAAATCAATGATCTTGGTTTGTTAACATACTTTCTTGGTCTATAACTTGTGTATACAGATTTATGTTTATTACTCAGAGAATATCCATGATATGTTAGTAAAATTCAAGATGGAGAACAACAAAATTGCAGGTACACCCATCGAACTTAATCAAAAGCTTAGTTCTCATGAAGGAGAACTTCTTGAGGATGTTACAGTTTACCAAAAATTTGTTGGGAGTCTCATCTATGCAACCCTAACAAGAGTGGACATTGCTTATGGAGTAAGTACATTAAGTCAATTTATGCATGCACCAAGAAAACCTCACATGGAAGCTGTCAAGAGGGTGCTAAAGTATTTAAAGGATACCATAATGAAGGGATGTTTTACCCTTTTACTTCTGACTTGGACATAAAGATGTATTCTGAGGCAGATTGGGCTGGCTCCAAGGATGATAGGAGGAGCACCTTAGGATACTTGTCTTTTGCAGGTTCAAAGCTTATATCATGTTCATCCAAGAAGCAACCAACTGTGACATTGCCATCTATAGAGGAAGAATAAAGAGGCCTAGCAAATGCAACTCAAGAGGCTATGTGGCTCAAGCAACTCTACACAGATTTGGGGTTACTCTTACACTCCAATAATTTTTGGAGACAGCATTAGCTCACTTCATTTGGCTTCAAATCCTGTATATCATGCAAGGACTAAGCGCATTGAAGTGCACTATCATTATGTAAAGGAGAAATTGCTTAGCAAGGATATTCAATTGTCCTATGTATCAACTCATTTACAATATGCAAATATACTCACAAAGTCTTTGGATGGAAGCAAGATGAACAGGTTCAAAGTGATGATTGGTTTGTAGGAAATCAAGGAGGAATGAAGATCGAGCATGTTAGGCTTGAGGGGGAGCTGTTGGTGCAAGAGAATCCAAGCCCACGTACTTGGATGATTAGCATATTTCTCATGGAGCCTTATATGATCAATCCCTTGTAAAATCAATTACATTTACCTATGTAAAAGAACCTTAGTTCCACGATGAAGTTAGGAAGCATCAAATCTCATTGTTGATTGATGAGAGAATATATCTTATAGTTTAGGATTTACTTTTAGGTGGACTTTTGAATTTGAATTCAAAAGATTGGCTCCAAAGTCAACTATAAAAGTAGATAAAAAAGACATGCGTGGATATGCCTCGACTAGGAGATCAATTGAGAAGAATATATTGTGATTTGAGAGCTCATTCCATAGCTCAATCACTTTCCTCACATTGTGCAATAGATTATTACCAATGATATTTTATTTCTATGCGATATAATACATACATTTTCATTACATCTTTACTTCACTTATCTGCCATGACTACATCAGTATAGTGATCTTCTCAGAGCTTGTTCTCAGTGTATGATTGATCATTTGTCATGATCTAAAGCATCATAGGTTCAGTATACTGTCTACTTTATAGCTACAAAATCTCATTATCATTGCTTCTCTGAATCGTGAGATATATTCACTTCCTTACTCTCTGGTATGTTGACTGATGCATCCCGAAAATGTTGGGCAAGTCCTATGATTTGCTAAACATCATACTCAATGTGTAGTTCAAATTTTTTATTGAAATTACTCATGATTGGTAGTTGTCTAAGTCAACTAGACATCACCAAAAGGAATTAGGCTAATTGCTATCATGCTCAGAGCACTGTTCATTATACTGAATAAGTGTAGAGACTAGAATAGCAAGTCTATGACCTTGGATCAATTTCCTATCTATTTTGATCCATTGATTAGTGGATCATGTTCTAAACAATATAGGTGATTATTTATGATCATTAGCAAGCTAAAGAGGCCCACTACACTCTCCAATAATTGTTCTTGGCTGGTGTGAAGCAATTTAAGCAACACCACTTCATCTCTGAAGACTATCCACCATCTTCTCCAACAGTCTTCACCTGTGCTCAGTAGCTACATCAACCAGAATTTGCTCAGTAGCTCCATCGACTATTATTCTACGTATCTCTTTGAACACAACACTAGAGTGTCAACTACATTTTCTCTGTCTTGCACATAGTTCTCTCTCCATGATACTTGTTCTATGTATGTCTACTTAATGCCCACAACCTAGTTAGTGATATATTTAGGTAGTGATGTGTGTGAACACACTAGGACCACCGAGGCACTTTTTTCCCTCTTTAGGAGGTTTTTTTCACTCGGCTTGTATATACGCCTATTGCCCTAATGGGCTACTTATCTTTGTACATTCTCTAGTAATACATTCAATATTGTGTGTTGTGCTCCAAGCTTCTTCTCCTTCCTTGTGCTGTTTGTGTGCTTTCGCAGACGTCTATCTCCAACAATTGGTATCAGAGCAGGTTGTCGCTTCATCTAGGGCATTGTCGACACTCCTTTGGTTGCAGTATCAAAATTGCATGAATTTGTCTTAGAAATTTTGTTCAGCTTTTTGAGATACAGTCAATTTTTTGCATCTAGGTATTTTAGTCATCGGCCATGGCTAAAAGCAGTGATGTATTCCGTATGTTGGTTGTTGAGGATAAGTTGGATGGTACCAAGTACCCATTATGGGCTTATATAATGCAACATGTATTGGTTGCAAAAGGATTGTGGAACATTGTGCAGGGTGTTGAAAAATGTCCTATCACACCTGCAACTGTTACAACTACAGGTACAAAAACTGAGGTAGAAGGTGTCGAAGATGATGATATTCTGCATATTCCTGTTCGTGCTGCAGTTTCTATTGCACCTACTACAAAGCAAATTTGTTGGGATGGCAGAGATGCCTAGGCACATGCATTGATAGCTTTATCTGTCAAACATGCCATTATTCCTCACATTCACTCTTGCAAAATAGCTAAGGATGCTTGGGATACACTTACCATATTGTACCAAGCTAGGAATGAGGCTCGTGTTGCTTACCTCCGAAAACAGTTGGAGAGTGAGCAGATGAATGAAGGTGATTCTATGGACAATTTTCTAACAAAGATCAAAGACTTGAAGGAACAATTGATTTCTTCAGATGAGGTTATACCAGACAGCTCACTTGTGAAGACCATTTTGAATGGTCTTCCTGATTCATATCAGAGTTTTGCTTCTATTCTTCGGTTAATGATGAAAGGCAATCCAAATGCCTTGTCATTTGAGAAGTTAGTCTCTATTCTGTTGCAGGAAGATCAGTCCAGGCAGAACATGTCCATTATGCGTGTTGCAAATCAAGATTTCCTGGCTAGTCAGAAGAGCAAAGGAAAATGGAGCTCTTTAACTAGTAAGCAGAAATCTGCAAATGGTGCACATTCGTAGAAGGAAGATAAAGATGAGAAGAAATCAGAAAAGCAGAAATTGTTTTGCAAGTACTGTAAAGGGAATGATCATATCATAAAGAACTGTCCAAAATTGGCTGCTAAAGAGGCAAAGAAGAAAGAGGCTGGAATGGTTATTGCAGAGGCCTCTACACCAAAAACAGAGTCTGCTAATCTTATGCAGGAAGAAGAATGGGCATTTACTACTGTTTGCAATTTTGACCCATCTTCTCATGAGCAATGCATGTCTGCAGTAGACTCACATGTTTTGTATTCTGATAGTGGGGCGACCAAACATATTACCTCGTAGCACAATTTCTTCTCTTCACTCGAGCCTGCCTCTACAGGGAATACTGTTACATGCACCAACAACTCCTCTTATCTTGTTATGGGAGTTGGTAAGATCATTTTGACACTGCTGATGGTAGTTCTTTCACTTTGTCAGATGCTTTATTTGTGCCATGGATCAAGAAGAACCTGTTATCAGTTTCTGCATTAGCCAAGATTGGCTCGGTTATGAAATTTGTTGATGACAGGTGTACAATTCATGATATGTCAAATGGCGATGTGATTATTGCTTCTAGCATTTTATGTCGTGGGCTGTATAAGCTCATAGACTATGAAAGATCTCTGAATGATTCGACATGTGCAGTACATGATTCTCAGGCTATGTCAGATGCAAAGCTTTGGCATGCACACTTTGGTCATCTGAATTTTGCTAGTTTGCTATGCTTGCAGAAATTTGAAATGGTGTTCTCTTTGCCCAAACTTGAGGCACCTGGAAAACATGTTTGTGAAGGATGTATCTTGGGCGAAATGCAGTGTTCCTCATTTCCAAAAGATGGTTTAGTTCGGGCTACTTAGAAATTGCAGCTTGTATATAGTGATGTCTATGGTCCTATGTAGACACCTTCTTTTGGAAATTATCTTTACTTCATGACTTTCATTGATGATTTTTCCAAGCATGCATGGGTATATCCATTGAGGGCAAAGTCTGAAGTGTTCATGTGCTTCAAACAGTTTTTGGTTTTGGCTGAAAATCTCTCAGCATGTAAAATGGGCACCCTTTGTTTAGATCGGGGGAGGGGGGGATATATGTCTTCTGATTTTAATGCATTTCTGATTGAACGTGGGATAAAACACCAGTGTACAGTGCTGTATACACCTCAACAAAATGGAGTTGCTGAACGAAAGAAAAGGTCACTCATGGAGATGGCGAGGTGTATGGTCAAGAGTTAGGCGTTACTACATAGTTTTTGGCTTGAGGTTGTCATATGTGCAACATATGTACTTAACAGCTGTCCCACTAAAGCGCTGCAGTCTATTACTCCATATGAGGCTTGACATGATCGCAAGCCATGTGTTGCTCATCTGCGTGTTTTTGGTTGTTTGGCATATGCATTAGTGCCTGAACAACATCACAAAAAATTGGATGATAAAGCAGTAAAATGTATTTTTATTGGGGACAGTTCGGAAAGTAAAGGCTATCCTCTGTATCATCCACAGAATAAATGCATTCTGGTTAGCCATGATGTTGTTTTTGTGGAAGATGCTATTCAGCCATTGCTTTCATGTACTAAGGAGACATCTGTTAGCTCAAAAGACATGTATGATACTTTGCTACCTCTTTTTACAGGTGGACAGTCTAGTGCTGGTCCCAATGAAGCAACTTCTCAACCTTTGCAGGCTTCATGTGATGATGCATATCATTCCATTTCTGATGCAGATTTACATGATGCACTAGTTGATGAGAGAGCTGATATTGAGGAGGCAAAAACTATGCCAAAATGGCTAGTGCAGACTTTGCGTGATAGCAAATTAGATGCACCTCTATCATATCGTACTTGTTCAGGCTCTCATAGTGCCTCTTTTGCATTAGATTGCTATGCTATGGCTGCATCTAGTCTCTATGATGAGAATGAGCCTATTTCGTTTGATGAAGCACAAAATTCAGAAAATTGGATGGCTGCTATGCAATCTGAATATGATGCTATAATGAAGAATGGTACTTGGTCTTTATGTGACTTTCCTCCTGGCAAGAAGGCCATTGGGACTAAGTGGGTATACAAGCTGAAGCGTGAGACTGATGGTATAGTTGACAGGTATAAGGCTAGACTTGTTGCAAAGGGTTATGCGCAGGAAAGAGGCATTGATTTTGATGAGACCTTTGCACCTACTTGCCGAATGACTACAGTTTGTAGCATCTGTGCACTTGCAGCTCATCATGGTTGGAATGTACATCAGTTGTACATTAAAACAACATTTCTGAATGGTGACTTGCATGAAGAAGTGTATGTTTTTCAGCCTTGTGGCTTTGTGCAAAAAGGGCATGAAAACCAGGTGTGCAGGTTAAAGAAGGCATTATATGGTTTAAAGCAAGCACCATGTACTTGGTATGAGAAGATACATGCCTATCTGATTGCACACGGTTTTGAGAACAGTCCAACTGAAAGCACCTTATATGTTAAGCGTGCTAATGATGTGCTTCTGATCATTGGTGTCTATGTTGACGACATGCTGCTCACTGGTCCTATTGAGAAGCGTATTGTTGATTTTAAGGCTGATTTGCATGCCTCATTTGAGATGTCTGATTTGGGGCATTTGCATCACTTTTTGGCCATTTAGTTTATGCAAGTTGATGGTGGAATGGCTTTGTGTCAAACGAAATATATTGACACATTATTGCATCATTTTGGCCTTGAAGATTGTAAGCCTATTGCCACTCCTATGGAGACAGGTTTATGATTGAGTCTTCATGATGTTGGAGATGCATTTGATGCTGTTGTCTATCAGCACGTTGTTGGATGTTTGATTTACTTGTGCATTACTCGGCCGAAAATTCAGTTTGCTATCTCACAGATGAGCAGGTTTATGCATTGCCCTAGAGTCAAGCATTGGGAGGTGGTTAAGCGCATCTTTCGCTACTTGAGTGGCACTCGGCTACTTGGGTTGTTTTATCCCAAGGGGGGATCACTACCGCCATATTTGCATGCTTTTTCTGACTCTGATTGGGCTGGTTGCTATGACACTCATGTGTCCGCTAGTGGCTATTGCTTCATGCTTGGTAGCTCATGTATATCTTGGTTGAGCAAGAAGCAGCCTACTATGGCCACTTCCAGTTGTGAGGCTGAGTATAGGTCAGTTTTCACAACGATTGTTGAGTGTGTGTTGCTCAGACGCCTTATGGCTGATTTGGGTGTTGATCAGTCTTCTGCCACCACCATCTTCACTAACAGTCAGAGCGCATTCGCCCTGTGTTCCATGCTCGCACTAAGCACATTGAGGTGCATTATCACTATGTGAGGGAGAGGTTCTCTACTGGGGAGATCAGCTTCGTATATGTGAACATTGCATACCTTTTTACGAAGGCTCTGTCTAGGGAGAAGTTTGAAGCTTTCCGCAAAGCTTTATGCTTACTTCCTTTTGTGGAGTGATTTCCACATAGCGTGGCACTTCCTTATAGATGAGTGCCAGTTCCTTGTTCACCGCATCACTCCAAGGGAGGATTTGTTGATATATTTAGGTAGTGATGTGTGTGAACATACTAGGACCATTGGGGCCCTTTTTTCCCTCTTTAGGAGGTTTTTTCCCCCGGATTGTATATATGCCTATTGCCCTAATGGGCTACTTATCTTTGTATAATCTCTAGTAATTCATTCAGTATTGTGTGTTGTGCTCGAAGCTTCTTCTCCTTCCTTGTGCTATTCGCGTGCTTTTGCAGACATCTATCTCCAACACTAGTGAGCTTCAACTCCCCGATCCTGCACACATTCACTTACCTGAAGGATTGTGTGTTGAAAATAATAATAGTTTAGATCTTCTCATTTCCACGACAAGTCCAAGCTTCTGTTTGGTTGCCGGTTTTGGCCCATAGATGGTAAGTTGAGATTGCGTATGGGCATATCTCCTCCAAGGATATGCCCTACTCTTTCAAAGAGAGAGAAACGTTGAAATGTTTAGGTAGAACTCTTTCTCTAACAGAGAGACCCTAAGATGGAACTACACAATCGATGCCTATATCAAACCTTCTCATTTCGTGGCTGTTTGCGCAGCTGCAATTGTTGCATTGAGGAACAAGTTGATCGTGAGAGAGTGGTCAGTCAGCTGTCGAAGACAGTAGAGTAGATGGGCAAAATACCATAAGCTTTCACAATGGTTCTGTAACAAAATCAGATTACTCACTATCTCTATGAAAGAAATAGAAGATTGACAACTCTATACAAAGCGAATACATTAAAGCTAATCTTGAACAATGCCAATACTGTGTCCCTCTCCTTGGTGCACTTTCTTTTTTCTTTTATCCATGCTCAACTTACTCGTGCGTGTTGGAACATCAAGCTTACACTATGCTTGAGGTGGATTTGATCTACATCAAAGGATATCACATCGAAAGAATATCCGTTGGAGAGTTCTTTTTCATATGCTCATTTATTGTATTTTTTTGAGAGATTTTTGATGGTTCATTTACCGTTGTAAAAGCCTTGAGCTTTACACATGTAAAGGTAGAAAGATAGAGCCCAAATCCCACGAATTTGTGGTGGTTGAAGTTGCATTCAATCAAGCAATAAATCACCTAAAAGTAGATCAAAGTAGATCTTCACTTTTCCTAGATTGTAGGAAAGTGAATTGATTCCCTCCAACAACCATTCCCACCTTCATTTGAATTAAAAATCCACTTGTAGAAGTCGTGGAACACTCCTAGAGTCTATATAAAGACTTGAAATGACTTGTACAATACATGGAAGCAATATACATACACTTGTGACCATCATTGTCTTGCTCCTTCAATTCTCTACATCATCTTCTTCGCCAACAGTAATCTTGCAGAGGCTGCTGCTCTCTCTCCAGAGCTCCAAATTGAGTGAAAGATGGCTCATTGGAAAGGTATTAGTGTCTAGTTTATGTCTATAAATTTTCATAGAAGTTGGTTTAGTAGATTGGGAGAAATCTGAGTGTTGCTATCTCGGGGTCAATCTTTGCATATTCCTGAAAAATAGCAAGTACCACCAGTGAATGTCGCATTCATTCCTATAGCATATTTTGCTTATTCCTTATAATTTTATGCATTCTATAAACTCAACCCTATTTCTATCACTCCCATAAAAGGATTTTTTCTAATTGTAATCACGCTGGTCGCTATGGGCATTTGAAGTTCATTGTCTCTTCCATAGATAGTAAGTTTTTGAGCTAGTCGGCCCGCGAACCTATCTGTTTTGTATCGACTCATTCTCATTGATGCTCCAAAGTACATAGTGTGTTTCTTTGCACTTATTGCATGCCTATAAGGTCTATTTGAGTCTCCATAAGCTCAAGGGCTGGTCTTGTGCCGGTTGGCTTGACCAAACTTCGTCGCTTCAAAACGCACTTTGCTACCTTCTACAAGCTTCTCCAAGTTCTTTCAGTGCTTTTGTTGACTCTCCTCTTTGTGAAGAATTTATCATTGGCTCGAACTACATAATCAAGGGTCATTTTATCACCTAAGGATCCCTTAACTTTAACTTTTCCACTCAATTTGGCAATTTTATTGTAATCCATAAAGGGTTATTACTTTGTAAGCTCTAGAGGTTCCCATCCCTAATTTTAGCACCTAATTCGGTATTCCTCTAAGGATTGATGTGTATCTTTTCCAAGGGTGTTATCCCTCAAGGACTCCTTTGGCACTAAGTGCCCAACCTTATATCTCAAATATGAGAAGAATATTGTGTGAGTGCTGGAGAGGCAATTCTAAGCCCCCAAGTATGACTTTCTTGGTGTGCAACGGGCTACTCTAAGCCCTCCTCTTGTGTCAACTCGTCTGGATTTTTGGTGCAAGTGAAGGGCTACTCTTAGCCCCCCTCCCCTCTCTAAGGTGTCTACTTCAATTTTATTGCAAGTGTAGGGCTAATCTAAGCCCCACCATCCCTATCCCAACTCAATTTTGTGAACCAATTTTTATCGCAAGTGTGATGACTTCGTTTCAGCGACGATAATATCAAGGATTTCAAATGCAACATCCTCAAGTCAATTATACTTACTCTCCTTTACGCCAATATTCATTCCAAAAGATGGTAGGCTAAATAGCACAAATTAAAACCTATGGAAGGATACAATTAGGGCCTATCTCTATACAAACCTGTTGTACGAGGTCATTGAAGGTACATACTGAGATCTTGATAAGGATAGAGATCTAGGAGCTTGGAATATATGGAATGTTAAGGACAAGCAAGCATTAGGCAAACTTCTCCTCGCAGGTGATGAATTGACAAAGGATCACATCACTGCATGTAAGACTTCAAAAGAAGCTTGTGATACCCTAGAAAATCTCTATGAGGATAAAACACCTTCTAAGATTTATACTCTAGAAACCGAGTTCCACAATCTCACTATACATCCACAAGACATCATCACAAAAGTGATGGCCCAATTTGAAGATTATCAATGCAAGTTAGAACTTTGTGGATGACAAATTTCCAATGAAGACATGGCTATAAGATTTCTTAACAAGCTTCCTAGGTCCTACGAAATATTTGTGAACACTCTATATAATAGAGGTCAAACACTCACTTGGAAAGAAGTTAGGAGGTTATTGCTTCTTCATGACTCTCAAAAAAAGACCCAAGCTACCCAAGAAACAACCATGAAGGCTAAAGCCACCTTCCACAAGAATAAAGGACAAAAAGGAGATCAAGAATCAAAGGATAAAGGCAAGAAGAAGTTTTTATGTCAAGCCTGGCCATATCGAAAAATATTGATTCAAGAAGAAGAACAAGGATAAGTCTAAGTTTACTTCAAAGATCGAACACCACTCTACTGCACAAGTGAAGATCTCTTTCTCACAACTGAACACAAGACACTTGTGGCATCCACTCCCAAGAAAGAATGGGTTTTTGATAGTGGTGCTTCATCACATATGTGCGATGACAAAGATGATTTTCATGAGTTTGAGGAGCACAAAGGTCAAGTTTATATAGGGGACAACAAGTGCATTGAGATCCAAAGAAGAGGCAAAGTTCATGTCACTGACTCAGAAGGCGAGACCAAATCACTCAAAAATATTCTTTATGTACCAAGCCTTTGTAAAAATCTTCTCTCAATGAAGGCCATTACAAAATGCAACATGACAGTGCAATTCGATCACAACAAGGTTCAAGTCATTGATCATGAATCTAATGAAGTGATAGATCAAGGCTTTGAAGACAAAGGTCTCTACAAGCTTTCAAGTTTTATGGCCAAAGACTCAAGTCTTAGCTTGTGGCATTGCAAATTTGGATACTTCTTGCTTAGCTAATATCTCTTCCAATCATCTTGTCAAAGGTTCACCCAGGATCGCACAAGTGGAATTGAATTGCCAAGCATGTGGTAAGAAAGAAATTGCCCCTTCTCTTATAGAAGCATCCATTTCTGTATCTAAATCCTTAACATTAGTCCATGCCAATATTTGTAGACCTATGCATACACCTTCTCTAAGTGGATCAATTTACTTCTTCCTAATAGTAGATTACTTCACTAGATATACCTGGATTTATTCACTCAAGCATAAAGAGGATGCCCTTCCCAAGCTCAAGGAGTGGACACAAACAATTCAAGAAGACTTTCCATGTTCTTTGAAGATCATCCGATTTAATGGAGACAATAGCTTTTTCAATCAGAACTTCTCCAAGTACTTGAAGCAACATGGCATTAAGCAAGCAAGATACTCAACAAGGTATTGTCTTACAGAAGATTCAAAGTGTGATCCAGATTGCCAAAGTTATGGTTAGTCAAAAGCAACTTCCACTAAAGTTTTGGGGTGAAGCAGTATAGAAAACAGTACGTATTCAGAACAGAGGGTTTTCAGATGTCTTGAAGAACTAAACACCATTTGAGGCTTACTTTCAGAAGAAGCCAAGTGTGAGCTATTTTTGCATCTTTGGTAGTGATGCATATATCAAAGACCATGATGATGATGGACCTAAGTAGTAAATTTTCATCAGTTACAGTGAACGTCAAAAGGCATACAAACTCTACGACCCAAAGAGTCACTCAGTTACAGTAACCGAAGATTGCACTTTTGATGCATACTCTAAGTATCCATCCCTTTTGGATCCTCCCATTTCTTCTTCAAAGGGGGACCATTCTAGTTTTGGACAGTCACACTATGTAGAGCATGCTTTCTTTATACATGACTTTCTCGATCATGATACAGTTTTGGAGCAGGAGGAATCAAAGATACCATCTCAACTTATTCCTAGATGGCTACACCTCCTATCATACCATCAAAGGTTTATATTTCCCCTCAGCATTAGCTGGGTAGTACTCAAGGATTAGTGACTCAACATTTTTTATTCATATCTTTGAGAGTCCACTTACCTTGTCTACAACAACATTTTGAGCATGTAATTTTCCACTCGTAAAGTCCATCCTCTTTTCTTTTACCTTAGGATACTTCTGCATCTACTTGGATTCATCACTCAGTTGGATACTTTTTTGGGCCAACTTCTCGGTTTAGAGGGGGCTTCCATGGTCCTACCGACACACGTCAGGACTTTGTACAGTCCATGGAGGATTACGATACACAGATATACTACCATGTGTTGAGATATCAAGCTCAACATGTGATGATCCAAGATGACACGTACCAAATTTTCGTTTCTTTGACATGTATAGTGGTCACGCCAGTATATGTCAGGGATAGTTCATTGAGCTTTATTAGATTTATCTATCGAGAGTGATAGCACATTTGTTTCTTGTTAGCTCACTCATTTGCGGATATTAGGTTTTTCCTTATGTACTGATCTTTATATATTGCACTTGTTGTATTTTTGTATTTAGGTCATTCTTGTACATTCCTTTTTATGTAATAAAAGAAGAAGAAGAAGAAGAAGAAGAAGAAGAAGAAGAAGAAGAAGAAGAAGAAGAAGATCATTCTTCCTTGCCTCAATCTGTGTGTGGCCGGCTTCTCCTTGAGAGTGAGAGTGTGTGTGTGTGAGCTCTCTTCCTTATCTCCTTCCTCGTGACATGGTATCAGAGCCAGCGTGGCTGTAGAGAGCTCGTGGAGAAGGTGACAATGAAGAGTACGCAGCAAGGTGTGGAGAAAACGCGATTCACAAACGACCTCCATTTGCTATGAAAATCAGCATGAAGGAGCCATCTCGACCTCCGTTTCGAGCCCGCAAGGTGGGGCTCCCAAAAAAACTAGGTCAATTTTAGAAAACTGTAACTTGCATTGTGTTCGGCAACACTCATATATTCCAGAACCAGAATTTCAAGTCATTTCGTGTACTGTTGATACACGAAAAACTGTGTTTTTCTGAGATCGAACTATCACATCATAGTGCGACAATGTTCAAGCAGAAGTGCTTCTTGTAGTATTTTGTAGTGTTGTGAATTGATGCAAAAATGGAAAACACAAATGGAATGAGTCAGCTTATGAGCGATAAGCTAGACAAGAACAACTTCCATGCTTGGAGATTCAGAATGACGAGTTTCCTGATGGGAAAAGACTACTGGAAGTACATCGAAGGAGAGAATGAAAATTCTCTGCAGTTACTAGAAAGGAATCGGAATGCAGATCAGGTAAGAGCATATGAAGAATGGAATCAAGGAGCACGAAAGGTAATGTATTGGCTATCTGTTAGCATATAGGATAGCATGATTGGACACATAGAGGATGCCAAGACTCCAAAAGAGGCTTGGAATAGTTTGATCACATTGTATGAGACCAATACAAAGGCACAGAAATTGCAACTCAAGAACGAGCTGCATACATTGGAGAAGAGGAGCATGTCGGTAAGTGACTACACCTTGAAAATCAAAAGCATATGTGAGTCACTTGCATCTATTGGCGTGAATGTTGATGATAATGATAAGGTGGAAGTGTGTCTTTGTGGTTTAGGAGCTGCATATAAGCAATTCAGAACTTCCATACAGACGAGGGAAAATATTCCAAATTTTGCTGATCTGGTATCTATGCTGATTATTGAAGAAAAGAATCTTGGTGAGGATTCAAACTTCTAAGGAAAGCCAAGTTCGGAGTAGGTAATTTACTCTAACAGAGGAAGAGGCAGAGGTAGAGGTTTGGGAAGAGGAAACAATAACCAAGACGAAGGTCAACAACACAATCATGCAGGAGGAAGAGGATAGTTTCGAGGCAGGGGGAGCCAAAGAGGTTGCAAAAATTTCCAAAGAAATGATTCAGGTAATGATAGTAAAGGATGCTGGAATTGTGGTAAACGTGGACACTTTGAACGTGATTGCAAGTTGAAGAATCAAAACAACAGAAGGTAGCAAAACAACTATGCATCCACAAGTGCAGATGATTCTGAGAAGCTGTTCATGGTTCAACATCACATGATGAATATGATGTATGCGAGTATTTCAAAATCGAATGATAATGTCTGGTATGTTGATTCAGGTGCTTCAAATCACATGACTAGTCATGCAGAATAGTTTAGTAGTTTGTAGAAATGCTAGTTCCTGGATATGTTGAAACAGGTGATGATACATCCCATCCTATTGAGCATACAGGAAACATAGCATTGTCTATGGAGGACGGGAAGGTAAAACATATTGCTGATGTGCTGTATTTTCCAAATATAACAAAGAATCTGATTTTTGTTGGATAAATGGTTGACCAGGGATTACAAGTCAGGTTCAATGCTGATGGATTATATGTAGAAGAGTACAAGCAGGATGGATGATTGGTTGCCAAAGGAAACAAAGTGGGTAGGATGTTCACCTTAAATGTGAAGATTCTTGAAATGAATGCAACCATGTTTGCAAAAGGTGCAGGAGTTATTGCAGATATAGAGATGTGGCACAAACGGATTGGACATGCAAACCTGCAAAGGCTGAAATTGATGCAGTCAAAGGAAATTGTCCATGGACTACCAAATTTCAAAGTTGCAGAAATGCAAAAGGTATATGCAGCATGTCAATTTGGTAAACAGTCAAGAGAATCATTTCCACAGGACAAGCATGTTAGTGAGAATGTACTAGAAGTAGTACATACAAATGTTTGGGGTCTAGCAAAGACCAAATCTATGGGCGGTTGCATGTTTTATGTTACTTTCATTGATGACCATACACGCAAAGTATGGGTATATTTCATGAAAGAGAAGAGCGAGGTGTTCACTCACTTCTAGAATTTTAAAGCTATGGTGGAAAAGCAAACAAGAAGTACATTTAGACATTAAGATCTGTTGGAGGAGCTGAATACATGTCAAATAAGTTCAGCACTTTTCTAAAAAATCATGGAATTCGGCGTCAGTTTTCATGCAGGTACACCACCATAACAATTTTCATGTAGAAGCTGTGCATACTGCAGTATACATCATGAACAAAACTCCGACTACTGCTGTACATCAAGTTACACCTGAAGAGAAGTTTACAGGTAAAAAGCCAAACTTATCACATCTGAAAGTTTTTGGCTGTATTGCATATGTACATGTCCTAGATGAATTGAGGATGAAGCTTGATCCAAAAGCAAAAAAGTGTGTCTTCATTGGATACTCCCTTGAGCAAAAGGAATATAAATGTTATAACCCCCTCACACGACAGGTAAAGGTGAGCAGAGATGTGATATCTGATGAAATGTCAAGCTTCTATGCAGATGCCAAATAAGGACTGAATCTTGAACCAAATGACAAAGAAAATTTTGAAAAATCAAGTGCAGAATCTCAAGTTTTGAGTGGACCGGATGCATCACCAAGCAATAGTTCCAACTCAAATCCATGGAGTGGAAGATTGCGTGGAAATTTCAGTCCAACAAATTCATCAAATACATCCAAGAAAGGTAAAGAAAAGCTTTCTACAGGTCATAAAACATGTGCATGTTTTGAAGACATTGATGGGGATTCAAGCAGTTAAAAAAAGAGTCTTGATGAGGAACTTGGGCTGCCCTCTATGAAGACTCCAGGAGTAAGAAGGGCACATGCAGATGATACAAGGAGAAGTGACCCAGGACCAAGAAGATCTGGGAGGATGCGGAATTCAGTGCAACGATTGACGTATGATAGTTATATGGCTCGTCATTGTGCCTACATGACAAAGGTAATACCTTCTTGCTTTGAAGATGCAATTGGAATTGCAGATTGGGAAAAAAGCTATGAATGAAGAGATGGCTGTACTTTATGGAAATGATACGTGGAAGCTGGTTCCATTGCTGCAAGGAAAGAAACCCATAGGCTTCAAATGGGTTTACAAGGTAAAGCATAATGCTGATGGTAGCATAAGCATGTACAAAGCACGATTGGTAGCTAAAGGATATGCATAGACATATGGCATTGATTATTAGAAAACATTCAGCCCTGTAGCTAAAATGTCTACTGTCATGACACTTGTTGCATTAGCTACAGCAAAAGGATGGAGTTTGCATCAGATGGATGTGATGAATGCTTTCCTACATGGTGAGTTACAAGAAGAAGTATATATGGACGAGCCACAAGGATATGAAGATTCAAAGCATCCAGAATATGTTTGCAGGTTGCAAAAGGCTTTGTATGGGCTGAAGCAAGCCCCTCGTGCATGGCATGCAAGGATTGTTGATTACTTAACCAGCATTGGGTTTTCTATGTGTGATGTAGATCACTCACCATATGAAAGGAAGGCAGATGATGGCATCACTATTGTGGCTATTTATGTTGATGACCTCATTGTAGGTGGTGATAATGAAGGAAACATCAAAGAGGTAAAACAACTTCTTATGCAAGAATTTGACATGAAAGATCTTGGTGTGCTGCACAATTTCTTGGGCATTGAGTTTATACATACAGAAACAGGTATATGGATGTCGCAAAGGCAATATGCCTTGAATATGCCGCAAAAGTATGGTATGGCTGATTGTAAGCCAATTTCTATGCCATTAGATCAGAATTCGAAGTTGGGTACTACATCAGGTGAAGCATTGGAAAATGCTACTATGTACAGGAAAATTGTGGGAAGTCTTATATATCTCACAATTACAAGGCTTGATGTAAGTTATACTGTTGGACTTGAAAGTCAGTTTATGTAAGTTCTTAGGAAGCCACATTTAAATGCTCTGAGGCGCACTCTACATTATGTGAGTGTTACTTTGGATTATGCATTGTTTTATGAGGCTGGTGTAGATTTGCAGGTTTATGGATACACTGATGCAGATTGGGCTGGTGGCATTCCAGATAGAAAATCTACTAGTGGTTTTCTATTCTCACTTGGGAGTGTAGCTGTCACATGGAACAGGAAGAAGCAACCCACTGTTGCTTTGTTGAGTACAGAGGCTGAGTATAGAGGTGCTGCAATGGCAACATGTGAGGCATCATGGCTGGAGATGTTACTTGCAGATCTAGGTGTGGAAGTGCAAAAGCCTATCACTATCTATTGTGATAATCTTAGCAACATACAGTTAGCACGGAACCCTATTTTCAATGCTAGAACAAAGCATATCGAGGTACATTATCACTTCATCAGAGATAAGGTATTAGCAGGTGATATTGATCTTGTTTATGTGAGAACAGATGAGCAGGTTGCTGATATTTTCACCAAAGCACTTGGAGCTGAGAAGTTGAAGAAGTTTCGGGAGATGCTTGGATTATAGGATATGGCATTGAGCTTGAGGGGGAGTGTTGAGATATCAAACTCAACATGTGATGATCCAGGATGACACGTACCAATTTTTCGTTTCTCTGACATGTATAGTGGTCACACCAGAATATGTCAGGGATAGTTCATTGAGCTTTAATAGATTTATCTACCGAGAGTGATGGCACA
>CM035434.1:77278092-77435592 GCA_020310875.1 Ceratopteris richardii
TAGTGGCCTATCACTATGCTGCAAATTGGTTATAAGATCTTCGCAAAGGTCCTTGGTAATTGGATTGCTTTCCATCTTTGATCATGGATCAATGAGGATCAAAAGGGGTTAATAAAGGGTAGATCCATCCTTGAGGCCATTATTTGTTGGGTGTGTGTAGAAGTGCAAGAGACACATGAGAGGGACACATAAGAAGCACAAATGCAGCAAGACACATCGAGAAGACAGATGGTTGGAATAGCTCTCTTTATTGACAATGAACTAAAACTAAAGTAAGAGCTGAATAATCTCTCCAAGTACAAAGTACCACCACATATGAGTGAATCATGTATGTGGTAACATGGGGAAAAGACCTCTAGCTAGCACTAGAGTAAAAAGTGCCCATGTATAGGGAAAAGGTTCACATGAAAGCTACTTGAGGAATACATAAGTGTAACAAACCCCCTTGGAGCGAATGATGTGAACACATACAAGGAGTGACAGATCATCCCCCACAAGGTAATAAGCCTAAAGCTTTGCGAAAAGATTCAAACTTTTCCCGTGGAAGAGCTTTGGTGAATATGTATGCCACATTATCTTGTGTAGGCACATATACCAATTCAATATCTCTTGCATGAAGGCGCTCTCTCACATAGTGATAATGCACCTCAATATGTTTTGTCCATGCAAGAAACACTCGTTTTTGTGCAACAACCAATGCACTCTGACTATCAGTGTGAATATTCATAACATCATCAATCTCCATGCAAAGATCCATCAATAGGTGTCTGACCATATACACTCCACTATAGCTATGAAAACTGCCCTATACTCAGCTTCACAACTCGATGTCGCCATTGTAGGTTGCTTCTTACTCAACCAAGATATGCATGAGTCTCCAAAGAAAAATCAATTACCACTAGTGGACACACGAGTATCATAATAACCAACCCAATCACTATCTGTAGAAGCATGCAAGCATGGTTGAATATCTCTTCCATAAAAGAGAACTAAGCTCAAAGTGCCTTTGAGATATCTAAACACATGTTTCACCACTTGCCAATGCTTAGTGCCAGGGCTATGCATGAATGGACTCAACTCAGAAACTCCATACTGTATATCCGGCCTTGTGTTGCATGCATATATAAGACATCCCACAACTAGTTGATAAAGAGGTGTCAAATGCATCAATGGAATCCTCAACTGAGAACCTAAATCCTGTCTCAACTAGTGTGAAAACCGGCTTGCAATCCTCAAAGTCAAAATGCTGAAGTAGTTTTTCAACATACTTTGCTTGATGCATAACAATTCCCCCCTCAACGTATACAAACTGGATGTCATGATAGTAGATCAAAAGACTAAGATAAGTGACATCAAAAGTATGCTGCAAATCAACCATAAGAATGCCAAGTTTTGCATCACATGACCTAGTCAAGAGTATGTCATCAACATAAACAACAAGCACTATAAGATCAGCCCCATCTTTGCGTACATAGAGTGTGCTTTCAATTGGACTCTTGGAGTTAGATGTCTATGGAAGTACGTGAATAGAACAAGGAAGAAGAAGGAGCTTGGAGCACAATGCACAATACTAAATGTGTTACTAGAGAATGTAAAAAGATAAGTAGCCCGTTAGGGCAATAGGCGTATATACAAGCAGAGGGAAAAAAACCTCCTAAAGAGGGAAAAAAGTGCCCCGGCAGTCCTAGTGTGTTCACACACATCACTAGCTAAATATATCAACAAATTCCCCTTAGGAGTGATGCTATGAACAAGGAGCTCGCACTCATGTATAAGGAAGTGCCAAGCTATGTGGAAATCACTCCACAAAAGGAAGTAAGCCCAAAGCTTTGCGGAAAGCTTCAAACTTCTCCCTGGGTAGAGCCTTCATGAAAAGGTCAGCAATGTTCTCCTGTGTGGGCACATATGCCAAGCTGATCTCCCCATCAGAGAACCTCTCCCTGACATAATGGTAATGCACCTCAATGTGCTTAGTGCGAGCATGGAACACGGGGTTTGCAAATGCCAATGCGCTCTGATTGTCAGTGAAGATGGTGATGTCAGAAGACTGACCAACACCCAAATTAGCCATAAGGCATCTGAGCCACACACACTCAACAGTCGTTGTGAAAGCTGCCCTATACTCAGCCTCACAACTGGAAGTGGCCACAGTAGGCTACTTCTTGCTCAACCAAGATATACATGAGCTACCAGGCATGAAGCAAAAGCCACTAGTGGACACACGAGTGTCATAGCAATCAGCCCAGTCTGAGTCAGAAAAAGCATACAAATCTGGTGGTAGTGATACCCCCTTGGGATAAAGCAACCCAATGCATAAACCTGCTCATCTGTGAGATAACAAACTGAATATCTTGCCGAGTAATGCATAAGTAAATTAGGCGTCCAACAGCCTACTGATAGAGGACAACATCAAAAGCATCTCCAACATCATGAAGACTCAATCGTAAACCTGTCTCCATAGGAGTGGCAATAGGCTTACAGTCTTCAAGGCCAACACGCTCCAATAATGTGCCAATATATTTCCTTTGACACAAAGCCATTCCACCATCAACTTGCATAAAGTGAATGCCCAAATAGTGATGCAAATGCCCCAAATTAGACATCTCAAATGAAGCATGCGAATCGGCCTTAAAATCAGCAATATGCTTCTCAATAGGACTATGACATCATGTCATCAACATAGACAACAATGATCAGAAACACATCATGTGCACGCTTAACATATAAGGTGCTTTCAGTTGGACTGCTCTTAAAACCATGTGCAATCAGATAGGCATGTGTCTTTTCATACCAAGCACATGGTGCTTGTTTTAAACTATATAATGCCTTCTTTAACCTGCACACGTGGTTTTCATGCCCTTTCTGCACAAAGCCACAAGGCTGAAAAACATACACTTCTTCATGCAAGTCACCATTCAAAAATGCAGCTTTAATGTCCAACTGATGTACATCCCAACCATGATGAGCTGCAAGTGCATAGATGCTCGGAACAGTAGTCATACGACATGTAGGTGCAAAGGTCTCATCAAAATCAATGCCTTTTTCCTGTGCATAACCCTTTGCAACAAGCCTAACCTTATACCTATCAACTGTTCCATCAGGCTTACGCTTTAGCTTGTAAACCCACTTAGTGCCAATGGCCTTCTTGCTAGGAGGCAAGTCACATAAACACCAAGTATTGTTCTTCATTATAGCATCATATTCGGATTGCATAGCAGTCATCTAATTTTCTGAATTTTGTGCTTCGTCAAATGAAACAGGCTCATTCTCATCATAGAGACTAGATGCAGCCATAGCATAGCAATCTGATGCAAAAGAGGCATATGAGAGCCTGATCGAGTATGATATGACAGAGGTGCATCTAATTTGTTGTCATGCAAAGTCTACACGAGCCATTTTGGCATAGTTTTTGCCTCCTCAATAACATGCATGACATTGCTTTTGTTTTGTTTTCGTTTTTTTGCTTTTTTCTTTTCATGTTTCCATAATGAATCCAAACGAACATACAAAAAATGCACTCAATTTCACACCCACATGTATAGAGACACATAAAAGCGTTCTCGAATTATGTTCCCATGCATATGACTATGGACACATGCACGCATGTCAATTCATGCACACCTGAATAAAGGAATGTGTACATCAAGGCAAGCTTCTTACTGATGAACATATAACTGAATTTGCCAAATGATAAAGAAAGATGTAAAAACAATGCATTAAAAGCATTCAAGAGACATCATCTAAACCCCCTCTCTTAGTCTAGAGTGCATCATCTCTCTCTTCTGGCCTATTTATTGCACCCATAACCACAAGATGGTCATCCTCATTACCCAAGGCTTCATCAAACTGTACCAAAAACTCAAAGTTCAAGCACCAATTTGCATCATGCTAATTACTACTTCTTGTAGACATAATGTTGTCTATCACATCAATAAATACTACAAAGGGTTGCCTTGCCCTACCAACTGGGAAAACTGTTCTCCTGTCTTTATCTTCCTCACATTACCTGACACTTAATACCATTACCTGCTCTATGTCACCACATTCGATTGAAATTTATTGCTACCAAGCAACATCTCTCCTTGCAAGACACCTCGAATCAACATCTAATATGCAAAATGGAATACATCAGTGCACAAAAAATCAATAATTTTAAGAGCTAACAATTGGGCAGAGACAATAGGTTTTACCACCCTCACAAGGTTATCTTCATCAGATTGCATCTTCTAAAGTGCTTCGTCATATTGTCAAATCTCATACCGAGCGCCTTAAAGTTCATGTCGTAGGAGCTTGAGCTATTGCTCAAGTGGTACCTCCGGTAGAGGTGACGCACCAAAATCCTCCATGGTGTTCGTAGGGTCTATGGGTATGTAGAGAATAAAATCCTCTTGCTAGATGTGTAAAAATAATTTTGATATTATCTGAATTAAAATGTAAAAGGAAGGGTTGTTCTTGGGAATTGAAAAAGTAAGAAAGAGATGTAAGTTGTGTTAAGAAAAGAGAACTAGAGTGACAACACAAAGACAATGTGTAGCGGTAAAACATTTCCCTTGTGAGAGTGAGGTTGTGGGTTCAAATCCTCCCTCCTTAGTGAATATAAAACTCCTTATTGCCACTCATAAATTAAAAGGGGTTCACATGTGGCCAATGGTTGCCAACGATTGCCAAGGGAGCCATGGGTGTCAGGGAAGCCAAAGACGCCAAAGTAATGCCTTAGTTATGCTTAAGTTCTATGCCTTCGTCGATGCCTTGGAGTATGCCGAAGGAGTACACATAGGTGTAAAATGTAGGTTCGCATTCAAGAACTGGAACTGAGATAGAAACAGAAACCGAAACCGAAACTGAAATTGAGATAGGGAGAGGGATCGAAATCGAAATTGGGATCAAGATCGAGATCGGGATCAGGATCAAAATTGGAAGTGAAAGTAGAAGAAAATAGCAAAATAGAGGTCAAACGCCATCCGTAGTGATGCACACAAAGCTCTAATACCACTATTATTAGAATCTTAATTCACATGCACACAGAGGTTATGAATGCTGAAAACACACAAAGAAACAGATATGCAAGGACATGAGACAGAATGTAGTATTGGGTGCAATCTCCCCCCATGCACTATGTTTCGACAGTCCATAGAGTGCATGTATTTATAGGATTTTTTCATTATGTCAAAAACAGTGGTTACATGAGAGCAACTTCAAAAAGCATGTGTGAAAGTAAAAGCTGGTCTCTTTTGTAGAGAGCCTTTGCTTTTATTAATAGAGATCACAGTCTGCAATGATTCCTATCCTAACCACTACTTTTACTAACTGTTTTTAAAATTAGAACCCTCTACATGGGTTTATTTACAAACTATTTAAAATATAAATCCGATTATTGATGTATGTCCTTTCACGCCCTCATGAACCTTCAACTTCTATATCAAAAACACCGAAACACATTAATACATTAATAAATTAACACTCCAACAATTTCCTTGTTCAACACATTCCATAATTCATAATAGATTTCCTAGGAGTGTGCATACATTGGCTTCAGACACTTACACTAAAGCAAATTCCCACTCTAGTAAATATGGCATAGTTCAGGCTACCCACTAAAATTTGATAGCTTGTTTTGTCTTCAATTGGCTCTCCTTTATGAGAACTTAGCTTTAGATTCATCTCCATGGGTGTACTTGCAACCTTGGAGTTCTCCATCTTGAAATTAGCAAGCATATCATTGATGTATTTCCTTTGGTTGAGATATATACCCTTTTTTGTGTATACAACTTCCAACCCTACGAAGTATGTGAGTTACCCCAGGTCACTGATCTTGAAGTCTTCCTTCATTTGTAGTTTGATCCTCATAATTCCATGAGGATCATTATCTCTAAGTATTATATCATCTACATATACACAAAGGTATATGATTGTAGATTGATTCCTCTTAATGAAGAGCGAAGGATCTGCTTTTCTAACCATGAATCATTTGTCCTACAAATATGTGACAAGCCTATGATTCCAAGCCCTTGGGGCTTTCTTTAGACCATATAGGGATTTCCTTAACCTAAATACATGTTCAAAAAATAATGAATCTTCAAACCCAAGCGGTTTTGAGCCATATGTACTTCTTTAGATATATAACCATTTAGAAATGCATTTTGAGATCCATTTGCCAGATCTTCCAATTCTTGGAAGCTACAATGCTCATAAGCACTCTGATTGTTGGCATCTTAGCCACAGGTGAAAAATTCTCTTCATAATCAATCGCTTGTGTTTGCGAATACCCTTTAGCCACAAGTCTTACTTTACACATGTTGATGGTTCCATGAGAGTCTTCACTTTGACTATCCACCTAGATCCAATGATCTTCAATCTCTTCATCCATAAAATTCATCCATTTTCATTTTTCCTTTGCCTTATAAGATAAAGGCTCTTCATAGTTTAAATCTTGTGCTAAATAGATAGTGTTTAGTAAGCAATGATGTATCATAGCCATACCTCTTAGGCTTCTTCATTTCTCTAGTAGATCTTCTGATGGCTTGTTGAAAGGATTCTACTACATCCCTCAGCTCCTACACCTTATCTTTGTCTTTGTATTTCCATGAGTTGATTTCTCTCTTTGGAGTCTTCTTATCATCTCTAGAGTCACTTGATGCTTCAAGTGTGTGTGCATTCTTCCTTGAGAGAGTTGGAAAGTCTTCCTCTAGATCATATGGTAGCTTGGTCTTCCTACAATCATCTTCAAACTATGATTTCTTCTCATCAAACACAACATCTTGACTTACGATAAGGCCTTTATCACTGTGATTATATAATATATGACAATTTTTATTGAGGCCATTCAACCAAAAATATTACCTCGTAACATAGTTTCTTCAATTCACTTAAGGTTTACCCTATAGGGAATACTATCACATGCACCATCAACTCCTCTTATCCTATTATGAGAGTTGGTAAAATCATTTTGACTACTATTGATGGTAGTTCTTTCACATTTTTAGATGTTTTGTTTGTGCTAGAGATCAAGAAAAATCTATTATCAATTTTAGCATTAGCCAAGTTTGTCTTGGTAGTTAAAGTTGTTGATGACACACATACATTTCACGATCTGTCAAATGGTGATGTTATTATTGCTTTTGGCATTTTATGTCATGGGTTGTATAAGCTCATAGATTATGCCTAATTTGTGAATGATTCAGCATGTGCAGTTCAAGATTCTTAGGCTATGCCAAATGAAAAGCTTTGGCATGCATGCTTTGGTCATCTGAATTATGCTAGTTTGCTACACTTGTAGAAATCTCAAATGGTCTCCTCTCTGCCCAAACTTGTGGAACCTTGTAAAAATGTTTGTGAAGGCTCTATTTTGGGAAAAATGCAGCATTTCTCCTTCCCAAAAGATGGTTTAGTTCAAGCTACTCAAAAATTGCAGCTTGTTCATAGTGATGTCTGTAGTCCTATGGAGACACCTTCCTTTGGGAACTACCTTTATTTCTTGACTTTCATTGATCATTTTTCCATGCATGCATGGATGTATCCATTGAAAGAAAAGTCCAAAGTGTTTATGTGCTTCAAATATTTTTTTGGTTTTGGCTGAAAATCTATCAACATGTAAAATGGGCACCCTCCATTCTAATCAAGGGAGGGAATACATGTCTACTAATTTTAATGCATTTTTGGTTGAACATGAGATAAAAAATTAGTGTACATTGCCATATACACCTCAACAGTATGGAGTTGTTGAAAGGAAGAATAGGTCACTCATGAAGATGGCGAGTTGTATGGTCAAAAGTCAGGCTTTACCATAGAGCTTGCAGCTTGAGGCTGTTATGTGTGCAACATATGTACTTAATAGGTGTCCCACCAAAGCAGTGCATTCTATCACTCCATATGAGCCTTGGCATAGCCACAGTCCATCTGTTGCTCATCTACATGTCTTTGGTTGTCTAGCATATGAATTAGTGCCTAAATAACAGTGCAAACAATTGGATGATAAAGCAATAAAATGTATTTTTGTTGGGTATAGTTTTGAAAGTAAGTACTATCGTTTGTATCATCCATATACTAAACACATTTTGGTTAGTTGTGATGTTCTTTTTTGTGGAAGCTGCAATTCAACCATTACTTTCATGTACTAAGGAGACATCAGTTAGCTCGAACAATGTGTATAACACTTTAGTGCCTCTTTTTATAGGTGGACAATCAAGTGCTGATCCAAATGTGGAAATTTCTCAATCTTTATAGGTTTCACATGATGATGCAGATCATTTCATTTTCTATGCACATTTACATAATGCACTTGTTGATGAGAGGGATGATATAGAGGAGGCAAAAACTATGCCTAAATGGCTGATGCAATCTTTGCAAGATAGCAAATTAGATGCATCTTTGTCATATCGTACTCGTTCAGGATCTCATAGTACTTTTTTTGCATCAGGTTGCTATGCTATGGCTGCCTCTAGTCTTTGTGACGAGAATGAGCATGTTTGTTAAAGGATACAACATGTATTTCTGGGATCCACTTCTTTTTCATCATCGTTTGTACCTTTTTCTACTTTTCATTCAGTTAATAAAGCACTCTTGTATAGGTGTGTGTGAGTGCCACACTAGAGAATAAGTGGGATTCATTCTCCTTTCAGTTGAGAAATCCCACATAGCATGCTTTTTTGCCATTTTGTATATAAAGAGGTCTCCACCTCTTCTTTGGGGGAGAGCTCTTTGAGAAGTAATGAGATTATGCTAGTTTGTAGATAGATCCTTGCTCTCTCTTCGTCATGATGTGCATGCATGCTTGTTCTCTTCTTGTCTAACGCTTGTGACACGTCGATGTATGATTATGTCGTTATTATGCTTGTGATTACGATTAGGTGCATCGGTCGCGATGCTTATGTTGTATCTTCTTGTTGATAACGTTGTCAATCATACGTTGACGAAGTGCCATTACGTCTGCTGAGTGCTTCTACGCAAACATTTGGGTCTCATGAGATGCCTCTTGGTTTGACAAGTATGAGTTGTGATGCTACAACGTCAACAACTTTTGGCGCCGTTGCCGGGGAGCGTTCTCTTGTCACTTACGTGATGGTTTTTGACGTGAAAGAGACGTGTATACATGCTTTTCATGATGATTTTTGAGTTCTTCATTTCATTACGCTCTTGTGAGCATTTGCGGCTTGCAAGATTTACAATAACTTGTTGAGATGAGCCATTTTTGGTGTGATGAGGATCCTCTTTTTGGGTGATTAGTCCATCATGTGTGGTGATTCTTCAAGTCACGAGTAGGATAGGAGTAGTCCATCATGTGTAGGAGGGGGGGAGTGTTAAAGGATACAACATGTATTTCTGGGATCCACTTCTTTTTCATCATCGTTTGTACCTTTTTCTACTTTTCATTCAGTTAATAAAGCACTCTTGTATAGGTGTGTGTGAGTGCCACACTAGAGAATAAGTGGGATTCATTCTCCTTTCAGTTGAGAAATCCCACATAGCATGCTTTTTTGCCATTTTGTATATAAAGAGGTCTCCACCTCTTCTTTGGGGGAGAGCTCTTTGAGAAGTAATGAGATTATGCTAGTTTGTAGATAGATCCTTGCTCTCTCTTCGTCATGATGTGCATGCATGCTTGTTCTCTTCTTGTCTAACGCTTGTGACACGTCGATGTATGATTATGTCGTTATTATGCTTGTGATTACGATTAGGTGCATCGGTCGCGATGCTTATGTTGTATCTTCTTGTTGATAACGTTGTCAATCATACGTTGACGAAGCGCCATTACGTCTGCTGAGTGCTTCTACGCAAACATTTGGGTCTCATGAGATGCCTCCTGGTTTGACAAGTATGAGTTGTGATGCTACAACGTCAACAACTTTTGGCGCCGTTGCCGGGGAGCGTTCTCTTGTCACTTACGTGATGGTTTTTGACGTGAAAGAGACGTGTATACATGCTTTTCATGATGATTTTTGAGTTCTTCATTTCATTACGCTCTTGTGAGCATTTGCGGCTTGCAAGATTTACAATAACTTGTTGAGATGAGCCATTTTTGGTGTGATGAGGATCCTCTTTTTGGGTGATTAGTCCATCATGTGTGGTGATTCTTCAAGTCACGAGTAGGATAGGAGTAGTTTTTAGCAATCTTCTTGTCATTATGTTGTGTTTTCTATTAATTTTGTTGAGATTTCTCTAATCATGTGTGAATAAGCTTCTTTTTGGGGTCCTTCTACAAAAATCATTAGAGTTTTTCGGCTCATCATCTTCCATTTCTGAGTTTTACAGAAAAGTCTTGTTGCAGCTTCAGGGATGTAATTCAGATATGCCAGGAAAATGGAAGGCAACATGCCTCAAAAAGCTCGGATAGGTCTCTCACGACTAATATGGCGAGCGTGAAAGTGCCTGTTTGTTTCTTAATCTTAGCAATGCTGGCTCTTGCGTACTGCGTGAGAGCAGAAACCGCAACTAGTAACGAGAAGAAGGTCGAAGCTGTTGGAGACGCAACGAATCTTGACCAGGCGAAGTACTATCATGGTGGTTATTACAGAGGCAGACACGGCTACTATGGAAGGGGACACGGTGGCTACTACGGAAGGCGTGGTGGCTACTATGGTGGCAGACACGGAGGCTATTACGGCGGTCATGGTGGATACAGAGGCGGCCATGGTCATCCATGAGGCTGCTTCCCCGCATGATTTTATCAACGGTGTCTTTCTCTATAGATGTTTCCAATATCTGTCGTGACTCATAGCATACGACTAGCGGATGAATCATAAGTAGCATGATTCAATCCGTCCCGTGGATGAGTCGTCCTTTTGTTGTTATGTACAGTGCAGGATCGTTTTGTAGCTCTGACAAGAAGATGTTCTGCATTTCCCCTCTACACCTAGGAAGCTAGGAAGGTCCTGCATATTTTGAAGGTCGTACATACAACATGTGAAAGGAACTATCTTTCGGGATTGCAAAAACATGGAGTAGCTTTAGAAAAGGTTGCATTCAGGAAATCGGGACTAATCAACATCAGACAACTTATTCGAAACACATCTAACTGTGATAAATCTGCTGAAATCTCTTGAGAATTTCATGAACTAAGGCTTTCTGTTCCTCTGTTCGAGCATGGGTTGCACAACAAGAAGACTTATAGACTTACTTTCAAGCAGGGAGATTGTATCTCGAATGTGTGTGTAAATGTTTGGTTTGACAGACCCTCCATCTCTATTCGGAAAAGCTCAGAAGCAAGAAGAAAAGACAATGAAGATGTGTGTGGCATGAACATAATACAGTTTCAGCAGACTTTATGATCTTTCTGAGACATGCTAGGCACCGGAGTCCAAGCTACATAAGGGAATCATCTCATCTTGGCAAGTCAAGTCCATCGACCAATCTTTGCTCGATCGAGGAAGGTGTTTTAAAATAAAACCATGGCGCCACGAGTTGATCTAAAGGAAATAGAGTTTCCGGGTACCTGATGGATTCGAAGAGTGCTTTCTCTGCTAGAGAGAGCTTTGATAGCTTGAGGAGCAAGCTGAGGGAAATACAGAAGGGCCTAGCTACATATATGTTGGGCCGAGAGGATGAGGCATCTTATTTGAACCTGGTTGATTTAAGGAACAAACTGGATGAAGCGTCTGGTTATTTAGTAAGCAAAGAAAGGGAATCTACATATACATCTGGAGTATGAAAAGAGGTGCAGAAGAAACTACACAGAAAATGCAAGACGGGATGAAGGAAAATAGGAGGGAGAATTCGTGATGCAGCTATGAGGAGCATGCAGAGCTTGCATGGCAAGGCTCATGATGTAGGGAGGAGGCTAGCCATCATGTCCAAGAAGACGAGCATGCATTCGGGAAGCCCAAGGGCAAGCTAGGAAGAGTTATTGAAGGAGTAAAGCATCGATTTACTGGATCCAAGGATCACTCTCTCTGTGGCCCTGTTGCTTCATTCTCTTTTCGCTACTGCATCGGCCATGGCTTACAGATCTCGGTTAGCATATCTTTTGTCCTCTCCTGCATGCAGATTATCAGCAGTGAAGTCAGCAGCAGTTACTGGTAATGTCGTTCCTAGCTGCCGCAGAGAGTTTAGCTGGTGGAGTTCAGTGCAGCCTGCACCCCGTGACCCTATCCTCGGAGTTACTACTGCTTACCTTGCAAATACACGTCCTTCAAAAATTAACGTTGGTGTGGGTGCTTACCGTAACGACGAAGGCAAACCAGTTGTGCTCGAATGTGTAAGGGAAGCAGAGAAGCGGATTGGAGGTCGGGAGCTCATGGAATATCTTCCAATGGGAGGAAGTGCAAGATTTTGTGAGCTTGCTGTAGGCCTTGCTTATGGTGAGGATACTCAAGTGCTAAAAGATAAAAGAGTAGCTTCTATTCAAGCACTTTCGGGCACAGGTGCTGTTCGTCTTTTTGCTGAATTTATGAAAAGATTTCAACCTGAGGCAGAGGCTTATCTACCACTTCCGACTTGGTCTAATCATCACAACGTTTTTAGAGATGCAAATGTGAATCAACACACGTATAGATATTACTTAGCCAGTACACGAGGGTTGGACTTTGAAGGCTTAAAGGAGGACTTGAAGAGTGCCCCCAACAGATCTGTTATATTACTCCATGCCTGTGCTCATAACCCCACTGGAGTAGATCCTACGCCTGAGCAATGGAAAGAACTTTCCAAGCTTTTCAAGGAAAAAGAGCATTTCCCATTGTTTGACATGGCATACCAAGGATTTGCGAGTGGTGATACTCAAAGGGACAATCAAGCTATCAGGATTTTCTTAGAGGATGGCCACCAGCTAGCATGTGCACAATCCTTTGCCAAAAGCATGGGTCTATATGGGCAAAGGATCGGCTGTATCAGTATTGTGTGTGCAGAAGCGACAGAGGCAGCCACTGTCAAAAGTCAACTGGAATACATAGCAAGGCCAATGTACAGCAGTCCTCCTGTGCATGGATCTCTTTTAGTTACCTCAATATTGACGGATTCAGATTTAAAGCAGCTTTGGTTTAAAGAAGTCAAGGAAATGGCTGACCGTATCATTGGTATGAGAGTTGCTTTGAGAAAGAATCTTGAAGAATTGGGCTCAAAACACTCCTGGGAACACATTACACAGCAGATCGGCATGTTTTGCTACAAGATGGTGGTGGGCAGATGGAAACGAGGGTACATGAACTATGTACCATGTGGTTCAAGAATGGCGGAGGTGCCCAAGAGCATATGGAGGGTGTTGCAAGAAGCTCTGTTGCTCTGGATGTAGGAGCCGTACGAGACAGCTATGGATACCTGACGGAGAGTGCTTGGTGCTATTGAACGGGCCCAAGAGGTATTTGATGATGCTACAAGGGAAGCTCTGGGGGCAGAATGGAAGGAAAAGTATGGCTACTTGGCAAATTCTACCCGAGGCGCCTTGCAGGTAGCGAAGGAGGTCTTTGAACGGACTGCATTAGCTGCTAGGCAACTGCCAGGTAGTCGGGGAAAATTTAGTCAAAATGACTCTATCTTTAGCAGAGCTGAAAATATGAGTAGACTACAAACGCTAACCATGGAGATGAAACAACGATTTTCTGCTCTATTTCATCCCCTCGTCCGCACATTATATCAAGGAACATTTTCTGTTGTTTATGGCATCTCTGTCTAGATGACTTTCTTATCAGGGTATCTTCTTTCACGTTTTCTCCCTCGTCAGCAGCTGCCAATGGTAGCGATACACCTCCTATCTGCGGTCATTTGGAAATTTGGGCCAAGGATTGGTAGCCCCCAGCAAATCGATTCTAAGGTAATCAATTGCCAATTGCTGGCAACAGATCTAACGTTAGAGAGCAATACAGAGTGCAGAGGGTGATGCAAAACCAAAATTAGCAGGAAGGAGTAATTCTAAAGAGGTCCCTCCCTCAGTAAAAACACTTTGGCGGTGGGAGCCATGGAAGTGGCCTCCTATGTCAGCAGGAGATTGCTACAGGGACTATGAATACACATTTTGCCTGCCATAGATGGGCCCATCTTAACTACATGGAACGAATCAGGTTAATGATGCACGAATACTGTTTGAGGCTTCACTACCAGGGATAGAATAATCAGAGAAGACCACCTGTCATTTTGAAATACATAGTTCACTGTATTGCCTACCCAGTAATTGAGGGATGTCAAGAATCTGATCACTGTTGCTGGCCCCCCAACATGGATTCTCTTCACTACCTTGTGGCACCTATGTTCTGTGCATGACTCTATTCTCAGGCGGCTCTCTCAAAATTAGGCGCGCTATCAGCCCGACTTGTGTGGAAGTTCATTGCGTTGAAAAAGCATGACAGCCAGTACTCAACTCTTTACAGAAATAGTTGTTCATGCTACATGGCCTTGCTGCAGTTTTCACGAAGCTGCAATAACGAGATACAGTGATGTAGGCGACATTTCCGCTAACTCTTCCACATTCATGCACCTATATGCACTTGGTTTCTTAGAGCACGATGTGTTAGGTGCGTCAGAATTCGGTAGCCAGGCAATCACTGCAATTGATTCGCCTTATTTCATGCCTGCATATCGAAGATTAGGCCATGACACGTTCGATGCACTGCGCGTAGGAATACTTTGTATAATGCTACGTGATTGCACAGATAGAAGAGGATAAGAGAGTGCGGGAGTAGGCCGGGCGAGTTCTTTGCATTTAGACGAAAAAAAGGAATTCAGTAAACACTTTGCAAGATAGAAAAGACCCGCTCTACAGACATAGGAAAGGGGCTTAGCAGATATCCATGGAATGAGGGAATCTAGGCCATAAATGAGTTCTGCCACGCATTCACGAGACTACACATTATGGTTTAATGCAAGTTGTATTGTGACTTCACACTTCCCTAAAACATGGGAAGGCTATCTCAGTTACTGTGACATCATGAATTCACTAGATGGGCGAGAGAGAGAGAGATTTATGGCTTCATCCATCTCTGCGTAGATCTATCACCTGTGCTTGGTTCAATTTCCTATTTGGAACCATGCACATATAAGATGACAACGTTTCGCTGATTGAAACATAAACGAGTGAGTAAAATCAAATTGAGTGAGTAAGTGAAATCATGCCTCTTAAAACTTCACGAATCTACTCAGATATATCTCACTCACGTGAATATATAACTTATCTTGTATTTTTTGTTAAGCGATTGGATGAGGGTAACGATTTAAGCTTGCTTTTTGGGATATGTCTTTAAAGAGTTTAGTGGGAAAGACATTTAGACTCTCATCAACATTAACTTCAATATATACTCTATCGATGAAAGTTGGCCATGCCTAGATATACACGGGTTGCTTCATGTTTGTCCCTCTAATATTTTTACTTCAAGTAAAATTGTTGTGATAATAGATTTAACGAGGTAAAAGATATATTACATGGAAAAACTTGGAAGAATGTCACACAAGCCACCATAATTCGTGTAGGGCCAAAATTTAATGATATCATCTTCACCTTGCACATATTGGTTGCACATATGGGTTTCACCTTGTTAGGATATTTTCTTTAAAATTCCAAGGCATGAAAATTGTAACATGGGTAAAACTTAAATATTCCAAATTGCCTGTGACATGTCCTTTTTTGGTCATGAGTGAAGGTTTAGGATGATGGAAAGTATGCTACAATTTTTTTCCTTCTCATAAACATCAGATGCCTCTCTAAGCTTGAATGTACCATATGTAAATTTTTGCAAAATTCTTCTTGATTCTTGTTAGAAGAACCCCATTAGAACTTATTTACACATCTTAAAAAAAAAATCAAAAAACACACACAAAACCTTAAACAAATTCTAAAAACTCCTAAAATATCAAACAAATATTAAAAACACTCAAAAAACCAAAAATTGTTTCAAAACATGGGAAAGAAAAAGGCAAAAGAAAGAAGGAAGGGGGAAAAGGTTGCACAAAAGAAAGAAGAAAAAGATGAAATGCATGCATTAATCACACATGATCAAGGTGAAACAAATAGAGAAAATTTGCAAGGGGTAGAGGAAATTGGAGGAATGTCTAAAAGGGTGGGATCCATTGTGGCAAACAAGGAATATAGTAACACTTTTTTAGATGTACTAATTGGTCATGAATGTAGAAATATGAGTGCTTTTATTAACCCTCATTGTGAGTGGAATTTAATTCATATTGATTTAGTGACAATTATTTTGGATAACATTCAACTAACCACTCATTCCTCTATCCTCATGAATGGTGAAAATTATGATTGCATGGGTCAAATTGTGTTGCCTATTGTGGTAAATGGTATGGAATTTTTTGAAACATTTTGTGTGATGGAAGGTATAGATGAAGACTTGGTTATAGGCACTCAAAGGTTTATTAAAAGTCATCAAGAGTTTGAAGTGTCATGTCCATTAATTATGTCTAAATCTACATGTGTGGCCATTGAAAATCCTGATGATTATCCTCATTGTATGGATTGTGGACATAATCATCTATTCAAAGATTGTGCTTTTAATCCACAAAATAGTCTTTCCACTCATGCTTTTTTATCTAACCTTTCTTTGAGTAAGTCGCAGGAAACCTTGACGAATGATGAAGTGGAGGACTCCAAGTGTTTGGGGGATGTGGAAGGGCCCTCTCTTCCTCTAAACTTGGATTCTCCTTATGAATCCATGGGCAAGGATGTGCCACATTTGGTTCATCAAGAAGAGGATAAGCAAACACTTTGTAACACCGCTATGGAAAATGATGTCATATCCATTGTCAATCATGATAATTCATCACCCATTTGTACATCTAGAGATTCTATGGGTAATAAGGATAAATGCATCGCGGAATCTCTAGATCGATCTCAAACCACACAACCTTATGATCCATTGCATGAGCATGATATATGTGAAGAAACTCAACCTTTGTTGAACTCCCCATGTAAAGATGAGTTTTTTCTAAAGACTCACACAGAAGGCCCAAAAGACCCATACATCAGGAAGAAGTCACATCTCCCTTGTAATGTAAAGCAAATTTGGGTGGCCAAGAACTTACTTAGAGCCCAACCAAATCGCACTATGATATGGGTACCAAAGAAAGCTCTTATACAAACTCAACCCCCTCATCTACGGTCTAGATTCACCATGCCTTATCATCAAGAACAACCACTTTTGACCAAGGGATCCAAAGCAATAAAGCCAACACTTAGAAAAGATCCAAGGAGAAACCTCAAGGCTAAGACCAACAAAGCGAAGACATATTGGCGGCCTAAAACCTCTTCGTGCAGCATCCATGGGTGTCGGACCCAACCTTGCCCAATGCACAGCATATGTTTAAGATGCACACCAAGTATGCACAAGAATAGGGCCTCATCCAAAGGCCAAGCATTAGGCACACTTAGTTTAACCCAGGCACAAAGAGGGCACATGTACATAGATTTGAAAAATTTTCTTTTCATTTTTCTTTTTTCAGGTTGGTGGATAAAGGGGCATCCATTTCAAATGGTTGATAGAAAAGAAGCGGCTTTTGGAGTTGGACATTTGGAGAAAGCCTCATCATCGCCTCACCCTTGAGCACTTTGCTCAAGACCCATCCATTTTTGCACCATTTTTTTTTATTGTATGCATTTTTAGAGTATGCATAAGGTAGGGTCACATTACAAGAACCGTGCATAGACACTTTTTTTGTTTTCCACCCATGCACCCTTAGTCCCCACTCATGCATATGGACTAAGAAGAGATGAATTAATTTCATCTATTTGTATATATCTACATTTTTGTCGTATCATTCTCATACATCATCCATCCATTACAAAAAAAAAAAAAAAAAAAAAAAAAGAAAACCAAGTTAAAACACTCGACTCCAAACAAAAAGCAAGATGAAGAAAAGCAATAACGCAAAGCATTCCAATGGTGCAAGGATCATGCAAATCAAAAGGGACTCCTACACGCTCTTCCACAAAAGCTCCATACTTGCAAAAGCTTTGTCGAGGACGACAAAGTCAAGGAGGGGGGGAGTGTTAAAGGATACAACATGTATTTCTGGGATCCACTTCTTTTTCATCATCGTTTGTACCTTTTTCTACTTTTCATTCAGTTAATAAAGCACTCTTGTATAGGTGTGTGTGAGTGCCACACTAGAGAATAAGTGGGATTCATTCTCCTTTCAGTTGAGAAATCCCACATAGCATGCTTTTTTGCCATTTTGTATATAAAGAGGTCTCCACCTCTTCTTTGGGGGAGAGCTCTTTGAGAAGTAATGAGATTATGCTAGTTTGTAGATAGATCCTTGCTCTCTCTTCGTCATGATGTGCATGCATGCTTGTTCTCTTCTTGTCTAACGCTTGTGACACGTCGATGTATGATTATGTCGTTATTATGCTTGTGATTACGATTAGGTGCATCGGTCGCGATGCTTATGTTGTATCTTCTTGTTGATAACGTTGTCAATCATACGTTGACGAAGCGCCATTACGTCTGCTGAGTGCTTCTACGCAAACATTTGGGTCTCATGAGATGCCTCCTGGTTTGACAAGTATGAGTTGTGATGCTACAACGTCAACAATGTTTCTTTTGATGAAGCACAAAATTCAAAAAATTGGATGGTTGCTATGCAATCAGAATATGATGCTATTATGAAGAATGGTACCTCGTCTTTATGTGATTTGCCTCTTGGCAAAAAGACTACTGGCATATTAATATACAAGTTGAAGTGTAAGCCTGACGGAACAGTTGATAGGTATAAGGCTAGGCTTGTTGAAAAAGGTTATGCTAAAGAAACAGGCATTGATTTTGATTAGACCTTTGCATGCACATGTTGAATGGCTATTATTCATAGCATATGTGTACTTGCTGCCCACCATGGTTGGAATGTACATCATTTGGACATTAAAACTACATTTTTTAATAGTGATTTACATGAAGTAGTGTATACATTTTAGCCTCATGGTTTTGTGTAGAAAGGGCATGAAATAGTTTGAAGCAAGCATTGGTATGAAAAGATACATGCCTATAGTCCAACTGAGATCAGCTTATATGTTAAGCATCCAAATGATGTGCCCCTAATCATTGTTTTCTAGTGAGATGCATATTACTGATTTTAAGGCTAATTTTCATGCCTCTTTTGAGATGTCAAAATTGGGACGTTTGCATCATTATTTATGCATTCAATTTATGCAAGTTGATGGGGCTGATATTCAGCTTATTGTCTCTTAGATAAGCAGGTTTATGCATTGCCAAGGTTTTGCATTGGGCATATCTTGGTTGAGCAAGAAGCAACCTATTATGGCCATTTTCTAGTTATGAGGCTGAGTATAGGGTAGCTTTCACAGTGAGTATTGAGTGTGTGTGGCTTAGATGCCTTTTGGTTGATTTAGGTGTTGGTTAGTATTTTTCCACCACCATCTTCACTAACAATGAGAGTGCATTGTTAGCTGCCAAGAACCTTATGTTCCATGCTCGCACTAAGCACATAGAGGTGCACTATCATTATGCCAAGCAGAGGTTTTTGGAGAGATCAATTTGGCATATGTGCCCACATAGGAGAATATTGTAGAACTTTTCACAAAGGCTTTACCTAGGGAGAAGTTTGAAGCTTTCTGCAAAACTTTGGACTTACTTGATTTTGTGGATTGATTCCACATAACTTGGCACTTCCTTATACATGAGTGCCACTCCTTGTTCACTCATCACTCCCAAGGGGGATTAGTTGATATATTTTGGTAGTGATGTGTATGAACACACTTAGGACCACCAGGGCACTTTTTCCCCTCTTTAGGAGGTTCTTTTCCCTCAGTTTGTATATATGCCTATAACCCTAATGAGTTACTTATCTTTGTACATTCACTTGGTAATCCATTCACTATTATATGTTGAGCTCCAAGCTTCTTCTTCTTCCTTGTGCTATTCGTTTGTTTCTGGAGACCTCCAACTCCAACACTGTTTTCCTTTGTGTGATGTCAAATATCAACTTTGTCTTTCTCAAAGTCACTATTGTTTGTGATTGCTTTAGAAAATCACTTCTATTTTAATTTTTAGAAAATTCACTTATGTTGAAAAGTGGGGTCCATCACTTAAAAATCCTAAGAAAACTATAAATAGAAGTTCTCTCTCCTCATTTCGCATGTTTGCAACTACAAAGAGAGTAATAGATCAAATCATAGTGTATTTTTGAGCTATGGCTTCCACCTGTATAACTCCCAAGAGTACATGCCAAAAGTTTTTGGAATTCTTGGAGGATTCAGATTATAAAGGTCAACAAGGCCTATATAATCCTCTTCCAAGCTTCGTGATCTCTATGGTATTGTGTAGATGAACTTAGATGCCTTAGAGGAGCTACTTAAATATTTGGATTTCACATCCACATGTGAGTATCCTCATGCATCCAATCTTCTTGTTCCTATTAAGATTCATTAGAGGACTCAAATTTGTCAAAATCAACTATGTTCTATTGGATGTATTTCCATTGAAGTGTTTGAATGCCTCTATATGAATTGGAGACCAAGTCAATCCTTGTATGTTTACCTTTGTGTTGCAGGTAAACTACATTTCCACTGTAATCCTAGACTACTTGCAATCGTCTAAGGAAAGGTATTTTGAATACAATATCATAGTTACTTTCCTTTTCAAAGTTACAAATGGTGAGAGTGTGCTCCAAACCTATGCCACATGTTTTCAAGACAACTCCGTCTATCATACCTGAAGGTCTATCCATGTTTCCATCTTCTAGTTGAAGTTTCATATGAGTTGGCATAAGTAAGTTCTTACCCCACTTGATCCATAAGGACTTGATATCCATTGCTATGCATGCCTTTGAGTGAATAATAGATTTGGTGGTAACATCATCATAGGTTGGGAATACAAGTGTTTCCATTATCACCTTCACTACAATCACTTAACTTTTCTAAGGGTATTTTTCTAGTATTTTCCTTAATCTCTATGAAGGGTAGTGTTGCAGAGCAGAGAAGCACAAAAGAAGAGCCCCAAAATTTCAAATTAATGGGCATAACTTTTCTTCTTCAAAGTCTCAGAAAATTCCCTCAAGCCATGTAAATGCACTAGAGGAGTCCTCTAAATGCATATTCCCAACTCATTGTAATATATCTCTTGTAAATTAGTAGGAAATTCACTTTTTAGTAATAAAGTGCCGGTCTCTTGTGTGAAAGGACCAAATTTAGGGCACATGTATATAAGTCACTTTGTGACTCTTTGTAGAGACTTTTTTGCCATTATGAAGAAGGAGAGCTCCTGATTTTTGAAATTCCTTCTTTCTTGCAGATGTCCATCTTCTCTTTGATCTTCTATGTGTGTGTAATGCTTGGAATGTGTGTGTAGGACTGTTGTCTACTCCTCCCCACTGTTTTTGAGCTACTGTAGTGTGTGTGAGCTTGTAGAAGTTGTGGAGTGAGTGTGGGTGTTTCCTGCCATTCACTATTTTGGTCATAACTTGAAGCACGGTTGTTAGAATCAAGCGAAACCACTTCCAATAGATGCGTCTCGTCGAGAGCTTCGAAAAAAGTCCATTATTGACTATATTTGGAGTTCGGACCTAGGAGAAATCCTTGATTGACTAAAAACTTCTATAAGTGGTATCGTGGCAGACACTTTCAGTATTTCAGTGAGTTGGAGAGGTGGATTAGTCTTTTCTCATACATATAAGCTGAACCACTTCATTTCCCATCATGTGTGCACATGTCCTCATACAATTGGTTAGGTCGTTTGATCGGATTGACAAGTAAGCGTGTGTCAAACTCCCACTATATGCACTTGTGTGGCAAATGAGGTATAGTCTCTTTGGCACAAGTCCTTAAGTCTTCTTGACTTAAGTTCACACGTTTTTGGTGCCGTTGCCAGGAAACACTCAGCCAAGGTGCCTTTGTAATGGTTATAGATCGAGTGTGATGAAATCGTACTTGTAGAAGTGAATTTGTTCAGTGGCAAGTAGTCAATCACTTCAACACTTGTTACTTCACATCCCGGAGGTGTGTGTAATGAGTTTCTAGGTTTAGGGTTGGTAGGAGGGAGAGAAGGAAGAGTTAGGGTTAGGTTAGGAGAAGAGGAGGAGAGGAGTGAGGTAGGAGTAAGTTAAGATCACCAAGAAAGATCTCAAAAAATTTGCCAAATTAGATAGTGTAGCTTTAGTCACCAAAAAGTATAAAAACCAAAAAATTCCAGTTCATTTCTCACTGTTCAGAGAGCAGTATCGTGAGAAAAGCAACGATCGGTATCGTGGACTTGGTATCGTGCTTTCCTGGCTATCAAAGCTAGGTATTGAGCTCAAGGTGCAAGCAAGACCTCACTGAGGTAAGACTCCATAAGATTCGATTGACAAAAACACTTTAAAAGTGCACCAAAACGTGAATACTTGCGCATCTGGTATCGCAGGGAGGGACAATGTATTTTTTTTAGTTTCTTTGCAAGAGACAGTAGGCTAGGAGGGAAGAGGGGTGAGAGAAGAGTGAGGGGGTGTAAAAATTTTTGTTTTTGGAGATATTTTGGCTTGAGTATCGCGATCGATTGAGTTTTGGTATCGCGATACCAAAAATTCCCTTGTATCGCGATACTCGTGGAAGTATCGTATCGTCGGTTACCAACCTTTGTATCGCAATACCACTCATGGTATCATATCACCGGGTTGGTATCACGATCTCACCGTTACCAAAGTGGTATCGTATCGCGGTCCATTTTGGTATCGTATCGTGCCTTGTCTAGTATCGTATCGTGATACTGTACTGGTATCGTATCGCGCGAGTCGGTGGTATCGTATCATCCCTTGCGTGGTATCGTATCGTGCGGTTTTGCGATATCGTATCACGTAACCGCCAGTATCGTATCGTGCCCCTAGTATTGTATCGTGTGAGGAGATAGGTATCGTATCGGGGCAAACTCCAGTATGATATCGTGCCATTTTTGGTATCGTATCGTCCAAAAAGTGGTATCCTATCGTCTGGGTTTCCAGTATCGTATCGTCCGACTTTTCAGTATCGTATCATGGGAGTTCCTGGTATCGTATCGTCGAACCCATAGGTATTGTATCGTGACTAGGCCTGGTATCGTATCGTCTGTTCATTAAGTAATGTATCGCCAAGATAGCTAGTATCGTATCGTGATCAACAACGATATCGTATCGCCTGTTGCTGCGGTATCGTATTGCCTAGTTCTTAGGTATCGTATCGTGGCCAGTTTGGTATCGCCTAGGGTAGTATCGCCTGGTGCAGTATCGTCTGGAGTGGTATCGTCCAGAGCTTTTGAAGCATTTTGAAGGGAAAACTTGAGGCATTTGAGGAACCACTTAGGGAGAGTTATAGAGACCTAGAGAACCTCAGGAGGGTGAATGAACTTGAGGTCAGGGAGAGTGCTAAGTAGCCGAAGGAGTGTCATATCTTCTGTAGGAAGTGCTGCTCAGGTCAGTCACCGCTCTGTCTATTCAGACACCTCTAGTGACTCAGAGGAGTAGATACCCATGACTTCAGAAGACATGCAGGGTCCTGCTCCAGGTAGAAACTTCATGACCGCTGTGGAGGTAGAATACCGTACCTCCTTACAATACGTTTCTACTAATGCCCAGGAGATTCCCATCTACCTGGATGGCTTAAACAGATCCATGGCTAGAATGGTGACTGCAATAGAGGCAATGATTGTGCCCAGACCAGCTGTGAAGTATGAAGGAGGAGCATACATGGACAAGATAGGTCATATCTACATAGTAACCGAATTTCCCAATTTGATCAATGAAAGGGGAGAGTTAGAGGGACAAGAAAACTCAAGGAGACCAAACCCTGAGGAGCTAGTGACGACTCCTAGAGGCAGGTCCCAAGTGACACGAGTCTTGAGAGGAGACTTGATACCTCAAGACGACTACCTATTGGAAGTCTATCTGATCCACGTAATGGACCTATTGCTTCAAACAGACTCATCGACCCAAGGAAGAGAAGAAAGCCCGATGACATTTTATGAGCTAAAGGATCCAGAAGACAAGACTAGAATAACATACTTAGATAAAAATCGGAGAAGATATTGGTTGGTTGATGCCATAGATAGGGCTCAATTGAAATACATGGGTTTGCCTGTATTCCCTCAGAGAGAGCAGGCAACCACCTCTCAGAACCCCTTTGGAACCCAACAAGAGGCAGAGCACACCATGTCAGGACAAACTAGCCAACGGAGTGTTCCAAACTATACTCATGTACAATTTGCGACTCTAGGAGTGCAAACACACAATCAGACCCACCCAGGAATAGGTAATCAATACCGACCACCTGTAAGACCACGACCACCAGTAGGAGGGCAGCCTGGAATACCCCCAGTTAGACCAGCAGTTCCTGCCTTCCTTGTAATGCCCAGACCACCAGAACCACCGAGAAGATTGAGACCTATCCAAGTGGCCAAATGCATAAGAAATCATTATGACGGATTGGGAGAACCCTACGATCACATTGCTGAATTTAAACAAGTTGTAAGGGCAGAACAAGTAGACGACTTCTTCGTGCAGTATAAGTCTTTCGGACTCACCCTCACAGGAACGGCTCTGACTTGGTTCCAGCCATTAGATCCCAATAAATTTGGAAACATGGAGCAAATTTTTCAAGAATTCATTGGGGAATTCACTAAGAGAGGGATTAAACACAATTTTGCATCTTTAATCCATAGCTTTAAACAAAACCCTAATGAAACTATGAAAACCGCCACACGAAGATTCAATCAGTATGTTGATAGATGTCCAACTGCAGAGATACCCACTCAGCAAAAAATGATTTCAGTATTTTTGGACGGACTTACGAATGGAACCCTAAGAACTTTAGTTTAGGTGAAGAGATTACAAACCGTGAGTGAGTGTCTTCAAGAGTGCATTGACCTAGAAGACAATCTAGCTGAGGATCTCAAGAGCACACCCAGCCCCACTAAATCAGAAGACTCTCGGAGTACTATTACATCCAACTCCAGTAATGTGGAGGAATTAGCAAAGCTGGTAGCAAAGAAATTGGGAGTGCAAGGACATAGAAATTATCAACACCCGGCCTTAAGAGTGTCGATGTTACGAAGATGTAGTCTATGTGGAGGAGATCACCCTACATATATGTGTGTGCGAGGAGGGACCGATGCACATCAGACTTATCCTCACAACAGACAACTTCAACAAGGAACTGCCTTGTACTGCCACATAGAACGAAAATACACCAATCAAACCACATAGAACTGTCCATTCAATAGACAGGCACGACCGTTACAACCACCTTAGTATCGACCATATGGATATCCACCCAGAGAGCCAGGTAGAGACATACCCAGGTACAATCCTTACCCAACACCAATAGGAGCACCGAGACCATACGAGCAAGTACCATATCCACCACCCCAACCGATGTTAGGACCACAACTGTCACAACCTCAACAAGTGGTACCTGTGAAGTATGCCCAACCAGAAGAAAATTTGGAAAGAGCCATAGTGCCAGCCTCAACGATGACCAGTGTAGAATCAACAAACTCTGGATATGAGCTGCCCCTAGGAGATTATTATCCCTATGAAGCCAACATGCTAGAGTATGAACCAGCATATGACTCGGCTTATTATGGATATGAAAGCTATGATCAAGGCTATGGAACGTAGGTAGCAACTTTGATGTATACTACACCAAAAGCACAACCACCTATGAGAGCACCCATTAGGCCGCGTGTGCCGAGAGGACCTTGTTATAGATGCGCAGGAGACCATTTTATTAGATAATGTCCTCGGCCTTACATCTCACCACCCCCTAGGACTTGGGAAGGATATTGTAATGATTACGGAAAGGAACATCTTTTCAGAGATTGCCCTAAGAATCCAACCAAAGTCCAAGACACTGCACCAATTAATGTAATTGAAGTGATAGAAACACCTGGAAGTGATAAGGAATACACAGTGCCCTTGAAGGCCATTACAAGAGCTCAAACAAAAGAGCAAAAAGAAAAACAACCTGAACGAGAACAAGAAAACAATAGAACAGCAAGTCCCAAAATTCAGATAGTTGAAGATTCAGAGGACCCACGTGAGGGTACCCAGAACACAAAAGCATAGAAATGGAAGAAAAGAAGAGAAAAGCTCAAGGATAAATGGATGAAAAACAAGAGTCAAGAAAATAGGAAACAAACCAGAAACAAACAAGAGCATAAAGAACAAGGAATTTGAGAAGAGGTTCCCATTCCACCGCTTATCCGAGAAGTAGAGAAACCAGGATCAATTCTAGCTGAGCCAAAACCGGACAATTTAGACATGTGGTTGAAAGCTTACCAAGCTAGAATTAGGACTGGACCGAATGTAGAGCAACATGAAAAGCTTTACCCACAAGGAGAATCAGAAAAAGAAAGGCTTGCGATATGTCAAAAACTCATAGAGGTAGCACAAGCAACCCTAGAAAAGACTATCGCGACACTTCCAGAGACAAGAATAGCAGAGAAGCAACAAAAGGATTGTGTCAAAGTCAAGAATAAAGAACTTAGAGGGGAGGATGACAAATGTGAGCGAGTGAAAACTCAAGATGAACCGATGTCAATAATACCTGACCTAGAAGCTGATTGGCCAAAAGAGTTATGGAATAGAATCCGAGAAGAACAATGGAAGAAGAATGGAGTGATTAAGCCTCCCTTTGAGGAATTAGATATGGAAGTTTATCAACCAAACCCCAACATGGAAGAAGTATATGAGGAAATATCAAGACTAGATAGAAATAGGGGAGAAGCCCAGAGCATTTCAACCTTACCAAATTACATGGGAGAATATGAAAAGGAGTCTATGAGAATCTGAGCACCCACGGTACATGGAAAAGGAAAAGGAAACTCAAAAAAGAGTTCACACAATCTAACAAAAGTACAATGCAAACTGACCTTGGAAGAATTACTTCAGGTTAAATCACATTTATGGAAGCAATTAGCTGGTCAATTGGAATTAGGGCAAGAGGAGGAAGAAAAGGAAGTCAGGGGAAAAGAAAACTCATCTAAGATACAAATCCCAGTTGATAAGGTGGGAGAATTTAGTGAAGGAGACGAAGGTAATACATGTCTACCTGTCACTTACAATGGGTACATGACCAAAGCAATACTAGACTCGGGTGCTGGAGTAGGAATCGCCACCAAGGAGATTTGGGAGAAATGGGGGAAGCCTGCCTTACGGCCCACATGCATGAAGCTCCAATTAGCAGACGGTCATGTGGAAAAACCCTTAGGAATACTGGAAAGAATCAAATTAACCACCTGTGGAGTTGAATTTGAACACACATTAGCCATCTGTAAATTTGAAAAGGCTAACAACTACGAAATGATATTAGGACGACCCTTCATGAGACAAATGCGGGTAGTGCAAGAATGGGGAAGAGATTCATTATACCTGCAACATCAAGGAAATACCACCAAGATAAACTTGCACACATTTTCATATCGAGATGTCCCTCCACTACAATGGAATCCCATACACAAGGAGGAAGATGACCTGTCTATTCATAGCGCCGGATCAAGCGATCAATCATGGATACACAAGGGTGCTCAGTTATGGATGTGTAAAGAAGCCAAAAAAGAGGACAACAAAAGACAGCTATGGCCAATAGGACATCCTAACTACAGACCCGTAGAGGACCCAAGGTATATGCCTCAAATCTTTCTGGATGAAACTTTTGAACCACATGGATGGATGGAAATCTTAGCCACCTTAGATGTGTGTGTGAACGAGGAATTACTAACTTTGAACGAGTGCATAGACGAAGAAGGCTATGATGTAAATCTTTATATGGTTGTGCTTCAAGAAGTAGAAGAAGGGGAAATCTTGGAAAAAGAATGGAAAGAGGAATATGAGAGTATAGAAATGGAACCAAAATTTGATTCAGAAGAGAGCTATCTAGACACCATTCGAACGAAGGAGAAGCAGGAACCAACAAGGATCTTGGCAATAGAAGCTGCTCCCATAGTACAAAAGCAAGAGGAAAACATGAGTAAAATAGGACCAGACCCAGACTTGTTTGAAGTTCCTGAACATTTTAAAAGATATGAAGTAGAAGAGAGAAAGGTAGCCATTCAAATGCCTAAACGAGAGGCTCGAGACGGAGAAGCATACGAAAACAAGGAACAAACCAAAAAAATCATAGTAACAGTGGAAGATGGAGAAGAAAGATGCACATACATAGGCAAAGATGTGTCGGTGGAAGAGGAAGAAGAGTTAATACAATTGATCCGGGAATATCGAGATGTATTCGTGTGGACATATAGGGATCTCAAAGGTGTGGAACCCTCGATTTCTTCGCATAGAATACCAATGACAGCAGATGCGAAACCATCAAAACAACGCCCATATACATACAACGAGGTCTATGCTGCTAAAGTTAAGGAAGAAATAGACAAGCTATTAGCGACAGGATTCATATATGAAATAGAAGACACCGAGTGGGTCTCGCCATTAGTAGTTGTGCCTAAGAAGAACGGAAAACTGAGAGTGTGCATTAACTTGAAAAAAGTGAATGCAGCCACCATACGTGACAACTACCCATTGCCCATTACAGACCATCTATTGGAAAGAATAGCAGGAAAAGAAGTCTATAACTTCTTAGATGGATTCTCTGGGTACAATCAAGTAGTTATTGCTACCGAGGATCAACCCAAGCCCGCATTCGTGACCGAATGGGGAGTCTATGCTTTCCGAGTGATGCCTTTTGGACTCACTAATGCGCCTGCTACTTTCCAACGATTGATGTGTCATGTTTTAAAGGAATTCCTGAAAAAGAGCATGGAAGTGTATGTAGATGACCTATGTACAGATCCCAATCAAAGACAAGATCACATTCCTGAATTACGAAAGATATTTACTAAATGCAGACAGTACAAAGTATGTTTAAACCCAGAGAAGTGTGTCTTCATGGTAAGACAAGGGAAGATCTTAGGACACATAGTCTCTAGAAATGGAATATCCACGGATGAGGACAAGATTAAGGTCATCTTAGAGCTTCCTAGACCTAAGAATGCGAAAGAGGTGCAAGCATTTATGGGACATTGTGGATATTATCATCGATTTATCCACATGTATGCCATAATCACCAAACCCATGTATGGTCTCTTAACTCAATTCACTTGGACAGAGGAATGTGAGAAGGCATTCAACGAGTTAAAGAAGAGGCTGAGCACAACCCCAATTTTGAAAACACCGAATTGGAACAAGCCTTTTCATATCCATGTAGACGCTTCTAATTTCGCAATAGGATGTATCTTGGCCCAATTAGCAAATGAAGGAAAGTTAGATCACCCAATTGCCTATGCGAGTAGACAACTGAACCAAGCGGAGAGGAACTATACCACAATCAAGCGAGAAGGATTGGGAATGGTCTATGCAGTGAAGAAATTTAGACACTATCTCTTAGCCAACAAATTCAAGTTTTTCATAGACCATCAGACTCTATTGTAGCTAGTCAATAAGCCTTGTAACATGGGAAGATTGGTAAAATGGTTCCTACTATTGATGGAGTTTGACTTTGAAGTGATAGTGAAAAAGGGAAACACACATGTAATAGTAGATCACCTTTCTAGATTAACACACGGAGAACCACCAAGTGGAGTGCCCGATGATCTCCCAAACACTTATTTGTTTAATCTGGAAGTGTGTCCAAAGTGGGCAGAGAAACTAATTCCAATACTCACTCATGGCCCACAACACTCAATCAATAAGGATAGCGAAAAGGAAATTCTCCAATCAAGGAATTTGCACATTATTGCTGGAAGTGTGTACTATAAGGAATCCAATGGTTTATTGCTGAGATGTGTTGAGGAGGATGAACAAGTGAAGCTGATTGAACAAGCTCATGTGAACAAATGGAGGACACACAAGGGAACTCATGAGACTATTAGGGAATTAAAGCGATTGGGAGTACACTGGCCTGACATGCCTAAGGATGTCCATGACTACGTAAGTAACTGTGCAGAATGTCAAGAGACAATCCCCGAAGATCATGTATCCATACCTTTCTCAACGATAGCACCCAATTGGAGCAAAACCCTAATTAGATTCCTAAAGATAGGAGAGCACGAGGAAGGAGTTAGCTTGGCAAGAAAACGATCCTTAGAAGAGATGAGCAAAGATTATGTACTTATGGGAAGGCAATTGTTTAGAAGAGGAAAAGACAACCAATTACGATTATGTGTGCATGAAGGAGAATAGTTGCCCATATTAGAGATGGCACACTCAGGTGCGGCAGGAGGTCATTTTTCAGCCGCGAGAACCGTAAAAATGATCCTCTTCGCTGGCTTGTGGTGGCCAACTTTACATATGGATGCGGAGACATATGTACGAAGTTGCGAGACATGCCAAAGGGCTAAATACCCAATTCGGAGAGATGACATGCCATTGAGACCTATGGTTTGTGCTAGAGCATTCTCTAAATGGGGTATTGACTTCATAGGACCCATTAACCCACCGCCAAAGGGTCACATGCTGAATATATCATAGTAGCCACAGATTACTTGACAAAATGGGTTGAGGCAAAGGCTACTAGAAAGAATGATGCTCAAACCATGGCTAAGTTTCTTTTTGAGCATATATTCACTCGTTTCGGATTACCAATTGAGATTGTGAGTGATCGAGGAACGCACTTCATTAATGAAGTGATAGAGTCTCTAATGAATGAGTTTTTAGTGATCCATAAAAAATCAGCCCCATACCATCCCCAAGCCAATGGTCAAGCGGAAAGTTCCAACAAGGTATTATGCATAGTATTGACAAAAATCATCAATAATGGGAGGTCTGACTGGGACAAGCAATTGCATCATGCAATTTGGGCCTTCCGAGTCACAGACAAGACTGCCATTGGAACTACCCCGTTCAATTTGGTGTACGGGCAGAATGCAATTTTGCCCATTGATTTTTTAATCCCCACTTTGAGAGTAGCACAACAGTATAAATGGACCGGACATGAATTATCCCAACAACTAGACCAAATAGAGAAGCTGCATGAAACTAGGTTACAAGCGGTAGCAGGAATATATGCAGCCAAGAGAAGACAAAAGGCATATTATGATGCACATATAAAAGACAAAGGGCTTAAAGAAGGAGACCTAGTCCTGGTTTACACCTTAAAGCAACATGCCAAGAAGTTACAAAAATGCGTATGTGGACCTCTGATCATAAATAGGATCTCTACTAGTGGAGAAGTTAATCTAGCCACTTTAGATGGAGACATTCTTCCTAACTACATAAGTGGATGTAGAGTGAAACGGTTCATGGAGCCATTAATGGATCAAATGTTAGCACGTCTGGTAGGTGCTCAAAATAGGAAGAAAGAGGAAGAATGGATTAGAGAGGAGGCACGACAAGAAGCCCTAGAACGCATCAAGAAAAGGAAAGAATGGATTAGGCAAAGAGACGAACGATATCTCCAAGGAGAAGAACCTATCCCTATGGCTAATTACCAAGTCCATACGTCTGACACGACTAGTGCTTATAGGTCACAACCTTACCTAAACCTAGGGATTGGCAAGACAGAGTACAAATTGATAGATGCATTGATAGACTCAAGAGCAGGACTTAGTTGCATACATAATACGGTCATAAAAGATCTTTAAATGATTATGACTCCCACAAAAGCTCAGATGATAGGAGTTGGAGGTCAAATCATACAATGCATTGGAGCAACGATAGTATCCCTCCACCTAGGAAATTCTTCCATGGAACAATGAGTCTTAGTGTGCAGAGATGAAGATTTAATAGAAGATTTGATCCTAGGACAGGATTGGATCATTGAAAATGAAGTAAGCATCAACCTAGCTCAAGGCTATATTTCAGCGAAGATAGGACACAAGGAAATTTTTAGTCTATTAGGGGAGAAGCCTTCACAACAACCAAAAGCCATCGAGAGTGCAGAAGAAGGCAAAGAAGAGCTAGTGGAACATGATTCCAGTCCCAATACCTCAGAAACCAATCTAGAAGAAGCAGAAAGCTCAACCCCTAATGTGTCCAAGGAAGAGGTGAAATCATCCTATTCAGTTGGTGAATGGCCAAACAATAAGGAAACCAACTCTCATGGAGTTTCTCACATGACAAAAGGATCACCAATGTGGAAGACAACATTTAGATACTCGCATCAAGGGAAGAACAAATTCAAATGGGTACGCAAGGATCAAGTGCAAAAATCAGAAACACCAACACCAACCCATGAGGAGGAAAAGGAGAACAAGAAGTCAGCATCACTGAAATCTGAAACAAAATGACTCTTGCAACTATGGCTCCCGAAGCCTTTGATTCAAGCTCAGAAGGCACGACAATAGATATGGATTCCCAAAAAGGTCAGACAAGCAGCCAAGCAAGAGATAAACAAACAAACGAAGGCATTACATCGAGGCATCCAAACAATGCAGCCAAGATCGACTCATCATAAAACCATGAGGAGAACAAACTCAATTATTAGGACATCAAAAGAAATACATGAAGCTTGACGGACCAGAGAGAAGACAAGGGCAATCAACATAACCAAAAAGTGGATTTGGAAGCCAAAGCAACCACAAGGAATGGACCACCACAACAACAAGGATTCCAATTGCACTCATGAAGTATCAAATGCACTTAAAGTATGCATAGTAGGGCCACATTACAAGGCCAAGCATTCGGCACTTAATGTGCATAAACAAGTTAGTGGTGCACAATCTCCAATGGGGATTAGATCATAGCTTCAACTTCCTTAGGAATGGACATACTATGTAAATAAATAAAGGCTTCGGCTATCCTAATGCTTGTTTTCTTTCAGGAAAAGAAATAAAAAGATGTGGTAAGAGATCTCACTCATAGAACCAAGGGAAATGGAGTGACGGAATGACAATATATCACTGGAATGCACTACACAGTTGTTATGCTTTCTATTAGAGCTAATGCACTTTTCCTTACAAGTGCAGATGGCTTCTAAGATTCTGAAGCAATAGTTCAAGAGGAAGTATTGGAATTTCCTCTCCAAAGTATCACCAAAGCAAAGGGACATTGGTTTAGAGAAGATCAACCGGCTGGGGAATATCTCTTCCTGGCGACTATCAAAATCATGGATACAGATCATCAATTTCCGATCATGTCCCAAGATTTCAGAGTAGTGCATGAACTCCCATCTACAATAGACATCATGAAGAAGGCGGGCATACACAAATATTTTGAACTGCCAATCTATAAGCCCGACTTTCAAAGGTGCACACGAGTCCTGAACACCTTACAACCAGCACTACATGATCCATTGGTGCCCGAGGCTAGAGTTATGGATAAAATAGGTGAATGGGTAGTTTTTCAGTTCATACATGACTTGATTAAGGAAGCTTTTGGATGGGAAAAGGATGGAAACACGATAGTGAAAGAAAAAAGCCGTGGAACATTCACTGACATCAATCGAGTGGATATTGAAGAGGAAGTCAGGCTCATTCATCAGCACTTCTGCTTCCCAAATATGCATCGATACACGGCTCTGCAGAAGATTATTGTCCAGTTACTCTCACATGCCATCAAGCATATTGGAAATCAGATTAATCTGACTCTTTACATACAGGAAAGGGTATTCGAGGCAAAGAAGCAATGGAACAGCAAGAAGTTCCTCAATGGCAGTGTAGCTCTGACAATATTGATTTACCATGCTTTAGGCATTCGAGAGCACCTGCAAGAAATGCCATCATCAACTGCTATGGCTAAGTATGTCAAAGTAGCGAGAGTACCAAAAAAGAAAAGAGGAATCAAAATTGTTGAAGAAGCCAAAACCAGCTCTCAACCCAGAATGAGAGGCACAAAGAGATTAAGGGAAGTAAAGCAAGTCAAAGAGGAAGTTCCCACCACAAAAAGAGCACACGTACTTCCAAAGACAAGGATTGAAGAGCTAATGCCTATTTCAGAAGAAGATTTAACTAAAGCCCTAGAGGATACACACCAATATATAGAAGGGCAAGTCAATTTACCAGTGCAAGGACACCATTACCAGCAGACCCACCAAGAGATGGAAGCAAAAAAGAAACTCACCAAAGTCCACAGCTACCAAGAATTAGGGTTGGATAACTCAAGCTCGTCTTCGGATGCACAAGAAGAACCCGACACTTCATTGTTGAATGTGGATATTCAAAGTGAATCAAAGGATGATGGAGAATGGGAGGAATTGAATGCAGTCAACTACAATGAAGAAGAAGGCATGAAGGTGGAAGACACCACTGTCCAACCAGATCAGGACACCGCAAGCAAGGAGGTAGACCAAGAAGGGACACATGTAATCAAACTCAATGAGACATCCACAATTCATATCAAGGAGACAACACCTACGAGATAGGTGTCAATCAAGATACCAAAGAAAGAGCCTCAAGAAGAGACAGTCGAAGAAACAAAATCCTTCACACCGATAAGGGTTGTGGCAGAACCCTCCCCCATGGATGTCACTTTTCAAGGGAGCGCCACAAAAGTTATTGATTTACATGAAGAAAGAAAAGAACCCAACATACAACTACAAATTAGACAACCCCACAATGAAACCATCCATGTAGAGCAAGGAAAAGATGTACAAATAGGAGAAGCTCCCGGCATACTCCGAACATGGTTGAATGTCGACATTGCTCAACTCAAGCTAGTAGTGCAAGACATGATCAAAACCGCAATGGACACGCAACAATTAATGCTTGAGGCTGATGAAGACTACGATCAAGCGATGCAGGACAAGCATGAACTTCAAGAAATTGGTAAGAATCTTTCTACTGAGTTAAAGATAGCAAAGGAGCAGATCTTACAGAAAGAAAATGAAGTTCGAGAGGTCAAAAATCAGTACAAAACTCTAGAGACAGAAAATGCAAAATTGAAAGAACAACTCCAGGAATTAACGACGAAATATGAAGCTAGCGAGGCTGAGAAGACACAGATGCACACAAGGAGTAAAATATTGGAATCATAAATTAAGGTATATATGGAGGAGGCAGAAAATCTAAGGAACCGGAATAAGGAGCTCAGGACAGATCTTCTAAGTGATCAGTCCATAAAGGCCGAACAAAGACATAAAAGACATGGAGGACAAAATAGCTAAGTATGAAGAACAGCTCAAGCACGAGCAGGCAACCATTGCCGAATGGGAAAAGAGGTACATGGAGGACCCTGCAGCTCTAAGGACAAAATGGAAAAAAGCAAAGAATCGATATCTAATGCAATGTAAAGAAGACACTGATAATCTTGATATTGTTGCTCAAGAACTTCTCAAACACAAGGATACTATTGCTAAAGCTAATGAGAAAATCAAGCAAAAAGATGAGATGATTTAGCAACTACAAGAGCAGCTAGAGCAAAAGGCGATTGAGGGGACACCAGTAGTTCCAAAATCCGCAGAGGCTACTGAGGAGACTGAGGTACGTCCTCTCTCTCCCCCCTTATATCATTCACCAATAAGGGAGGAACAGGAGACCAAAATTGAACATCATAATCGAGACATTGCAGAACTGAGCCGACCGGAAAGGGCACTACTAGTGTCCCAGCTTATTGCTGAATTCGAAGATCAAATAATCCAAGTCATGAAGGAAGATAAAATTGAAAGCAAAGACCTGGATCAAATTTTGAAGCCTTTCAATGTACCGTATGGTCTCCTAAAAGAACAAACACGATAGTATATAAAGAAGACGACAAATAAAGATCCAGACAACAATCTCCAATTCAGCCATGATACATTCACGTATACTCAAGAAGAATTCGAGAAGGCTGATCCTATCTGGAGGAGGAAGCTTTTGGAGAAGAACCCTACAATGCGAGTACAGTGGGAGGCATCGCCATATGTACTTCAGGTCAATCCATCATTTTGTCCAGTACCCCGCAGATGCTCCTGGTCACAATTTTGGGAAGGACAATGCCAGGGAAACATAAATAAACAATGGTTGAATTATCCGCTGTTACCTAGTCCCCCACATAACTACCTACCGACCGAAGAGTACATGGTAAAAGCAATGTAATTTTGAATTGCAAGATATGTGACAGTACCTAATTTAGCAGTTAAAATGAGGAATAAGATTTTGAGCATGCTTCTTACAGTAATTAAAGTCTTCCAGCATGCAAAATACACTTTTTTGAACTTCATCGACATTACGCAAGGGTCCGAGGCACTCGTTTTTTATCTTTCCACCATTCCGAGTCGCTTAACACTTATGGCATATTATTTATGACTTATGTTTTTACCAAGCACATACATGCAAACATTCAAAGAGGCATTTTTCACTGCTTTCTTCGAAATAGATTCAGAAATTTTTGTGAAGATGACTTCAAATCTTAACGCCAGACTGGTAGCTTACGAAACAAGCTTTTTTGCGGATCACCGTCAAGCACTAGAAGATGGAGTGAAGTCAACACAGTGGAAAGAATTTATGATTTGTCACGCAAATTTGCTGAATCAAAGAGAGAAAGCAGCCATACAAATGTACTCACGTGGCCACAAAAAGCCTGTCGGGGACGACAGAGTTCAGGAGGAGGGACGTGTAGAAGGGGAATCAAGCAAGAAGAGAAGAAGAAGAAGATCAAAGTCAAAAACTGCTCAATAAAGAATGAAGATCATAAAGTGAAAGAACCACCCTCTGCCCAAAGCCCCGCAGGGGCACGCATCAGGCAACAACACGAAACATCCAGGTGCTGAGGAATGGAATTAAAGAACAATCAGAACCAGGACATTTCATGGGAAGGACGGACCAGGGCGAGGAACTATCCATGAAGAAGTGCAAGACAATACTTGGCAAGTAATAATCCTCCCGCTGATAGCGTACATTGTCAACAAAGTAAACAGGCTCAAAGCAATACAACAGGTCAAATGTGTGAAGACAAAGACAAATCAGAAGACCAAAAGTTAGAAAGAGGTAGAGGCCGAAAAGTTGAAGAGAGTGACTAAGAATAGCGCATTCCTAGTCACTGGTGGCATGCGTGGCAGCCCAACTGAATACAGCAACCCACATATGTGACATAAGGAATACCAAGGGGCAAAGAGAAGCAAAGGACATATCTCGGACAAAATAACAGATTCTTTGACAGTCTTTATCGCTTCTTTGACCACTGGGTGCGTGTATTCAGAGCTCTTAAACAAGCTGAAGACAAGAAGTAAAGCCTGTCAAGGGACAACAGAGACAAAGAGGGGAAGAGTGTTGCAGAGAAGAGAAGCACAAAAGAAGAGCCCCAAAATTTCAAATTAATGGGCACAATTTTCCTTCTTCAAAGTCTCAGAAAATTCCCTCAAGCCATGTAAAAGCACTAGAGGAGTCCTCTAGATGCATATTCCCAACTCATTGTAATATATCCCTTGTAAATTAGTAGGAAATTCACTTTTTAGTAATAAAGTGACGGTCTCTTGTGTGAAAGGACCAAATTTAGGGCACATGTATATAAGTCACTTTGTGACTCTTTGTAGAGACTTTTTTGCCATTGTGAAGAAGGAGAGCTCCTGATTTTTGAAATTGCTTCTTTCTTGCAGATGTCCATCTTCTCTTTGATCGTCTATGTGTGTATAATTCTTGGAATGTGTGTCTAGGACTGTTGTCTACCCCTCCCCATTGTTTTTGAGCTACTGTAGTGTGTGTGTGAGCTTGTAGAAGTTGTGGAGTGAGTGTGGGTGTTTCCCACCATTCACTATTTTGGTCATAACTTGAAGCATGGTTGTCAAAATCGAGTGAAACGACTTCAAATAGATGCATCTCGTCGAGAGAGCTTCGAAAGGAGTCCGGTATTGACTATATTCGGAGTTTGGAGCTAGGAGAAATCCTCGATTTATTGAAAACTGTTGTAAGTGGTATCGCGGCAGACACTTTCAGTATTTCAGTGAGTTCGAGAGGTGGATTAGTCTTTTCTCATACATATAAGCTGAACCACTTCATTTTCCATCATGTGTGCACATGTCCTCATACACTTAGTTAGGTCGTTTAATTGGATTGACAAGTAAGCGTGTGTCAAACTCCCACTATATGCACTTGTGTGGCAAATGAGGTATAGTCTCTTTGGCACAAGTCCTTAAGTCTTCTTGAATTAAGTACACACGTAGTTTTTCTACTTGCTGCTTCTTGCTTACACTCACTTCAAAGATTATCTTTCCATGACTCATCAACATCTTGGATAATGGATTCAAACTATTGCTTTTCCTCTTTTGGGAAAGGCAAGTCTTTAGGCTTGACTTGATGAGCTCTTTCAGGCACTTGAACACCTAGTTTGGTCAATTTCATGGGCATTTGAGAGGGCACTATTGTATCATTGTTTTCCATCTCTCCTTATTAAATATTTGAGGGATAGCGATAATGAAACACCTTAGTAAGAGGGAATCTGTCCTTAAAAGTTGGATTTTAAATTTTAGGTTCTGATGATGTGGGCAAGGGCATCTATGAAAGATTAGCTTGTTCATTCTAATACATTGCCCTACCCTTGAATGTGTTGAAAATTTAAGAAAAAAATGATTAATAATTATGGACTAGTGGTGAAAATCCAATACCATGTAGGAGTTACCACAAAAGATATATAGGATCAAGGTTAGAGAGAAAGAGGGATATTTTTATTCATGGGAAAAACACAAGAGATATGGTCGTAATCAAAAATGGACAAAAGATGAGTAGAAGACAAAATCAACTCAAGGTTAGAGAGAAAGAGGCTTATTGATACTCATGAAAAAAAAGAGATACACTTGTAATGGAAAGTGGACATAAGATGAGTAGAAGAAAAATTCAACTCATCTTGTGTCAAACTCAAAAATCTAATACAACATAACTCAAACACTACACAAGAAACATATGGTTCTATCCAACCATGCACTCTCTATATGGATATTAGATGGTGATCTAGATAGAAGCTAGGTGAAGGTCCATGGGCCAACACAATGGGTACTAAGATGGACACCCTAGTGGTTCCAAAAACCACAAACTATAATCCTAGATGGGGAGGGGACCATCCTTATAAGGTCCTCCAAGCCTAGGTCAGGATTCCCATGTTCTAGGGTCGTGGTAGCCTGGTCCATGTCTAAAATAATCTCCACCATTGATTTATAAACAAATCTAGTGGTAGAAACGTAGGATCAACAACACACTTTTTGTAGCCCTTGATCTTCCTTATTCCACACTAAGGATCAAGTCTAGATCCAATGGCCCACATCAAAAAAACCCTTTCTCAAGTTAAGAAATCTACTTTTGTTTTTGGCCCTTGATTTAGGTTGATCCTCACATAGAATCAATCCCAAATCGAATGGCTTAGAAGCAACAAAAGGTCTTCAAAAAAAAACAAAGGTAGAAAATGGATCCACCAAAGCATCACCTACCCCATGATGTAAAACCTCTTACATGTCTAGGGATCCCATATGTCCCTAGATCCCCGAAAACCACTTGGATCCCAAATTTCCAAGTATATGTCTTGGGATCCCATATGTCCCAAGATTTGAGGGATGGCATATGTCCCAAACACCATTGTTGGCAGTGGTTAGGGCGGTCAAGGACTTACAAGACAAGAGAGCCAATGAGAAGGGCCAAGTAGACAAAGCAGTCAACGAAGATCTAGCAAGTAGGCCATTCAAATTTTCCCAAATCAACACCCTCATAACAGTGATTCTCATCACTAAAAATCATTGTAAATACCATTTCACCTTTTCGTAACTCCATTTTGTGCAAGCCGAGGAGTCCTCGAGCTTGAGGAGTATTATAAGTATCATCGTACCAATTTTCATGATTTTTAGACTTCGTTTGAACCCTCAAATAGGCCCAAGAACCTAATTTTTGACTAGGCCGAACACTAGGTTTGGACAGGGCCAAAACTAGTCAAAAACTATAAAAAGAGCTAGAGAGCTCATTTTTGAGGGTAGATTGTGATAGATTTGAACTTGTAAGAGCACTTTGGAGAAATTTAAAGAACTCCATTGTCTCTCTCTTTGTTCTTGCCTTGTGTGCGTGTGTGTGTGTATGTATGTGCATGTTAGTGTGCTTCTCACTCACACACTTGTGCCATCACTTGTTCGAGGTCTTCATACCATCCTCATGTCTTCCCAGATTGACATTAAAGGAGGTGCTACTCATCACTGAGCTACACCAAATTTTGGCGCCGTTGCCGGGGAACAAGCTTTGAGGACGAGCGTGTGATGGTAAGACGTAGAGTTGTGACGTTGGCGTTGTAGGTAATTTCTTTACTTTTCCTTATTTTTCTCTTTCTTACTTCATCATCATCATCACCATCATCATCCTCACCATATCTGATCTCCATCTCCATCATCGCGAAAATTCAGTTTTTTTATCATATCACCTTCTCCACTCCATTCCCCTCATTTCACTTGTGAGAGAGAGCGAGAGAGAGTTGTGAGTGCTGCTTTTGCATGTTTTTTGAGCTTCCTTGCAGGTTCTTGCTGTATCATCCTCTCCAGCACGCTGCACAGGTACGGAAAAGCTCGGCCTTGTCTCTGTGTTGCAGACCTCTGTCGATCACGATCGACAGAAAAATCGCTCCTTTGGTAAAACAAAGCACACCACAATGACACACATGAGGAGCACATCACAATCACTACTTAAAAAGTAAAAATTCCGTGTTTCTCTGTCAATCGCGATCGATACTGTCGATCGCGATCGACAGCCACGATCGACAGACTCTGTCAATCGCGATTGACAGACCCCACGATCGACAGACCCCACGACCAACCGACTACCACGTAGGATTCAGTCAATCGCGATCGACACCATCGATCGCGACCGACTGAAATTTGATGATTGACACCAGAATTTGCGTGTACACGTGTCCATCACGATGGATAGGCCCACGATTGATTGAGATTTCACCAGAATTCGCACAAAGAGTGTCTATCATGATTGACACCATCAATCGCGATTGACAAGACTCACGGCTGACTTTGTCGATTGCGATTGACACTGTCAATCGCGACTGACATGTCGATCACGACCGACAGCCACGACAGACACCTCTGTCAATCGCGATTGACAGACCTATCGATCGCAATTGTTAGGCATACTCGGCCAAATTTCTAGGGTATTTTATTCCAAGTTTTTTGGGTAAATTGTAGGCATACTTATCAAGCAATTAGTGATTTGTGAGGTCCTGACACTAGTCACTTGAGAGAAAACCTTGTTTTCCTGATAACCTGTTTTACCCTGTTTTAACCCTAGATCTCTGAACAGTTATAACTTCCTCATACGAAATTTGTTCGGGGTGATCTTAGGCTCGTTGGAAAGCTCGTGGGGAGTACAACCAAGACTTCCACTGGTTATGGTAAAATTAGTATTAGGAATATTAGCTATAGTATTTTTAAATGGACCATACCCAGGGGGAACAAAACTAAGGGATCTCTAGATTTGTTTTCCATAAAGACAAAAGGCTAATTGATATCTGAGTTAATATGAATGAAAGTGATTGGTTCTGTCATTTGAATTAAGTCTTGAGCTAACTTTGGGACTTTTACAGGTCCATTGAGAGCACTTGAGGGCATCCAAAGCAAGGGCTTTTTGCAAGCTTGAGAACCGGGTTCTTGAGCACCAAAGGGGCAAGGGATCAGCAAGTGAGGTTGGAATACTCTCAACTCTCTTTGTCAATTCCTAGCTTAGGCTACACATGAATAGTGCTAGAAGTAAGTCAGGGTGACGCTAGGCATTTGTCTAGTTGAAGACTACCTAAGTACTCAAGTCAAGTTGAAACATAGTTTCTTTGTGACCGATAACTAAAGAAAAAGAACTTAACGAGGTACGAACAACTTAAAGTGCGGAAAGTCACGCAAGTATTCCTGATGACGTGATATCAAACAAGATCATAAACATGATAATCAACTAAAAAAAAAAAAACCAAGTAACTGATATGAAAGAACGCAGCAATGAGGTTGTACTTGGAGAAATTGGGACTATTCAATTAGGCATATGAACCTTAGGTCAGGAGGACACCTAGGGAGAGATAGACAGAGTCTTAGGTCTTCAGAGGCTAGTGTCAACCATACTGCTAGGTCTTGGGCCCAGCAGTTGAGCCATCATTCGTACTACCCTAGCTATGAAACTAGCAAGTCTGAGATGTGCATGGTATGGAGAGACCCATAGGAAGTTCGGATGTGCCATATTTACACAGGGTAGAAGGCCCCTACAAGACGCAACTTGAATACCTTAGGACCAACCGATTAGGTGCTTGCATCTATGAGGATGGCTTAGGAAGATATGTGGTCCAGATCAAAAACTCAGATCAACCCATTAGACTAGAACGTCCAGCAGTTAAGTTTGAAAATGGAGCATACCTGGACAAAGAAGGAACCATATACGTAGTCACCAGCCACCCAGATAGGACAGACGGGTTTGGTAATGTGATCCTAGAAACGAACATAGGTGACCTAGAGCAAGGAAACATAAGTGGAGAGCCTAAAACCCCTCGAGGCAAATCAGTACTCACTAGAATTATCACCCTAGAGTGGATTCCCCACGACAACAAGAGCATAGATTTACTCTTGAACCGAGAGACTGATGAAACCTTTTGGAGGTATAAGCCTGATCAGCCTAATGAGATAGGAACGATCACGATCTATGAATTCAAAGATCCTGATAGCCTAGACAAAGTGACCTATTTAGACAACACTTCGGAAAGAATATTTGTGGTCACAGAGCATGGTAGGCATGCCTACACTTGGAAGGGAGAATTTATTTTTCCCCAACCAAGATCTAATGTCTCTTTTGGCCACCAAGGGGCTCGAACATCCCAGGCTCAGGGAGCCCAAAGGGACAGAAGTAGAGATAGACCTGAGGTAAGCTTTGCCAACCCAATAGGAAGAGAACAAACACGAGCAGAGACGGATAGAGAAGAAACAGAGAGAACTAGAGTACCAAGGAACCTAAGAAATGCTGATGATTTTCCTTTTTCGAGGCTGAGGGAACACACCAGAACCTTGAGACCTACACAGCTAGTTAAGTCCATGAAGAACTACTTCGATGGCACTGGAGACCCATATGATCATGTGGCCGAGTTTAGGCAAGTCTTGAGAGTTATTCCTAGATGGATTGCTAAGTACAAAGTTGAGATCATACGTGTACTTAAAGGACCCAAGGACCATAGAAGAGTGTGTACGCATGTGCATCGACATCGAGGATAACCTAGGGGAGGAATTAGAGCTTTCAAAGATCTACAAAGACTAAGATAGTTCTTCTAGCCTCTCTTCCATACAATCCACATCTATTGAGGAACTCGCTGAGAAAGTAGCTCAAAAACTAGGTGTATCTATCAAACAAATTCCAAGATTTGCCTCAGTTAAGCGGTGCTACACTTGTGGAGGTGACCATATGGCGAACGTATGTCCCATTATGGCTCAACCCCAAGTGAATCCCAGTAACCAATACTACACCATAGAACGGAGATACAAAAATCACACAACACAAGACTGCCCATACAATAAGCAAGCAGTTAGGCAACCTACCCTCAGCCCTATCGACCACAAGGAAGATATCAGAACCAGTATCCACCACAACAGTATGCTAGGCCTCAACATACCTACCAAGCACAATATCAGGCACAACAGAGACCTCAACCAGTGCTAGCCCAACAACCTCCTGCTCCAGCCAATGTGATTCCCATAAAGTATGCAGCTGTAGAAGAGAACCTGAATAGAGCCATAGTGCCAATAACACCATTGCTTTCAGAAAGTGACCCCAGTGACCATAGCTTTGACTCTACACATATTGATAGCCCCCAGGCTTACTACATGCAGTCTCCTGAACATGGCAAAAACGTGTTGACCTAAGTACCAACTTAGGGACTTGTGGAGAAAGAGACTATACCTCAATCCCCCTCAAGTGCATATAGTGGGGATTCACACTTTAATTATCAATCCGATGAGTATACAAACTTAGCCGAGTGTATGAGGACATGCATTCAAGTGATGATCAATGCAAATGAACTACTCAAAGAGTGCAAACAAGGCAAAGACTAATCCAAACAAGCTTCAACTGACAGTCATGGTGTCACGATACTTGGTGCAGCAGCCAACAGTAAATTGAGCTTTTCTCTCAGCTCCGAACTCCAAATATAGCAAAGATCATATGCCTTTCGAAGCTCTCGAGAAGACGCATCCAATGTCAATGGTTTCACTCAACTCTGACACTCCTACTGCAAGTTATGAGCAAAATACTGAGTCCCAGGAAATACCTTCCTACACTTCAACACTTCCTACACTTCGCACACACATTAACCACAATGAACAAACACTTTCATGGAGAGACAACACTTCCTAACACTCTTTCCAAGCAATACACATGCACACAAGCTCACAAAGAAGAAGATACAGAGGGAAGAAGACACAAATTCGAATTTCTGTGCTCTTGATTCTCACAACGGCAAAAAGTCTTTACAAAGAGTCACAAATTGATTTATATATTTGTGCCCTAAAAATGGTCCTTTCACATAAGAGACCGGCACTTTATTCACTAACAGACTAATGCCTACTATTTTACATGGGTAAGTTTCTAATCTTCTGAGGGGATGCATCTAGAGGACTCCTCTAGTGCATTTACAACGGAAAATATATTACAAGAATGGTTATAATACAAAAATTGGGTGTCCAAATCGGAAAAATTTTGGGGCGCGTCTTTTTCTCTGCCTTGTGCTTTCTTTAGCTCTGCAACACTCTCCCCCTCTTTGTCTCTGTCGTCCCTTGACAGGCTTTACTTCTTGTCTTCAGTTTGTTGTCTGCATGCAACCCTTGCTCCGTTTTGCCTGTTTGTTAAACAGGTGTTCAGTTTTGACGGCCTCTTCTTAATTTCTGTTTTACATCCTCTGGGCCTGATACATTTGTTTTGCCTAATAAGTCGGGTTGCCACGCACGCCACCAGTGGAAGGTATGAGGATGTGGTGCTTCAGTCTTCGATCTGGACCTGCCAAAGATCAAGAGGTTGAAGCACCCTTGTGTGGCTGCATCCTTTCCTTGGTGTGTGCGCCCCTGCGGGGCTCTGTGCAGAGATGGGTGTTGTGCCCTTGCGGGGCTTCTTGCAAAGATATATCTTCAGATATTCCTTTTTAGTGAAGCTTCTTTCGTTGTCTTCTTCTTTTCTTCCTTTTACTTGATTCTCCCTCAACACTACCCCCCTCCTGGACTCTGTCGTCCCCGACAGGCTTTGACGAGCGACGGTCATATGTTCTATATATTTTCTACTCTGTTTCATTAAGCAAATTGGCTTCACGTATCATTAATTGTTTCCATTGTTCTGCCTTCACACCGTCGTTGGGTGGCTGACTATGATCGGCGAAGAAGCTAAGTTCGTATGCTACTAATCTGGCATTCAAATTAGAGGACATCTTCAAAAAGACCTCTGAATCAATTTCAAAAAATCTAGTAAAGAACGCTTCTTCAAACGTTTGCATATATACACTTGGCAAAAACATCAATCTGGAATAATAAGCCATTATTGTTGGTCGGCTAGGTATAACAGATAGGTCAAAAATGAGTATGTCTGTTCCCTGATTAATACCAATGAAATTAAAAAATGTGTAGGCTGCATGCTTGAAGACCTTTAATACTGTAAGAATCATGCTGAGTATTTTATTTGTCATTTTGACAGTTAAGTCGGGTACTGTCGCATAATTTTGCAGCCAAAATTCGATGGTTTGGACCATATAATCTTCCGTTGGCAAGTAATTATGTGGCGGGCTTGGAAGCAGAGGGTAATTCAGCCACTGTTTATTTATCGCGCCATTTCTTTGCATATCCAAAAATTCTCTAGTATCCCTTCGGCGTGGTATAGGACAAAATGAAGGGTTTACCTGTAATGAATAAGGTGCTGCTTGCCAATGCACCCGTAGTGTGGGATGTTTCTCCAAAAGCTTTCTTCTCCAAACAGGTTGTGCAGCTTCGAATTCTTCTTGACTGTATGCGAATGTGTCATGTTTAAAATTTAGCTGCTCATCTGGACTTTTCTTTGTAATCTTCTTTATATATTGTCTTGTTTTCTCTTTCAATAATCCGTACAGAATGTTGACAGGCTTCATGATCTTTTCCAAATTCTTGCCCTTGATCTTGGCTTCCTTCATTACTTTGATTACTTCGTTTTCAAAATTTTCCATCAATCGGGACACCACTAGTGCCCGTTCCTTCTGACTTATTTCTGCAGTGTATGGCATTGGATGATCATCATGTATGTCCGCCATCTGCTCATGTATTGGAGAATTATAGATCGGGGGAGATAGAGGATGTACCTCTACCTCTTCAGTAGGATTTTCCTTAGCTGGCACTACTAGTGTCCCGATCGTTGCGTTCTGGTTGATTTGGATTTCTAATTGCTCTATTCGTTCAGTTTTCACTTTACTTTCCTGTATGGCTGCTCTGAGTGCTTCTTTTGCTGCAAACAATTCATTACCAATTTCAGCGACATGGTCCATGTTTTCACTGTAGCTTGCTGCAAGTTTCCCATGTTCTATATTCAACTGCTTTTTTAGTTCATTTATTTCTTGACTGTACTTCCGTTCCGATTCTTCTCTCACGTCTCGCTCTTGTCTCAGCAAATCTGCGTATTGTGCCACCTGATCGCTTTGTTCTTTTTCTTTAGTTTCGGATATCTCCTACTGTTCAATAGGTTGATCATATAACAATGATTTCATCAATTCCTTATTCCTGCTTCGTAAAGTGTCATTCTCTTCCATGTACAACTTTAATTGTTTTTCGAGCAAAGTGCTTCTAGCTCTTATTCTCTCTTTGTAAGCCTCGCTTGCATCATGTAATCTTTGTAAATCCGCGAGCTGTGCTTGGAGTTGGCGATGCTGAGTGACTAATGTGTCATATTGCATTTTGACTTCGAGCAACTCTGTGTTTTTGACTGCTATTTCCTTTTGTGCCTGGATTACTTGCGATGACAATTGTTCGCTCATGATTTGGAATTGACTCTTTTCCCTCATGGCCTTGTCATAATCTGCATCTATTTCTATCATCTATTGTTGTGTATCCATAGTCGTTTGAATCATTTGCTTGACTACAGGCTTCAGCTGAGTGACATCCACATTGAGCCATGTTTTCGGGATACTCGGTGCTTCGCCTGTTGTGACATCTTTGCCCTGTGCCACATGTAGTGTAGTGTAATGGGGCTGTCTAATCTGAAGTTGGATCCTTGGCTCAGCCACCATGTGTTCATTGTTTCCTTGAGGTGTATCATCTGGTACCTCAATCACAATCTGCTCTTTGTTTTGTAATAGTTCCGAATCCGCATTCAGTGGAGTTTGTATTTCCTCTTTGATAGGTGGTTTTGCATACGTAGTAGTTGTTGGAGCTTCTTTGATGCTGATTTTTGTAGTATCATTCAATTGAATGACATGCTCAAGTTTATTGGAATCATCTATGTTCTTTTCCTTTTCTTCGTGGTTATCTGGCGTTACTTCGACTTGATTGATCTCATTCCATTCTTCTTCGTGAATTTCTATCCTTATGTCAGTGTCTAGCGTGTCCTTTTCGTGACTGGATTCTGTGTCGGAATTCGAATCATCTAAACCCAGTTCTTTGTATCTCCCAGGTTGTTTTGGGGTCTTTTCTTGACGCATTTGTTGTTTCTCTTGACTTGCTTGTCTATAATGATGACCTTGAACATTCAGATTTACCTACCCTTGCAAGTACTGATGTGTCTCTTCTAGGGCAGCGGATAGAACTCTCTTGGTAATAGGCATTTGGTTCATCGTAATCTTTGGAAGAATGTGTGTCTGCTTTGATTGGGATGTAGCCTGGGCTTCCTCCTCTCTTAGACGCTTTGTACCCCTCATGGGTTTCTGTGAACTGGTTCCTGCCTCTTCTACGATAATAGCTGCTTTCTTTTTCTTGGGGACCGTAGCGGATTTGGCATATTTGGCTAGCCCTTCTGAGGTTGGCATCTCACGTAAGCAGTTTTTCATTTCAAGAGCTTCATATATAAGTAATGTCAAAGCCAAACTCCCATTGAGAAACTTCTTCTGGCCCCACTTCTTCTGGGCTTCAAATAATCTTTCTTGGACATAGCCAGTCATGTTTACTTTATTTCCCACTTGTCTCATTGCATGCGAGAGTAGTTGTACGACAATCTTTTGTGGTGCAGTATATTTGTGCATACTTGGGAAACAAAAATGTTGGTGCACCAGGCGGACAACATCTTCAATATCAGTCTTGTTGATATCCAAAAGGGACCTCTTTTTAGGATCATGACATTCCTCTTTGACATTAGTGATCCCTTCTTGATTCCATCCAAAGGCTTTGTTGATTAGTTCATGTGTGAATTGAATGGTTTTCCATGTTCCTACTTTATCTAATACTCGTGCTTCGGGAACTGATATCTTCGTTGCTGCAGGCTGCAGTGTATTCATTACTTGTGTACACCTTTGAAAATCTGGTAGATAAATCGGCAATTTGAGAAATGCCTCTATGCCTGCCTGTGTCCATACATCCTCGATATGCAGTAATCCTTGTATTATAGTTTTGAAGTCTTGCGACATGATAGGGAAGTAGTGATCCCTATCCATGATCTTGATAGTTGCCATGAAAATGAGTTCTGACACTAGTTGGTCATCCAGAAGCCAATGCCTCTTGCTTTCGTGATTGATTCCAGTGGAAGAAGTTGGACCTCTTCCCCTTGTGTAGCTTCGGAATTAGTAGATGCCATCTGCACTCAATATAGAGTATGAATTAGTGGCCATATACTGTCAGAAATTCTCCTTTAGTTGTAGGTCATAAGTTTAGCATTGCTCCGAGTGAATGGTGTCGTCCCTTTCCCGTGGGTGTGAGAAAGGTAATACCTGGATTATTCCAAAATTTTATGTGGCCCTATCATGCATACTTTGGGACTTGATAACTCCAAATGTGTGCAACTTGAAATAGTTGGATGATGCATGTAGTTTGTTTTATCTTTCGGCATCCAAATCTGCTTCATTCTGTTGGGACGTATTGTATCCCGAACATTCCTGATGAATGTGGCTCCTCTCATGTTGTAATTCTGCTCTATCTGCTTTTTGAATCTCGGACTGGCTTGTGTTGCAACTGCAGACTTCTTTTCTTTCTTGTAGCTAGTCTTCTTTGGTTGTTTTGCCCGTAGACCATATTGGTTCTTCTTATATTGAGGTTCATCGTTTCGGTTTGGCGTCTTTGGAGCACATGATTTTGGAATCCATATTTGCTCTCGATCCGGTTGGGCGGCTACTACTTTCTTTGGAATCCATATCCTAGCACTTTGTTGTTGACTTTGGTGCTCAAAGTGATTTTTTTTCTTATTTGATTGGTTGCTCTGATGTCGAAGACGTTTCCGTTGTTGAAGATATGCATCCCTTTGATCCTTTCTTATCCAAGCTTGTTTAGTGTACGGAATAGGGTATATTCTAAAATGTACAGATTTTGAATTACTCAGAGGACTGGTCCCTCTTATGCATGGTGTTTCACTGAGGTTGGCTTCAGATTGATTGACACTCTTGTGACTTGCTAGACTAGAAGATGGTGTGTTAGCAGGATTCAATGTGTCCTCACATGAAGTACTTGAGGGAGGGGTTTCTATAGTGCTATTGGACATACACTCATGACTTTGTTCATTGGAATGAATTTTTTGCTGTATGCTTGCGGCTTTGATTGGTCGTTCGTCTAGCAAACTGAATACTTCACGATGTCCTATCTTGGCTGAGATGTATCCTAAAGCCAATTGAATGGTCACCTCATATTCGTAAATCCAGTCTTGACGTAACACTACCTCTTCGAGTAAATCCTGATCATGACACACTAATAGCTTCTGTTCCATAGTGTTGTTGCCAAGATGCAGAGGTAAGGTGATTTCACCTATACATTGAGTAATTGTTCCTCCTATTCCTATCAACTGTGCCATTGATGGACGTAATTCCTCCTTGAGTTTCTGAGTCAAAGAAAGTTTGATACAGCTTATGGCAGCTCCTGTGTCAATGAGAGCATCCACCAAGTGGTACTCTGTTTTACCCGCTCCCAAATTCAAATATGGTTGTGTTCTCTGTGGGCCTAGGTTTTTAGTGGCTCTAAAATTAGCCATTGGGATGAGTTCTTCTCCTAGTCGATATCTCTCATCTCTCTCTCTCATCCACTCTTTCCGTTTCTTAATTTGTTCTAGTGCTTCTTGTCTTGCTTCTTCTCGTATCCTTTCCTCTTCGATGCATCTATTCTTGCCTTTGATTAATCGAGACATTGTTTCTTCGGTCAACGGTTCTAAATATTTTTTCACTCGACATCCACTGATATAGTTTGGTAATACTTCTCCATCTAGGGTTGCTAAGCTGATGGCTCCACTTGTCGATATACGATTGATGATTAATGGGCCATATCCTCTCTTCTGCAACTTCTTAGCGTGCTGTTTCAAGGTATATACCAAAACTAAATCTCCTTCCTTCAAATTTTTGTCTTTAATGTGAGCATCAAAGTAGGCTTTCTGTCGCCGTTTAGCAGCATAAATGCCTGCTACTACTTGTAACCTAGTTCCGTGAAGCTTTTCTATTTGATCCAATTGAGCTGATAGTTCATGTCCCGTCCACTCGTAAGTGGTTGCTACTCTGAGAGTGGGAATTAAGAAATCAATTGGCAGAATAGCATTTTGTCCATATACTAAGTTAAAAGGAGTAGTGCCTATGGCGGTTTTGTAGGCTACTCAAAATGCCCATAAAGCATGATGTAATTGCTTATCCCAATCAGATCTACCATTGTTAACAATTTTTGTGAGAACTGTACACAAGATTTTATTCGAACTTTCGGCTTCTCTATTGGCTTGTGGGTGATAGGGAGCTGATTTCTTATGAATTACCAAAAATTCATTCAATAAGGCTTCTATAACTTCATTCACAAAATGCGTACCTCTATCACTCACAATTTTTATCGGTAGTCCAAATCTAGTGAAAACGTTCTCAAAGAGAAACTTGGTCGTGGTTCTTGCGTCATTTTTCTTGGTTGCTTTGGCTTCAACCCATTTGGTCAGATAGTCTGTGGCTACAATTATATATTCGGCATGGGATCCTTTTGTTGGGGGGCTAATAGGTCCTATGAAGTCTATTCCCCATTTAGTAAAAGCTCTGGCACTCATCATGGGTCTCAGTGGCATCTCATCTCTTCTAATTGGATATTTTGTTCGTTGACAAGTATCACATCGTTGCACATATGTTACGGCATCTTGGTGTAGAGTTGGCCACCACATGCCAGCAAAGAGGATCATTTTTGCTGTTTTATCTGCAGAGAAGTGCCCTCCTGCAGCTCCTGTATGTGCCATCTCTAAAACAGCAAGATATTCGTCTTCATGAATGCACAATCATAATTGATTATCTCTCCCTCGCTTGAAAAGTTGTTTTCCTATAATAGCATAATCCTTGCTCTGTTCTACAAGTGCACGTTTCCTTGCTGAAGTGACTCCTTCTGGGTATTCTTGGGTCTTTAAGAATTTTACCAGAGGCATGCTCCACCTTGGTGCTACTGTGGAGTAGCATAGAGTAGAGTTCTCTTCTGGATTTTGTTCTTGACAGGTTTGGCAGGCTGATACATAGTTATGCGCATCCCTCTGCATGGTTGGCCAATATATGCCTAATCTCCTCAGGGTTTGCCATGTTCCATTTGCACTCAAATGAGTTTTCCATTGATTCACATGTGCTTTCTGCAGCCATATTTCCTGTTCCTCCTCTTCCACGCATCTCATTAGCAATCCACTTGAATCTTGGTGATACAAACTTCCTGCAATGATATGAAGGTTTTTAGTCTTCCAAAGGTCTTGGGTTCGGTTTGGTGTGATCCCATCTTTGGGTCCATGCGTGAGTATAGGGATCAACTTTTCTGCCCATTGGGGACACACTTCCAGGTTAAAAAGGTATGTATCTGGCAGATCATCGAGTACTCCTATGGGTGGTTCTCCATGGGTCATTCTTGATAAGTGATCTGCTCTTATGTGGGTATTTCCTTTCTTGACTACGACCTCGAAATCAAATTCCATCAACAATAGAAACCATCGTACTAGTCTTCCTGTATTGCAAGGTTTATTGACTAAGTACAGTAGGGCTTGATGATCAATGAAGAATTTGAATTTGTTTGCCAACAGGTAATGTCTGAACTTTTTCACCGCGTACACCATACCTAGGCCTTCTCTCTCAGTGGTGGTATAATTGCGTTCTGCTTGATTTAATTGTCTACTACCATAGGCTATAGGGTGGTCTAGCTTTCCTATATCTGCAGGTTGAGCTAAGATGCAACCAATGGCAAACTTGGAGGCATCCACATGAATGTGAAATGGCTTATTCCAGTTAGGTACTCGAAGGATTGGTGCTGAACTCAATCGATTCTTTAACTCATTAAAGTCTTTCTCACATTCTTCGGTCCAATTAAATTGAGTCAAGAGTGCATAGAGCGGTCTAGCAATTATGGCATACATATGTATAAATCTTTGGTAGTATCCACAGTGTCCCATAAATGCTTGTACTTCTTTAGCAGTCTTTGGTCTTGGTAAATCCAGAATTACTTTGATTTTGTCTTTATCGGTTGAAATTCCATTTTTAGAGACAATATGTCCCAATATTTTTCCTTGTCGAACCATGAAGACACATTTTTCTGGGTTGAGGCATACTCGATATTGTCGACATTTGGCAAAGATCTTTTCTAGTTCCGGGATGTGCTCTGATCGTATAGCTGAATAAGTACATAGATCGTCCACGTATACCTCCATACTTTTTCTCAGGAACTCTTTGAATACATGGCACATCAATCTTTGGAAGGTGGCTGGGGCATTAGTTAGACCAAAAGGCATGACTCTAAAGGCGTATACTCCCCATTCAGTTGTGAAAGCGGTTTTGTGTTGATCCTCAGGAGCAATGGCTACCTGATTATACCCTGAAAAGCCATCCAAAAAACTATAAACTTCCTTCCCTGCCACTCTTTCCAACAGATGATCCGTAATTGGTAATGGGTAACTATCCCTTATGGTCGCAGCATTTACTTTCTTCAGATTGATGCACACTCTTAACTTCCCATTTTTTTTCGGTACAACCACCAAAGGTGACACCCATTCCGTGTGCTCAATCTCATATATGAATCTAGCATCTAACAACTTATCTATCTCTTCCTTTATCTTTGTTGAATACAAATCATTCTATGTATACAGTCTTTGTTTAGAAGGTTTGGCTTCGGATGTCATGGGGATTCTATGGGCACATATAGATGGATCTACTCCTTTCAAATCCTTATAGGTCCAGGCAAAGACATCCCGATATTCCCTTATGAGGCGTATTAACTCTTGTTCTTCCTCCATAGAGACATCCTGTCCTATGAAAGTACATCGTTCTTCTCCTTCCTCTAAGGTTACTACTATCTTCTTGGTTTGTTCTTTATTGTCGTATGCTATTCCTGGCTGTGCTTCTCTTTTAGGCATTTGAATAGCAATTTTTCTCTCTTCTACTTCATATTTTTTGAAGTGGGTTGGCACTTCAAACTGGTCTTGTGGCTTGTTTTCTTCACCTTCTAGCTCTTTATCTAACTCCAGCTCTTCTTCCTGTGTAGGTTCCTGGTTGTTTTCGTTAGCTGTGACACCTATTTTTTGATTTTCATCCTCTGGTTCCATTGGTTCTTGTTCCATCTCAATGCTCTCATAGTCCTCCTTCCATTCTTTCTCTATCACTTCTCCTTCTTCAGCCTCCTGAAGGGCTACTACATATAGACTAACGTCATATCCTTCCTCATCCATACATTCATTCATAGTTATTACCTCTTCGTTCACACATACATCAAGGGTCGCTAAAATCTCCATCCAACCATGAGGTTCAAACTCTTCATCCAAAAAGACTTGAGGCATGTAAGCTGGATCTTGTACAGACCTAACTACACCTTGCCTTTGTTGCCATCCCTTCCTCCTATCCTCTTCCTTTTTGGCAGTTTGGCATATCCATAGATGAGTGTCCTCGTTCATCCAAGATTGGTCACTAGAGCCTATGCTGTGAGTTGACTGATCGTCTTCCTCCGTATGAATTTGATTCCATTGTAAGGGGGGAACATCTTGATATGTATATGTGTGGAGATTTATTCTCGTAGTGGTTCCTTCATGCTGTAGGTATACAACATCTTTTGGACTGATGGGTTCAGTTCTTTTTTCCTTATTGAGGGAATGCAATACAATTCCAAATTATGTTCGTACTCTCTTGTGTAATTTGGCAAAACCTTTGCACTATCATTTTCCTCGTTACTCGGATCAATTGGTACTAATTCATTGGAATTCAACTCAGGTATTGAATCCTCTATTCCATCTTTTGCTTCTAGTTCTTCAAAGGGTGGTTCAATTCCTTCCACTTCCTTCCATCTGTCTTCTTGGACTCTTGCCCACAAATCTTTAGGCCATTCCCCTTCTACTTCGGGAACAATGGATCCTTCCCTTTTATCCTCACAATAATTGCCATTCTGTGCCTTACTTACTTCCGGTTTTCCATGATCATGAGTGATGACGCACTCTTGGAATTCTCTTTCAGAAATTCGGGTATTGAGTAATGGCAACGCAGGTTTTTCTAAGGTCTGTTGAGCAACTTCTATTAATTTTTGCAGATTTCCAACCTTTCTCTCTCTAGGTCCCCTCTAGGAGATTCTCTTTCATGTTGTTCTATGGTAGGTCCTGCTCTTATTCGTGCCTTGTATGCCTGAATCCACATGGCTAATTCTTCAGGCATGGGATCTGCTACAACTGATCCCACCTCTTCTTTTTTATACTTTTCATTTTTGTTTTCTTCTTCAATTTTCTGTTCCTCTTTTGGGTTCTGTTCGTTCTTCTCATTTTCCTTCTTCTGCAGTAGCTTCTTTTCTTTTATCCTATCTCTACGGTTCTTCCATCTTTGTGTTCTTTTACTTACAACACTTTTCTCAGGCTCTACCGAGTCTTCAACTCTCTGAGCTGTGGGTGTATTCATCTCTAGGTTACTTTGATTGTGTTTTTCAGGTTTTCCTGGGGTCTCTCTAGCTTTGGCTCTTGTTATTGCCTTTAATGGTACAGTGTATTCCTTATCTCTCCCTGATGATTCGATTACTTCAATCACATTGATTTGCACGTTGGATGTAACCTTGTTGGGGTTCTTGGGGCAATCTCTGAAAAGGTGTTCCTTACCACAATCACTACAGTAACCTTCCCAGACTCGTTGTGGTGGTGGTGGGTTTGGCAATGTACATTCTCTGATATAATGATCACCTCCACATCTGTAGCATGGTCCTCTGGGCATAGGCGGTCTTTTCATAGGTCGGGGTGGTATGGTTGCTCTAGGGGCTGTGTACATTAATGACACATAGTCCTGCTCATATCCGTAGGAACTATCGGGTACTTCCATGCCATAGGCATATGGTTCGTACAATTGTCCATATTCTATCATAGAGCTTTCATAATTGGGATATGCTCCTTGACTATGGTCGTAAGATGAGTCATATGGTTCATTACTAGCCAATGGTGTGGCTGGGATTATTGCTCTCTCTAGGTTTTCTTCACGTTGAGCCATCTTGACTGGGACAACGTTCTGAGGATGGGGCTGTTGTTGTCCTAGTACCGGTTGTGGTTGGGTGTGTCCTTGATACGCATATGGTCGTGGCACTGGTGCCTGCTGCTGATAAGTAGGGTACCTCCATGCTTCACCTCCTTGCTCTCTGCGGGTATCCATAAGGTCTCATATATGGTTGTGCTGGTCTCGCTTGCCTATTGTAAGGGCAATTTTCCGTACTGTGATTTGTATATTTTTGTTCTATATTGCAATATTGTAGAGGTCCTGGGGCAGCTGGTCTATTAGAAGCATAAGCAAGTGGTGGGACTACTCCCCTAGTGCACAAGTGAGATGGATGATCACCTCCACACTGCATACATCTTCTGAGCATGGCCACTCTTAGAGGGTTATTGGGGTAGTTCCTCTGTCCTTGAACATTCAGCTTCTTTGCTACCAAGTCGGCTATTTCCTCTACATTGTTTTTAGGGATTGATGTGCTACTGGCTGAATCTTCACTTTTCAAGCTACCTTGAGGTATTTTCAAATCTTCTGCTAGGTTGTCTTCTAGGTCTATACATTCCTTCATGCATTCTTGCAAGGTTTGAACTCTCTTTACATATACCAAAGATCTTAATGATCCATTCAATAATCCTTCCAAAAATAATGACACCATTTTATTTTGGGTAGGTCTCTCTTCTACTGGGCATCTGTCCACATACTGCTTGAATCTTCTTGCTGCCAATCTTACTGATTCTGTAGGGGCTTGCTTAAAGCTATGGATCAATGATGATGAGTTGTTTTTAATTCCTGACTTAGTGAATTCCTCATCATTTCTTGATAGACTTGTTCCATGTTTTGAAAATTATTAGGGTCCAATGGCTAGAACCATGCTAACGTAGTGTCCGACAAAGTGAGGACTCATATTGGATCAAGAAATCTTCTACTTGTTCGGCTCTGATTACTTGTTTAAATTCGGCTATATGATTGTAAGGTTCACTAGAGCCATCGTAGTGGTTTCTCATGCATTTGGCAACTTGAATTGGGCTTAATCTTCTTCCTGCTTCAGGCGGTCTAGGCATTACTGGGAAAATTGGTCTTCCTGTGGGTATGTCTGGTCCTCTTACTACCGGTGGTCTGATTGGGGCAAGAATTCCATGTCTTGGGTCGACAGGTGGTTGAGATCGGTAATTAGGGTTATTTGTAGGCATTGCAAACTGCACATGTGGTCTGCTCGGAATTTGGGTTTGTTGTGTTTGCCCCGACTGTTGATATGAATCATTCTGAGATGTTCCAAGTGGGTTTCGTGAAGTAGTGGCTTGGTCCCTTGGGGGAAACACTAGAATATTCTGATATTTCAACTCGGCTCGTTCTAATTCCGTTAAGGGCCAATATCTTCTCTGATTCTTATCCAAATATGTGATGATGGTGGGGAAATCAGGGTCTTGTAACTAATAGATGGTGACAGGATTAGGGGCAGCTTCCCATATTGAAGAATGTGCTCTAAGAAGATGCTCCATCCCATTGATCAAATATACATCCATTAGGGAGTCATCTTGAGGAATCAGGTCTCCTCTCCAAACTCTAGCAACAGTAGATCTCCCTCTAGGTGTAGTTACTCGCTCTTCATTCCCTTCCCCATTTAGGTTTGAAGCATTGTTTTCTTCACCTTGTTCATTAATGTTTTCCGGGTGTTCTGTGACAACATACTGGATATCTCTTTTGTCCATGTAAAATCCTCCTACATACTTGACTGTTGGCCTAGGCACGATGTAAGCCTATGAAGCCTTCTTTAACCTGGCCACTGATCTATTTAGACCATCCAAATAAATAGGGATCTCATTTTGGTTGGTGTTCACATACTCCAAAGAGGTCCGGTACTCTCCCTCAATAATTGACAGCATGCCAATCATTGGTACTATGTTCTGCATGTTGGTGCAGACCAATCACCAATTGAAGGCTTAGAAGATCAAATGATGAGGGAAGAATCAATTCCTAAAGTGTGGAAGAAGATTACATTCAGAGGACAAGAGAAGTGTACACATATGTACATTAGTATAGTTATAGATGACTTAGATCTTTTGTTTAGTAAGAATCATGTACAAAATTATCTATAAATACTTTGAGAAAAGTCGGGGCATGTATGAGAGCATATGTGACAATAGTTAGAAGCCAAGAATGAGGAAGTTAGAAGTCATGAGATAGAGGAAAAGTTAGTTGAGTTAGCTCTCATCACTCAACTGTATTTCTTCTGAGTAAATGAAAATTTTTGCGCCCGATGTTTCTGCGTGTTCTCCTTCTACAGTAGATCAATTGTGAAATGCTTTTGTACAAGTCTAAGTTGAGAGTTGCTTGACCTCTGTGCAAAGTTTTAGCTTCCAATTGTAATCAGGCTGAGTGAATTAAGTATAGGAACATTCATATGTGAAGTATGTTTACTGGTTCCTGAAACAGGCGCAGATTTCGAAGTCAATGTTTTGGTCATTTCTCCTAGCACAGTTTAAAGTTTTGCATGAGTGAAGGCTTAATCTTTAAGTTGGAAGATAAGCTACTCATATCTAGAAGCATTTTGTAAAACGGGTTCTATTCAAGGAGAACCAAGTCTTAAAAGTTACAGGTGTAAAGTCGACTGTTCTGGATGACAGTTTCTGACATAGGTAACTTGAGAAGTTGATTTCTCAAGTTATACTTAATCTTTTGAAGAGATTCAACTTGGAGTAGATGCGCAATATCTAGGAGATGATTCGTACAAAGTTTCATCAAAAACTTTACACGTTTGATAGGTCAATGTGGAGAAATAGTGCAGCAGACTTTTCTGTGTTTCATCTTCTTCACAGATTTGTTAATCTTTTGATAGTTAGCAATTGATCCTCTAAATTAGTGGAGTGTTTGACTTACTCTTGGTATAGAGGTGCTCTAATCACAAGAGTAAGTTGTTCTTTTGGAAATTAACATTCTCCATCAGTGGTATCAGAGCAGGAGACATCAATTTGAAGAAAGGAGGATCCCGACTGCTGCAGATTCAAGAAATTCAACACTTGAAGAACTAAGAAGTGAAAGCTTGGAGTCAAAGCTTGAGGAGAAGACTATTTGACATCAAGAAAGGCAAAAGGAGTCCAATTCGAAGTAAAGGTACATACATTGTTTGTAAAGCTTGAAGATTTCAATACACAGGTGGACACAAGATGGGAGAAAGCTTGCAGATTGATAAGCTAGATAGGGAGAACTATCCAGCATGGTCCATGAGGATGGAAGCACACCTCATGAGCAAAGATCTTATATCATTTATTACAGGAGATGAAGAAAAACCTGAGTTTGCAGATCCAAGTATTCCTACTAGGGAAGAGCTTGCAATGTTGAAGACTTGGATGAGAAAGGATGCTCAAGCAAGGAGTATCATCTACATGGCTGTAAATGATTACCTTTTACCTCACATCAGAGGTTTGGAAAGTGCTACAGATGTTTGGAATGCCTTGGAAGAGCATTTCCAAAATACAACTAAGTCAAGGAAGTCCTCACTATGGGCTGAGTTCACAACCTTCAAGAAGAAGAGCTCACAATCAATTTCAGATTATGTGGCAAGGATGAAAGATATTGCAGATAGCTTGGGAGCAGTGGATGAAGATATTGAAGAGGAAAAGTTGGTAAGACAAATACTTACAGGTTTGAGAGGAGATGAGAAGTGGAAGCCTTTTATATTGTCCATAGAATTGTCACTTGATCACTTTACTCCTGATCTTAATCAATTGCTAGGACACATGCTAACCTTTGAGCAGGATCTTAAAGGAGACAATGATAGAAGTACAAGTCAAGCTATGTACTCTAAGGATAAGAAAAAGAATGGCAAGGGAAAGCAATCAAATGATGATGAAGGGAATTCAAATCAAGCTAACTTCACAAAAGGGAAGACAAATTTCAGAGGTAAAGGAAGAGGAGGTAAGAACAAAGATAATGCTAAAGCTTGTTGGATTTGTGGCAGAATAAATCATTTGGCAAATGATTGTTGGTATAACAATCAAAATGGTGGAAGCAATAATCAGAATTATAGTCAAAGAGGTAGAGGAGGCAGAAACCAAAGAGGCAATTTCAGAGGAAGAGGTGGTAGGACATCATATGGTAGAGGAGGTGGAAGAAACTTCCAATCTCAGTCCTACAACAATAATTATTACAATTATGCATCAGATCAGAAGGATGACATGACTCTTATCTTGAATGCAACTCATGAATCAATGGGAGAAGATCAAAGAGTGTTTTATATTGACTCAGGGTGCAGCAACCATCTGAGTGGGAATCTATCCTTGATGACTGACATGGAAGCAAGGGTGAATGGACATACAGTTCAAACAGGTGACAATACCAAACATAAAGTGGAGAGCATTGGATCAGTGAAGACAAAGAGTGGAAGTACACTTCTGAGCAAGGTACTTTATGTTCCTACTATTCCTAAAAATCTGATAAGTGTAGGGCAAATTGTGGAGAAAGGATATGAGGTAAGATTCACAAATGATGGTGTTTATGTACAAGATCCAAATCAGGGATATAGAAACATAATTGCAGGTAAAAAGGAAGGAAGATTGTTCACTCTCAAAGTCCAAGGTAATGTGGGACATGCATTATTTACCTATGGAAGTCAAAAGGTATCTGAATTAGACCTATGGCATAAAAGGCTAGGTCATTTCAATGAGAGAGCTATAAAGGAGATGTCAAAGAATCAGGTGGTGCTTGGATTGCCAAATATTGAAGGGCAACATATGGTGTACAAGTGTGAAGCTTGTCAATTAGGTAAAGCACATAAGAGTTCTTACAACAAATCAGGGTACAAGCATTCAAATATGCTTGAATTGGTTCATACAGATGTATGGGGTCCCTCAAGGGACTATAGCATAAATGGATCCAGATATTATGTGTTGTTTGTTGATGATGCAACCAGGTGGATTACTTTGTATGTAATCAAGGATAAATCAGAAGTTTTCAAGACATTCAAACATTTTCATGCTTATGCAGAAAGGATCACAGGGCAAAAGCTCAAGAGGTTGAGATCAGATGGAGGGGGAGAGTATTTCTCTAAAGAGTTTGATGATTATTTGTGGAATGCAGGTATCAAAAGAGAAGTAACTTGCAGGTACTCCCCTCAACAGAATGGAGTAGCAGAAAGGAGGAATAGGACTCTTGTAGAGTTTGCAAGAGCCATGATGAAGGAAAAGAATTGTCCAAATTACTTATGGGCAGAAGCCATTAACACTGCAACATATCTTGTGAATAGGTTGCCTTGCAAAGCTTTGGATGGAGGAACCCCTTATGAAGCATGGTGGGGTAAGAAGCCTAGTCTTGATCATTGTAAAGTATTTGGATGTATTGCATATGCTTATGTTCCTTCACAATTAAGACATAAGCTAGAACCAAAAGCAGAGAAGTATGTGTTTATTGGATATGATGATAGACAGATGGGTTACAGGTTGTGGAGTCCATCCACAAAGCAATTTCTTGTTACTAAAGATGTGACATTTGATGAGCAAAATATGTGGTATACAGGATCACCAAATGAGTATACAGGTGTTGAAGAAATTCAAAGGGAAGGAAAGGCAAAGGTAAAAGTATGTGAAGAAATTGTTGATGAAGTTGAATCTAGAAGTAGAGTGCAGGATCATGTAGAAGAAGGGCCAAGAGTTGATCCAGAATCAAATGAGGCTGAAACTTCAAGAAGTGCAAAAATCAGAAGATCTACAAGAGAAAGGAAAGAACCTATAAGGTATAGTTATGATACATCTTTCCTAACAACAAAAGATTATGCCTACATTGTGAAAACAGAAGAAGATCCAACTACTTATGAAGAAGCCAAAGGTAAACAGAATTGGGAGAAGGCAATGCAAGAAGAGTATGATGCTCTACTTGAAAATGAAACTTGGGAACTAGTACCAAGACCAAAGAATCAGAAGGTTATTGGATGCAAGTGGGTATATAAAACAAAGAGGTTTGCAGATGGTAAGGTGTCTAGATATAAGGCTAGACTTGTGGTCAAAGGTTATGCCCAAACTTATGGGGTAGATTATGATGAAACCTTTAGTCCTGTTGCTAAGATGTCTACAATTAGGACATTGATTGCTATTGCTGCTTGCAAGGGATGGAAATTATCACAATTGGATGTGAAAAATGCATTTTTAAATGGATACATTGCAGATGAAGTGTATATGGAGCAACCAGAAGGCTTCATGGAATCAATTGGATCAGATTATGTGTGTAAGCTCAAGAGAGCTTTATATGGGTTGAAGCAAGCCCCAAGAGCTTGGAATTACAGATTGGTTAAGTTCTTGAATGAATGTGGATTTCAAGCATCAAAGGCAGATAGTAGCTTGCTAGTGAAGGCAAGTGAAAATGGATACATTTACATGTGCATTTATGTTGATGATATTATTGTTACAGGAACAGATGCTCAAGGAATCAATGAACTCAAAAGACAAATAGAGAAGGAGTTTAAGATAAGTGATTTGGGAAACTTATCTTATTTTCTAGGAATGCAGATTGTGTATACTCAACATGGAGTATATGTTTCACAAGAGAGATACTTGAAGAATCTTCTAGTCAAGTTTAACATGGAAGATTGCAAGATTTCAACCACACCATTGGAGGTAAATCATAAATTAATCAGGTATGGAGGTGAAGAGTTCAATGACATGAAGAAATATCAGAGTTTGGTAGGTAGTCTAATCTATGCTACCTTGACAAGGCCAGATCTATCATATGCAGTAGGTGTGTTGTCACAATTTATGCATTGTCCAAAGAAGACTCATTGGATTGCAGCCCAAAGGGTACTCAGATATATCAAAGGAACCCTAAGTGAAGGTTTGTATTATGGTTTCACTTCTGACACAAGAATCAAAGTGTTTAGTGATGCAGATTGGGCAGGTGACTCAGATGATAGAAGGTCTACTCATGGGTATCTCTGTTATGTTGGAGATAAACTAGTTTCTTGGTGTTCAAAGAAGCAACATACAGTTGCTTTATCATCCACAGAAGCTGAGTATAAGGGAATGGTAGAAGCTGCAAAGGAAGTGATATGGTTGAAGACCTTGATGAAAAGTTTTGAGTTTGATCATAGTACTCCAATAATTTTTGGAGACAATATGAGTTCTTTGTATTTGGCAGCTAACCCTGTTTTTCATGCCAGGACTAAGCATATAGAGATTCAGTATCATTTCTTGAGGGAAAAGGTACTAGATAAAGAGATTGAAGTGATGTACACTCCAACAAAAGAACAAGTGGCAGATATGATGACAAAGAGTTTGGATGGACCTAAGTTGCAAAGGTTCAAAGACATGGCAAGTATAAAGAAGACAGAGAAAACCTCAATTGATGATTGAGGGGGAGCTGTTGGTGCAGACCAATCACCAATTGAAGGCTTAGAAGATCAAATGATGAGGGAAGAATCAATTCCTAAAGTGTGGAAGAAGATTACATTCAGAGGACAAGAGAAGTGTACACATATGTACATTAGTATAGTTATAGATGACTTAGATCTTTTGTTTAGTAAGAATCATGTACAAAATTATCTATAAATACTTTGAGAAAAGTCGGGGCATGTATGAGAGCATATGTGACAATAGTTAGAAGCCAAGAATGAGGAAGTTAGAAGTCATGAGATAGAGGAAAAGTTAGTTGAGTTAGCTCTCATCACTCAACTGTATTTCTTCTGAGTAAATGAAAATTTTTGCGCCCGATGTTTCTGCGTGTTCTCCTTCTACAGTAGATCAATTGTGAAATGCTTTTGTAAAAGTCTAAGTTGAGAGTTGCTTGACCTCTGTGCAAAGTTTTAGCTTCCAATTGTAATCAGGCTGAGTGAATTAAGTATAGGAACATTCATATGTGAAGTATGTTTACTGGTTCCTGAAACAGGCGCAGATTTCGAAGTCAATGTTTTGGTCATTTCTCCTAGCACAGTTTAAAGTTTTGCATGAGTGAAGGCTTAATCTTTAAGTTGGAAGATAAGCTACTCATATCTAGAAGCATTTTGTAAAACGGGTTCTATTCAAGGAGAACCAAGTCTTAAAAGTTACAGGTGTAAAGTCGACTGTTCTGGATGACAGTTTCTGACATAGGTAACTTGAGAAGTTGATTTCTCAAGTTATACTTAATCTTTTGAAGAGATTCAACTTGGAGTAGATGCGCAATATCTAGGAGATGATTCGTACAAAGTTTCATCAAAAACTTTACACGTTTGATAGGTCAATGTGGAGAAATAGTGCAGCAGACTTTTCTGTGTTTCATCTTCTTCACAGATTTGTTAATCTTTTGATAGTTAGCAATTGATCCTCTAAATTAGTGGAGTGTTTGACTTACTCTTGGTATAGAGGTGCTCTAATCACAAGAGTAAGTTGTTCTTTTGGAAATTAACATTCTCCATCACTGCATATCCTCTGAAGCCATGGGAATTTCTTCCTCTGACTCACTGGAGGTCTCCGAGTAATGTGAACGTCTATTTGGCTCGGCTACACTACCTACAGAAGAGATTACACTTCTTCCGCTTCCTAGGGTTCTTCCAGATCTCAGGTTCATCCACTTAACAGCTCTGATCAGTCCTTGCTAACCTCTAGCTTCTAGAACTCTTCACTATGGATTAGAATTCTAGAAAAATTTTGGCTGGGAATTGACTGAAAATGAAATTTTCAAGTCACGATACTTGACTCCAAAGTTACACGATACACGATCTTTGAACACAAACGATACACGATACTTGGATGCACACGATACTTGATACCTGAGCAATCACGATACACGATACTTCTCAAGTATCGCGATCTGCAAACCACGATACTCGATACGTGGAGTTAAACGATACACGATACTTCAAGAGGGACGATACTCGATACTTGGATAAATGCGATACTTGGACCACACGATACACGATCTTTGATAGGTATCGCGATCGCTGTATGCACGATACACGATACTCGGTTGAAAACGATACTCGATACTTGACTCTCACGATACTCGATACCTGGAAATCTCGATACACGATACTTGGGAATCACGATACACGATACTTGGAAATCACGATACACGATACTTCGTAAGTATCGCGATTGATAGACCTCGATACACGATATACGATACACAGTAAGTATCGCGATTGGAGACAATCACGATACACGATCTTTGATAGGTATCGCGATCGCTGTATGCACGATACCCGATACACGATAATTGTGAAGTATCGCGATCTTCGCAACGCGATACACGATCCTTGGGAAATATCGCGATACTCAACCCCAGGAGATCATGATACCTGTCAGGTATCGCGATACTCGACTGCGGGAGAACACGATACTTGACCCTTTTTTCCAAATTTTTGAGAGATTTTTAGATTTTGATTCAATACACTTGTTTTCTATGCTTTGCTACCCTTTCCTCACTCTCTGTATCACTCAAAACACCTTTTTTGCCCCTTGTAAGTCTTCCACGATAGCTAACGTAGATCGTTTTTCACTGTTATCTAATTTGTGAGTGCTTAAAATGATCAGCAATTGAATGGCTTACCTTGGATACTCTTTCCCGACTCTCCCAACACCCCCACTTGCTCAGCGCAACTCCCGATCGTTGTGGTGATCAGACACGATACTCGACAGCTCCTCTCACGATACTTGTTCACAAAACAAGTGAAGTCCAGAAGACAAGTTTTTGGGTTTTTATACTTTTTTGAAAAATTCTTCCTAGTTAAAAGGTTGAAAGAACAAAGATAAAAGTGAATGGAATCTAGTCTAACTTCCTACTGCTCCTATTCTACTCACTCCACACACTTTCCTAAACTAACAACTCACTACACACACTCCAAGAATGAGAAGTAGTAAGTGCGGCTGAAAATGACTTACCAAAGAAGAGAAAATCACCACTCCTCCTCTCGCTTCACTGCAAAAAGCTACTTACCATCACACGAATGCCTCGGTTTGATTCGACCCTCCCCGGCAACGGCGCCAAAAACGTGTTGACCTAAGTACCAACTTAGGGACTTGTGGAGAAAGAGACTATACCTCAATCCCCCTCAAGTGCATATAGTGGGGATTCACGCTTTAATTATCAATCCGATGAGTATACAAACCTAGCCGAGTGTATGAGGACATGCATTCAAGTGATGATCAATGCAAATGAACTACTCAAAGAGTGCAAACAAGGCAAAGACTAATCCAAACAAGCTTCAACTGACAGTCATGGTGTCACGATACTTGGTGCAGCAGCCAACAGTAAATTGAGCTTTTCTCTCAACTCCAAACTCCAAATATAGCAAAGAGCACATGCCTTTCGAAGCTCTCGAGAAGACGCATCCAATGCCGGTAGTTTCACGCAATTATGACACTCCTACTTCAAGTTATGAGCAAAATAATGAGTCACGGGAAATACCTTCCTACACTTCAGCACTTCCTACACTTCGCACACACCTTAACCACAGCGAACAAACACTTTCATGGAGAGACAACACTTCCTAACACTCTTTCCAAGCAATACCACATGCACACAAGCTCACAAAGAAGAAGATACAGAGGGAGGAAGACACAAATTCGAATTTCTGTGCTCTTGATTCTCACAATGGCAAAAAGTCTTTACAAAGAGTCACAAATTCACCTATATACTTGTGCCCTAAAAATGGTCTTTTCACATAAGAGATCGGCACTTTATTCACTAACAGACTAATGCCTACTATTTTACATGGGTAAGTTTCTAATCTTCTGAGGGGATGCATCTATAGGACTCCTCTAGTGCATTTACAATGGAAAATATATTACAAGAATGGTTATAATACAAAAATTAGGTGTCCAAATCGGAAAAATTTTGGGGCGCGTCTTTTTCTTTGCCTTGTGCTTTCTTTAGCTCTGCAACACTCTCCCCCTCTTTGTCTCTGTCGTCCCTTGATAGGCTTTACTTCTTGTCTTCAGTTTGTTGTCCGCATGCAACCCTTGCTCCGTTTTGCCTGTTTGTTAAACAGGTGTTCAGTTTTGACGGCCTCTTCTTAATTCCTGTTTTACATCCTCTGGGCCTGATACGTTTGTTTTTCCTAATAAGTCGGGTTGCCACGCACGCCACCAGTGGAAGGTATGAGGATGTGGTGCTTCAGTCTTCGATCTGGACCTGCCAAAGATCAAGATGTTGAAGCACCCTTGTGTGGCTGTGTCCTTTCCTTGGTGTGTGCGCCCCTGCGGGGCTCTGTGCAGAGATGGGTGTTGCGCCCTTGCGGGGCTTCTTGCAAAGATATATCTTCGGATATTCCTTTTTAGTGAAGCTTCTTTCATTGTCTTCTTCTTTTCTTCCTTTTACTTGATTCTCCCTCAACAGTCCTACTATAGTGAAGAACCGAGTGAGCCTAGTTGGGAGCCAGAGTATGCAAATGTCATGTACGAAAACCCCAACTCTAGACCTCAACCTAGGCAGGTAAGACCCCCATTCCCTAGAGGGCCATGCTATAGATGCAAGGGAGATCACCTTATTCGTGATTGTCCAATGCCTGCCCCTACACAACCCCAATCAGTGACAATTCAAGGCTTTTGTCAAGATTGCGGAAAGGAGCATCTCTTACGAGATTGCCCAAAGAATCCCAATAATATGCCAAAAAATCATGCCTATTAACGTCATTGGGTTAGTCGTAGACTCCTCAGGGATTGTAACTTCCACTGCACCAGTGCAAGTGATCACTAGAGCTCAAGCTCCATAGGAAAACCAAGGCTTAGGCCAAGAAAAGAGTGCTGAGGTTAGTGAAACTGAGAGCATAACCAAGAAGAGGACTAGAGCCTGGAAAGATAGCCGAGAAAGAATGAAAAGGCAATGGGCAAAGAAGATGAGTGAACTCGAGGAAAGCCTAAGAGAAACGAGAGCCAAGATAATTGAACTTACATCTCAACCTCCCTCTCACTCTACTCCACCACCACCATTCCCATCTCCATCCGACCCACCACCTTGCAACCCGCCTCATGCGACCCCACCACCCCCTAGAGTAGGATCAGTATTAGCAGATCCCACTCCCGAGGACCTAAATATGATGCTTAAGGCATATCAAGCCAGAATCCAAGAAGGGCCAAACGTAACCGATCATGGAAAGTGTTACCCTAGAGCGGAACTAGAGCTTGAACGAACCGAAATTTGTGCTAAGATGGTGGAGTTGGCTCAAACCATGTTTGAAGCCAATCGCCTCTTTAACATCTCTAGTTCAGCTAAGATGCAGTTGCACTTTGATGGACTGCTAGAAAGATTGGAGAGGCTAATCACACATTCAGAAAAGGAACCCACCCCTCCAAATAAGGGCAAGGCAAGTGAAAGGATAAGCATTCCCCCCCAGGAAGCTTATGAGCCTAACTCCACAGAGCCAGGCACATCTTCTTCTCTGAATCGGTACTCACCCAAATTCCTACGAGAGATTCAAGAAGAGATGGGCTAAAGAGAGTGAAGTCCCTCCTCCCATTGAACTTGTGGATGAAGCACATGATCAATTCCCACAAGACATTCCTTCCATTTATGAGGAGCAGGAGAGTGCACAATCTCAAGAGAGATTAGACTTTGAGTCTAATTCTTTACACGAATTACCCCACTTCACAGGCCCATGGGAAGCTAAGTCTACGTGTATGAGAGCACCCACCGTCATGGTAAGAAAGGAAGACTCAATCATACCTAGGAACACGGAGGTAGTAAAGAATACTAAAGTGCAGTGCAATCTTTAGAAGAGCTGCTCAAAGTTAGGCCAGAACTGTGGAAACATGTAGCCAAACAAGTACCAGAGATAGCTAAACCATGTTCCCAGATAGGTTCTCATAGAACAGTGCCAGAAATTCCTCTAGACAAGATAGGAGGTATGAGTGAAGGAGAAGAAGGAAACACCTATCTCCCCATCACCCATCAAGGATACACAACCAAGGCAATTCTGGACTCAGGTGCAGGAGTTGCAATTGCTACCACTTCCTTATGGAAGCGTTGGGGCAAGCTAGCACTCAGGCCAACGAGAATGAAATTGCAGATGGCTGATGGTCACATAGAAAGACCTTTAGGCCTGTTAGAAGGAATAACTCTCACTACATGCGGTGTTGAGTTTGAGCATACTTTCACCATATGTGATTTTAGCAAGAACCAGGCCTATGAGATGATTTTGGGAAGACCATTTATGCGGTAGTTGCAAGTGGTACAGGATTGGGGTACCAATTCTCTGTACTTGCAACACTTGGGTGTCACGACCAAAGTTAATCTCAAGGATTACTCTCATAGAGATGTCCCTCCTATCCAATGGAATCCCATCCATAGAGCCAAAGATGATACAGAGTCAGTGCATTCCATAGGATCAGGATCCTCATGGATGCATGAAGACACTCACTTGTGGATGTGTAAAGTAGTAGTAGAAGAAGAGAAGAGAGAAAAAGCCAGAGAGGTAGGTGCGAAGGAAACACATAGATCAATTCAAGACCCAGCCTATGCACCTGTAGTATTTCCTGACGAAGAGTTTGAACCTCATGGTTGGGCGGAAATTTTAGCAACAATGGATGTAGCCATCAATGAGGATGCCTATGACATTTCAGTCTTCTCAATAGATCCAATCATGGGAGATTCTGTTTTAGAAGAATGCAAACCTAGCCCGGATGCATTTGAGGATGCAAGTGACTCCGATCTAGAGTCAATCATTATGGGCCCACCTTTTGCATCAGATGAAGAATACTTCTATGAAGTGGAAGTTCACCCTCAGAGACATGAAGAGCTCACAAATGATGTGAGATTAACCACACAAGTGACTGCCAAGAGTGAAGGCAAGAAGAGGAAGAAGAGAGAAGTCACACAAGAAGAGGAAGAATCTTTGTTTGAGGTCCCTGAGAATTTCAAAAAGTATGAGATAGATGATAGGAGAGTCATGGTAAGAATGCCTAAACGTGAGGCACAAGCAGGAGAGGCCTATGATAACAAGGAAGCCACCAAGAAAATAGTTGTAGCCATAGAAGAAGGAGAAGAAAGATGCACGTACATAGGCCATGACCTCACGGAAGAAGACGAGCAAGAGTTGATTGCCTTGCTAAGAGAATATCGAGATGTATTCGCTTGGAGCTATAAGGATTTAAAAGGTGTAGACCCTGACATATGCTCACACACAATCCCCATGACCTCAGATGCCAAACCATCCAAGCAGAAGCCATACACATATAATGATAACTATGTTGCTAAGATCGAGGAGATAGATCGCTTGGTTGAAGCTGGATTTATCTATGAAATAGCACACTAAGTGGGTATCCCCCATTGTAGTGGTGCCCAAGAAGAATGGGAAGTTACATGTGTGCATTAACTTGAAGAAGGTTAATGCAGCCACTATTTGAGATAACTATCCGCTTCCTATCACTGAGCATCTACTAGAAAGAGTAGCAAGCAAGGAAGTGTACAGCTTCCTTGATGGATTTTCTAGTTACAATCAGGTAGCCATAGCTCCAGAAGATCAGCATAAGACAGCTTTTGCCACTGAGTGGGGCATATTTGTTTTTCGGGTAATGCCATTTGGGCTTACCAATGCTCCTGCAACCTTCCAAAGATTGATGTGCCACGTGTTTGAAGAGTTCTTGAGGAAGAATTTGGAAGTCTATGTCGATGATCTGTGTGCTCATTCCAACATTAGAGAGACACATATACCTGAACTTAAGCAAATCTTTGAAAAATGTAGAGAATATCAAGTCTGCCTGAACCCAGAAAAGTGTGTTTTCATGGTCAGGCAAGGCAAGATTCTAGGACACATAGTGTCAAAGAATGGCATATCTACGGACGAGGAAAAAGTGAGAGCCATTGTAGAACTACCTAGGCCAAAGAATGTCAAGGAAGTACAAGCTTTCATGGGGCATTGTGGGTATAACCGATGCTTTATACACATGTACGCCATCATAGCAAAGCCTCTGTACGGACTTTTAACCAATTTCAAGTGGACTGAAGAGTGTGAGAACTCCTTCAATGAGTTTAAACGACGATTATGTTCAGCACCAATCTTGAGCACACCAGATTGGAATAAGCACTTTCATGTTCATGTGGATGCATCCAATTATGCTATTGGATGTGTACTCGCACAACCGACTGGTGAAGGTAATATGGATCTTCCAATTGCCTATGCTAATAGACAATTGAATGCAGCTGAACGAAATTATACTACCACTGAATGAGAAGGATTAGGCATGGTGTATGCACTTAAAAAGTTTAGGCACTATTTGCTTGCAAACAAGTTTAAATTTTTTACTGATCATCAAGCATTGTTGTACTTAGTGAACAAGACATGCAATACAGGCAGGTTAGTAAAATGGTTTCTCTTGCTAAGACTCACTTGAGAGCAGACCACCTCTCTAGACTCACATCTGAAGAGGAAAGGTAAGACTCACTAGAGAGCAGACCACCTCTTCAGATAAGGAAAGGTAAGACTCACTTGAGGAAAGGTAAGACTCACTTGAGGTTGTGGTGAGGAAAGGTAAGACTCACTTGAGAGCAGACCACCTCTCTAGACTCACATCTGGAGAGGCCCCACAAGGAGTATCAGATGAACTTCCTGATGCTTACTTGTTTAATTTGAAAGTGGTACCTCAGTGGGCTAAGCCATTAGTGCCAGTATTGACATACGGGCCTAACCATCCAGTCATAAACACTCAAGATAGAGAGATAGTAAAAGCCCAAAAATACCAGATCATGGCAGGAAGTATGTACAAGCATACAGATCATGGGATCTATGTCCCAATTGGAAGAAGTCATCATAAAATCAGATTACTTCAGAAACCTCTCACATCATCGGTGGATTGGTACGTCCGATGATTTGTATGTTCCATTCTACGTACTAATGGCAGATTATAATGCTGAAATAAAGCAGCGCACAACAAAAGAACCAACCTCGAGAACCCAGTTTGCACCAGATGACATTCCTGCAAGCGCCACGCACGGGAATATATTTCAACCTACCTGGAGGATACATCTGCTTGAAACATACCCTGAGATGGTACGCACGTGGAATAACATGCCTCTATATATCAAGTATAACCCATGCTACTGCCCTGTCTTCCGACGAAGGTCTTGGCCAGAGTACACCAAAACAGTTTTGACAGTTAAAGGATGTGAAAAGTGGCTAAACTATGTCTACTTAGCACCCCCTCGTGGCCAACCCACAATCGGCTACATGATTTCAACCATCCGACACTGGGTAATCAGATTCAAAAATGTACCAGATATCATGGCACAGATGTGCCTCAAAATATTTGTGTTAATGCTGATCACTTTCAGAACCTTTCGAAATGTCAAAGCACCTCACCTTTCGGCTCTCGGATTCAATGAAGGCAACCAGGATCTCGCCTACGATATGAGCACAACACCACCCATCAACGTTGTTTATGTGTGGCATGCTCGTATCAAGTATCTACCAGCCTACTTCAAGCAAACATTTGAGGAAATGTTTATCACAGGGTTCTGGGAATATCATTCCAAGATATTCATACCCAAAGCATCTCACCTATTACAGCTATTTGCGGTTGAACAGGCTTTGCACTCCGAACAGCTACGCATGCCACAACCGGAGGTACCCGGGCCAGTAGACTGGGATGCCCTACTAACTGATTTGGCCAAAGAGCTGAGAATAGCAAAACATCATTTAGCCACAGATGTCGTGGAGTATTACATCCAACAGTCCACACAACAAGAGTCTATCAGAGACGACAGACGTGAGGGAGAGGGGAGTGTTGGCACTAGTCAGGGCGGTCAAGGACTTACAAGACAAGGGAGCCAACGAGAAGGGCCAAGCAGACAAAGCAGTCAACGAAGATTTGGCAAGTAGGCCATTCAAATTTTCCCAAATCAACACCCTCATGACAGTGATTCTCATCACCAAAAATCATTGTAAATACCATTTCACCTTTTTGTAACTCCATTTTGTGCAAGTTGAGGAGTCCTCGAGCTTGAGGAGTATTAGAAGTATCATCGTACCAATTTTCATGATTTTTAGACTTTGTTTGAACCCTCAAATAGGCCCAAGAACCTAATTTTTAACTAGGCCGGACACTAGGTCTGGACAGGGCCAAAACTAGTCAAAAACTATAAAAAGAGCTAGAGAGCTCATTTTTTAGGGTAGATTGTAATAGATTTGAACTTGTAAGAGCACTTTGGAGAAATCTAAAGAACTCCATTGTCTCTCTCTTTGTTCTTGCCTTGTGTGTGCGTGTGTGTGCATGTTAGTGTGCTTCTCACTCACACACTTGTGTCATCACTTGTTCGAGGTCTTCATACCATCCTCATGTCGTCCCGGATTGACATTAAAGGAGGTGCTACTCATCACTGAGCTACAACCATGGATCCCATATGTCCATGGAAGTAAAAACCAAGCGATGCCATATGTCCCAAACTTGGATCCCATATGTCCAAGTTATGTCTAAGGATCCCATATGACCTTAGATCTAAAAGCCCAATGGTCTAAGTGATCCCATATGTTACGAGTCCCCTAAATTTAAAACAAAAGGTTCATCACATGGAGGCGGGTGTTGAGAGGTCCATGCTCCACCCTTTTGTCCAAAGAAAGAATCATTATCATGCAAGCTCATTTATCCCACATGCAAGCAAGTTTGCCCTCAAATCCACATAAGGAGCGTCTCACTTCAGTCCCCACAAGGCATTACTCCAAGTTCATGGAGTCTCGTCATGGAATCTCCATGCTCATAGAGCATCATTTGTAAGTTCTTTTCTATTTACTCATTTCATCATGTTTTATTATCTTTTCTTTCTTTGTCCATATCTTGGCAGGATGGTGTTTGAGAGTAGAGTAGTAATATTACTTTATCATTTCAATAGGATTTACAAGTGCTTAATCTTCAATTATCTGCTTCTTTACTTCCTTCATAATCTCAACCATTATGGTTGTGTTGACTATGTGAGTAGAAGCCCACCTTTTCTCCTCTATTCTCTATGATTTTTTTGGTTCTTATTCCTTTTCTTCAATATTTATTGGCATAGGATTATTTTAAACATGGAGCTTTTCCACCCATTGCAATGACAACCAATCTGTTTGGGTGATTTTAGGTTGGTAGATGCTCTTTTCACCATCTGATGATGATGCTTCCTCTTGTTCATAGATGGGTATGAATCTTGGGCTAGGTGCATAGTGAATTGCTCCTTGGCCTGATGATAGATTAGAATCTCGTTTCTTTTCATCCAATACATGTGGATGCTCCATAGACACCACATCATGACTCTTTTGATCTTCTTTGCCTCATGGTAATATAATATGAAAGCCCTTTGCTTTTCACAATGACCTAAGAAGAGACATCTCTTGCTTCTTGGTTCCAACTTTTGCTTCCTTTGACCTTGAATAAGAGCACAACACACACTCTCAAAATTCCATACCTTCCCTCATATACATTGTTATCTCAACAATGGTGTGACTCTTAAATTCCATCTTCCCACCATGCGGTGATATGGGAGGTGTCAATGACGGGCACCATTAGGAAAAAAAGTGTTGGGAGTGATGGTTGGATGCACTCAGAAGATTGAGTTGGTACTGCTAATCCTGCTTTGCACCAGCCCTCTTTGATTTTTTTCTTTGTTTCTACTCCTTGATGATGCGATGAGGATTGAGCCTTGCGGAAAAATATAAGACTGTGCTCTAACTTTTCTGGAAAAAATTTCACCGAAATTTCACCAGACTGCCACTGTACTGTCACCGTAATTGTACCAGAATTGTACCGGAATGAACTATAATTTTGTTTATTATTACTTCAAGTGAACATACATGAAGTAAGTAAGTGACACATGAACTCTCTTAACTAACAGAGCTTTTTCTGAAGTTTAAGAAAAAACTTCTCTAGTTCAGACAGTCTCTTTTCGGTCAGACTTTGTGCAGTGTATAGATATCTTTTCCACCGGAAAGATTGATCAACTAAAAGTAGAGGTATTTAGCTATAGAGTGAGCTATCTCTCATACAAAGCTTCGCATTACTCTGCGAGATCTATTTTGTTCTTCTACCGGAAAAATACTCGTTTACCGTAAGAACTGCAACAGTGAGCACTTTGACTGTAATTTCTTGAAATTGACTGAATCAAGTTGCTTTAAACTTTGTACGTTTGTGATATGCTTAGAGCTGAATCTATCAAGCTTTGAATCGCTTGATTTGATTCAGTAGATCCTGAGATATACTTCTTCAAGGTTGAGAGACTTGAAGATAATGACTCAGAGAATCACAGAGTAAATGAATGTAAGTATTTGTATTAGATCATGTAAATGTACATTCCCATTGGCATGATAAACATAGCTCAATGGTACTCAGAGGTGTAGGCTATATAGTAGACCTCACAACCTCAGTGATTGATACAGTAATGCTTCGGGGTTATTGGAGCGCCTCGGGATGATTGAAGAACACACCGCGACATTTTTCTTGTAGCTTTTATAGGAATTGAGTGATGACTTGAATTAGAATTCAAATCAATCTCCTAAAATCTTTCACCTAAAAAAATTGATTGAGATATTCTCTCGATCAATCAACCGCCTTTTCACGACTTCCAATTAATTCGGCGTGATTGCATAATGATGCGCCAAGTCATTTATATTTTTTACAAGAGGTAAACTGGTAAGAACTCATAGGCATAAGTTCCTATGATCTTCGCGTCATGTATAGTCTTCAACGTAGATATCCAGGCCAAATGTGAAGGCTTGTGTTACACCAACAGCTCCCCCTCAAGCCAAACACTTTGGCTCAAGTCTTTAGCTCAAGTCTTTATCTTTAGTCTTCAATTATTTCCTGCAATCCAATCATGGATTTAAATCTGCATAGCTTGCTTCCATCCAGAGCTTTAGTAAGCAAATCTGCACATTGTATATCAGTAGACACATAAGTCAACTGAATATCTTTACTAAGCAACTTCTCTCTCACATAGTGGTAATGAACCTCTATGTGTTTAGTTCTAGCATGATATATTGGATTCGCTGCAAGATGAAGAGAACTTGTATTATCTCCAAAGATAACTGGAGGCCTTGTGTATAAGCCTAGTTCTGAATATAAAAGCTTTAACCATATGGCTTCTTGAGTTGCATTTGCTAGTCCTCTGTACTCTGCTTCAGTAGATGACAAAGCTACTGTGGGTTGTTTCTTGGATGACCAAGAAATTGGTTTATCACCTGCAAAACATATGTAACCAGATGTACTCCTCCTGTCATCCTTGCAACCTGCCCAATCTGCATCTGAATACACTTTAATATCAATATCTGATGTATAGGGAAAGTACAAACCATGGTTCTGAGTTCCCTTTAGATACTTCAAGATCTTCTTAGCTGCTTCTAGGTGAGGTACCCTTGGTTTGTGCATGAATTGGCTAAGCACACTAACACCATATGATATATCAATCCTGGTTAAGGTAGCATAATTTAAACTACCTACCAAACTTTGGTAACCTGTAATATCTTTGAGTTCTTCTCCTTCATGTGCACTGAGTTTGTGGTTGACCTCCATAGGAATGTTTGAGACTTTAGCTTCCTGCAAATTAAATTTCTTGACCATGTCCTGTATGTACTTCTTCTGAGTAATATAGATACCTGAATTTGTGTAGATCAATTCAAGTCCTAGGAAGTATTTCAATAATCCAAGATCATTGATCTTGAATTCCTTCATCATCTGTCCTTTAATGTGTCTAATTCCCTGAACATCATTTCCTGTAATAATGATGTCATCAACATAGACACATAAATATATTACTTCTGTACTGCTCCTTTTTATGAACAGAGAAGTGTCTGCTTTACTCATCACAAATCCTTGATCTTGGAGATATGTTGTCAACCTGTAATTCCATGCTCTAGGTGCCTGCTTTAAACCATACAGAGCCTTCTTTAATTTACAAACATGATTTACCTTATTGGGAATTTCATAGCCAGGTGGTTGTGCCATGTAGACTTCTTCAGATATCCATCCATTCAAGAATGCATTCTTCACATCCAATTGGTACATATTCCAATTCTTGGATGCAGCTACACTCACCATAACTCTGATAGTTGGCATCTTGGCCACCGGAGAAAATGTCTCCTCATAATCAATGCCTTGGGTTTGTGCAAAACCCTTGGCTACCAACCTAGCTTTATACCTGTTTATTGTACCATCTGAGTTCCTCTTGAGTTTGTAGATCCATCTGGATCCTATCACCTTCATAGACTCTTTCTTGGGTACTAAGTCCCAAGTGTCACTCTCTTTGAGAGCCTGCATTTCTTCATCCATTGCTTCCTTCCACTCTGGTTTAGTGATTGCTTCTTCAAATGTACCTGGTTCTTCATTCAAGAGATCCTTTGCAAGATATACAGAGTGCTTGGTTACAAGTGAAGTATCATACCCATACCTAATAGGTTTCTTCTTTTCTCTTGAAGATCTCCTCATAGCTTGAGTTGAGGATTCTGGATTATCTTCTAGTTGTTTCATCTTCATCTTCCCTTTGGATTTCCAGGCCTTGAACTCTTCAATGTTGATGGTGTCTTCATCATCTGAGCTTGTGTCCTCTTTCTGAATTGGTTCTTGCCTGATAAGCTTGGGAAAGTCTTCTTCCATGTCATAAGGTAGACTAACCTTCCTGCACTCATTTTCATACCATGAATCATTTTCATCAAAGATGACATCTCTGCTTACCTTGAAGCCTTTGTTTGAGGGGTTGTAGAATCTGTACCCTTTCTGGTTCAAGTCATAACCAATGAAGATACACTTTTCAGCCTTAGGGTCTAGCTTTCCCCTTACCTGTGAGGGAATATGCACATATGCAACACACCCAAAGATTTTGCAGTGATCCAGAGATGGTCTCTTACCATGCCAAGCCTCATAGGGTGTCATTCCATCAAGTGTCTTTGATGGCAACCTGTTAATTAAATATGTGGCAGTAGATACACTCTCTGCCCAAAGATAATTTGGCAACTTCTTTTCATTAAGCATAGACCTCGCTGTTTCTACAATGAGTCTATTCCTTCTTTCAGCTACCCCATTTTGTTCAGGTGAGTACCTTGTAGTAATCTCCCTCTTGATGCCTCTTTCCTGCAAGAAATCTTCAAAATCATTGGAGAAGTATTCTCCACCACCATCTGACCTTAGCCTCTTCAAATGTCTACCTGTTTGATTTTCAACTAATGCAAGATACCTTTTGAAACAATTAAATACTTCATCTTTATGTTTCATGAAGTATAAGACAGTCCACCTGCTATAATCATCAATAAAGGACACATAATACCTTGATCCAGATAAGGATGGCTCCTTGCTAGGTCCCCAAACATCTGTATGCACCAATTCTAGATAATCTTTATGCATGAAACCTTTCTTGGTATAAGGCAACCTGTGTGACTTACCGAATTGACAAGCCTCACACTTGTATATCATGTGTTGCTTGGATATATTAGGAATCCCAAGCACACATTGATCCCTGCACATTTGCTTTAAGGTCCTTTCTCCAATGTGACCTAACCTCTTGTGCCAAATCTCCAATTCCGATAGCGTTTGATCCTTGTAATTGTACAGAGCAATGTTTTTGGTGTCTTCAAGCTCAAAAGTAAATAACCTACCTGATTTTTCTCCCTTTGCTATTCTTCTGAATCCATGTTTTGGATCCTCCACATATGCTCCATGTTGTGTGAATCTGACCTGTAGACCTTTTTCCACAATCTGACCTACACTCATCAGATTCTTGGTGATTGTTGGAACATACAACACTCTGCTTAATAAATTCTGATTACCATCACTTGTTTTGACATTGCCTACTTTAATAACTGAATGTTTAGTGTCATCACCTGTCTGCACTTGATGTTTGCCCTTGGGTTCTTCCAAATCAGAAAGTAATGCAACATTTCCAGCTACATGATTAGAGCAACCTGAATCAATATAGAATAAGTGATCATCATTGATACCTGACTTAGATGTCATGTTCATGATCAACAAGGAATCATCTTGCTCCTCTGCATAATTGTTGTAGTCTTTCCTATTTCTGTATCCACCTTGATAGTTGCTATTGTGATTGTAGTTGTTGTTATAATTATTGTTGTAGCCATGGTAACCTTGAGATTGGTTAAATCTGCCTCTACCTTGAGAGTATCCTCCTCTAGAGTAGCCTCTTCCTCTCTGATTCTTATAATTTCTGTAGCACTCATCTGTGGTATGGTTAGACAAGCCACAAATATTGCATGGAGATTGATTGTAGGATCTCCCCCTACCTGACTTACCTCCTCTGCTCCTTCCTCTAGATGATCTACCTCTCCCTGCATAGTTTGCTTGGGAGGTAGAGCCTTCTTCATCAACCTTCTTATTTTTGCCTTTGTCTTTTACCTTTTTATCAGTATAAAGGGCAGAAGAGTTGTTACCTTTTGATTGTTCTCCATTCTTTGTGATCTTTGCTTCATGTGTAAAGAGTTGTCCAATCAGAGTTGTTAGATCAGGTGCTTGGATGTCCATGTACAAGTCCATTGCTGTGGTAAAACTCTCCCACTTGTCATCTGCCTTTAGTCCATTGATCACTTGTCTGACTATTTGCTCTTCCTCAATTTCTTCTCCAACACTTGCAAGTTGATCTGCAATGTCCTTGACTTTGGTGACAAAATCTGAGACACATTGTTTTGATTGCTTTCTGAGAGTTGTAAACTCAATCCATAGCTGATTCTTTCTGGCCCTTGTGCTTGATGAAAAATATGTTGACAAGGTTTCCCAAGTCTCTTGGGAAGTTTTGCAATTCCTTACATGAGGTAGAAGGAAATCAGAAATAGAGTTTAGAAGATATGACCTTGCCAAAGCATCTTTTGCACACCATTGATTTAGCTTCTCATGTTCATCCTTTGTAGGTAGGCCTCTGGTCTTGAACGAGGGCAATCCCTCATCTCCTGATATGTATCCAAACAAGCTCCTTCCTTGTAGATAGGTCTTCATCCTTAGAGACCAAGCTTGGTAATTGTTCCTGTCCAATTTGTCAATGAATGAAGGAAAACCATCACCCATGATTACCTTATTAGCTCTGATACCACTGTTGGGAGTGATGGTTGGATGCACTCAGAAGATTGAGTTGGTACTGCTAATCCTGCTTTGCACCAGCCCTCTTTGATTTTTTTCTTTGTTTCTACTCCTTGATGATGCGATGAGGATTGAGCCTTGCGGAAAAATATAAGACTGTGCTCTAACTTTTCTGGAAAAAATTTCACCGAAATTTCACCAGACTGCCACTGTACTGTCACCGTAATTGTACCAGAATTGTACCGGAATGAACTATAATTTTGTTTATTATTACTTCAAGTGAACATACATGAAGTAAGTAAGTGACACATGAACTCTCTTAACTAACAGAGCTTTTTCTGAAGTTTAAGAAAAAACTTCTCTAGTTCAGACAGTCTCTTTTCGGTCAGACTTTGTGCAGTGTATAGATATCTTTTCCACCGGAAAGATTGATCAACTAAAAGTAGAGGTATTTAGCTATAGAGTGAGCTATCTCTCATACAAAGCTTCGCATTACTCTGCGAGATCTATTTTGTTCTTCTACCGGAAAAATACTCGTTTACCGTAAGAACTGCAACAGTGAGCACTTTGACTGTAATTTCTTGAAATTGACTGAATCAAGTTGCTTTAAACTTTGTACGTTTGTGATATGCTTAGAGCTGAATCTATCAAGCTTTGAATCGCTTGATTTGATTCAGTAGATCCTGAGATATACTTCTTCAAGGTTGAGAGACTTGAAGATAATGACTCAGAGAATCACAGAGTAAATGAATGTAAGTATTTGTATTAGATCATGTAAATGTACATTCCCATTGGCATGATAAACATAGCTCAATGGTACTCAGAGGTGTAGGCTATATAGTAGACCTCACAACCTCAGTGATTGATACAGTAATGCTTCGGGGTTATTGGAGCGCCTCGGGATGATTGAAGAACACACCGCGACATTTTTCTTGTAGCTTTTATAGGAATTGAGTGATGACTTGAATTAGAATTCAAATCAATCTCCTAAAATCTTTCACCTAAAAAAATTGATTGAGATATTCTCTCGATCAATCAACCGCCTTTTCACGACTTCCAATTAATTCGGCGTGATTGCATAATGATGCGCCAAGTCATTTATATTTTTTACAAGAGGTAAACTGGTAAGAACTCATAGGCATAAGTTCCTATGATCTTCGCGTCATGTATAGTCTTCAACGTAGATATCCAGGCCAAATGTGAAGGCTTGTGTTACACCAACAAAAAGAACCCTACATGGGCCTTATAAAGATCCCTAATTTTTGGGGATTAAGCCTCATTTTGTTCTTGTTGAAACTCATTTTGTTCTTGTTGAAATGGACAAAGTGCATTTAATAGTGCACTTTTTAGGAGGCTATACTTTTTTTTCAAGATTTACTAGGATCCTCTCCCTTTTCTTCTAGAGAGAAGAAGAATGGAATCTACATTCCACATCATCAATCTCGAGCATGTATGTGAATAAACAAATGATGTTTTAAAAAGTCTCATTTTCAATACATATTTACTTGAAAGGCCCCAAAAAAATAAAATTTTTCGAAATTTCATCATTTCTGGCCATACTTAGTGGAAAACACACTTAGACCCATCCACATCCAAGAAAACAAAATTTTATTGCAAAACTCATGCTCTAGAGTCTCTTCCAACAAAATTTCCACTATCTTTTTCATACTCTCATACTTGTTGGAAAATATGGTGTTGACACCTATTAGAAACCTGACGTTGGGACATTTTCATCCCTTGCATTAACAAGTTGCCTAGAGAGCTTTCTCCAAAAATATAGCACAAAACTAATGTGAAATCTCAAAATGAATGCCTCTCAACTTTACTTGAGTTCATTGGTGCAGGTAAAGCTAGACTATTAGGTTATTGCAATCGATTATTTACACATTCAACTGCTACTTCTAAGGATTGGATCCAACAATCGATTCTATCATACAAGGGTGGTCATTTTAGAAAGCACAATTATATCTTTACAAGAAAGAATTGTAGAGCTTGAAACGGATATGGAAGAAAAGGAGAGCATAATTGAGAAATTAAAAGTGATTCTCCAATAGCTGAAAGAGACTCCACTTGGTATGCGATATAGGAAACAATCATTCGCATCCATTGAATCTCTTTCAATTGGTGGTGGATCATGCAAATGACAAGTTTTTGCAATGATTTTTTCTTTCATTTGTATATTTTTTTGAGACTGTCATATTCATTTTTACATTGTGTAGGTCATTCATTGAAAATTTTAGTGCTTCATCAACAATAGAGGATCGATTCAAGTTACTAAATTCTTGTTTGACCAACAAGCAAGAGGTTATTATTTTAGAGTCACCAATAAGAAAACTTATCAAGATGCAAGTTGTTAAAGATTTTACATGCAAATTACAAGATACTATCACTCCTAGAGACATGCACATGGTATGTGATGAAGCAAGCATTAGTACTAGAGGATACAACACATTGTAAAATCTTTTGAAGCATGCATTACAAAGAAAAGGTATTTTCATAATATTTTTCCATGCCTTACAAGGTATCTCTAAATAATTCCACCTCTAATGAGGTTGTTTTTAGTATTCTTGGACACTACTTATATAGATTATATTATGCCTATGTGCATTTATCATTCAGCTACATCCAAAAAAGATTTGAAAATCTCATATAGAAAGGAATTTACTTACACAAATTACAACATCATACTCATCAATTTAGAGAGGCTTTCAACAAGAAATGGTTTGATTTTACAAATCTACATACCAAGTATGTCCATAATTGTTACCATGATATCCATTGTATTTTGATGTTATAAAAGTTTTGGGAATTTATGGAGAGTGTAAGGAATTTATGGAGAGTGTAATACCAAATTGAGGTTTATATTGAAGCTTGAAGAATGCCAAATCATAAAGGGAGAGTGAATTGAGAGATTGAGTGTGACACTCATGAATGAAGCTATGACACATGCCATACATGATGAAGTAATAGCTTGAGCTATAACTATACATATAGTGTTTAGTTCAAGAAAGATATATGGTGATTATGTGCTATTGAAGTACCTTAAGAATCCAACAATTTTCTTTCATGGAGTTTTAGTAGGACCGCATGGATCACTGAGGTAATAGCTTCTCAAACTCATTGCACAAAATTCAATGTAGCACAGGTAGGTGCTTTTGAGATAGACTGACACTTGGGTGCAGATTTAAAGACTATCAAATGCATGTTAGGTTGCAAGGAAGGTGCATCTGCTCTTTATCTATGTCCATTCTGCATACGAGGTTATAAACTAACAAAGAGACAACAAAGAGACTATATGATTTAAGTAAAAACATAGATGCATGTACTTCTAGGGAATGGGATATACCTTTGTTAAGGTGTCCAATGTTAGAAAAACCTGATTATGACACATTAGATGAAGATTGGAATCCCATTATTCCATTTCCATTAGTTAATGTTCACTTTTGCATATTGCATGTCTTCAAGACAGTTTTTTATAGATTATTGAAGCTCCATCTAGAATATGCATTTTCGATGAATCTAGTTGATAAATCTATACAAACCATTAATAAATTTGAGGAGCTTCTTAATTCAATTGGTTGTCATAGAGGGAATGTAACTCTATTTCTCAAAAACATTAATTAAATGCAAGATATTTTGCAACAAGTATCAATGACAAGGAAAAAGACGAGAATTTTTTTTTAGAGGAGGTATTAGCCCTAAAAATAATGATTGTGGGGAGTTATGGAAAGACTTATGCATGATCAAAACTGATAATTATTCTCAAATTTACCTTATTAATAGGCTAAAGAAGATTTGTTCATGCTTAGATAAGTTGGTAGGCTTAATGAGTCTTACCAGCTCCAACAAAAATGAACACAAATGTTTCAAGGTATATTAATGGAGTTCAAAAACTGTTTCATCATATCTTGAGGAGAGAGCAATATTACACATTACATTGTAATCGTTGTTCATCTTTCCATTTTTTGTTGATACAAGTGTGTTATATGCAGTTACAAAGTTTCAACATATTTTGTTTGCACATGGAGCATTTTTCATGCAGCATTATAGAACATTGGAGATTTTCAATACACAAGGAATGGAGGTCACGCTATAGGGCTAGAGGTATTTACTTAAAAAACACATGACATGATGGTGGTGCAATGCAATCAAACTATATGGAAGATATGTTTAATTGGTTTCATTGTAGTAAATTTTCAAGGACATATGCTATGGAATGAGTCAAGGAGTCAAAAATTACAAAATCTACAAGAACTATTCAACACGACATGGTTAGTGAAAAATTGAAGTCAACATTGGGACCTCTACATCATGCTCAATGGTGGGCTACTAGAATACGAGAGGGTTTGTCTTGGAATTGAAGTCATCTAAATATGGTTTTTTTATAAATGATAAGGTTCCCAATACACTCTTCTTTATTTTGCAAATTTTTAACAAAAAAATTTGTTATTTAGCTATTTCTGTCCATTCAAATGTGAACAAAACCTTTTAAGTGAAATTTTATAAGCAGATATTCATTCTCTCATTTCAACATTTTAGCACTATAGAGGATGGCAGGAACAAGGAAAACTCCTAGGAAGTATCCTATCAACTTTCCTAGCTATGTGCAAGGTGCTCGGCAACTTGCATAGATGAATTCTCACAAAAAACCACACAGTGGATCACGCTCCACATCCCATTGCAATACAAGTGGTGGAAATAACTTATGAAGTGAACATTCTCATGAACAATAAGTGGCACATGGACAATCGAGACACTTGACTGCAAATCAACCATAATCACTACCATCATCGTATATTGAACCTCCATCACTCAAGAAACCAATAATGAAGAGGATGAAGGAGCATTCTCAAAGAAAGGTAGTTCTTTCTGACTATTTTGATGAGCCTTCAGAGGATGATTCACAACAATATAGAACCCCTACACAAGCTTGAGGGTAAAGTGAGGCGATTGAGATAGAAGCACCATGGGTAAACCAAAAAATATCATCAAAATCATATAGGGTGAACGTAGCTGGAAAGAGTCTATGAGTGAATCAAGGAGCCATACCAAATGATAAAGAGAGCGAGCAAACTGCAACATCAACATTTAGAACAAGGAGAAAGCTCAATATGTGTAAAATGTAGAAAGAAGGTCTTCAAACCCCATCATACACCACAACAAAATGTCCAACAAAGACCCCCAACACCACAAGCAATAGCACCACAACAAAGAACAAGATATACATGAGCATTTGTAGAGATAAGGCACTATCAAAAGATAGCTAAGCTTTTCATACCTAGAAGAAATTTTGCAAAGGTGGTTATAGAAGAGCTATAAAGATATTGTGCGGGATTAAGGATCCAAACTCTAGCCTTAGAAGCTTTACAAGAGGTACCAGAAGCATATTTGATATCAATGTTGGAGAATTCCAACCTATGTGCCATTCATGCTAAGATTTTTAGTATACAACCCAAGGACATACAATTAGCTAGGAGGATTAGGGGTGATCATAGTTAACACTTGTAATTGAGCTCTCCATACAAGATATTTTTTCTAACTTTGACTATCTTGAATGAAAGTTGAGCACTTTTATTCCATTATTTTGTCTAGTATCACTTTCCATGTTGTTTCTGTTGTAAATTCACATATCAATGATTTTTTATATTTTCTTTTTTGTTTCATAAATCATTGGCAAGCTACTTATCAAGTGTGCCATGGTGTATAGGCCAAAAAAGGCCCATCCATGGAAATGTGGGAGAAGCCTCTCCAAGCCTCTCCAAGCCTCTCCAAATGCTTTGAAGAGGCTTCTCTCACACTTCTGTGGCAAGGCTTTTTTTCACCTTTAAACAATGTTTGGGATCACTTCGGGTATTGAGAGAGTGCTTTTTAAACAATGTTTGGGATCACTTAGGGTATTGATATAGTGTTTTTAATCACTATATCCCATGGATAGCTTGTGCACTCAAATTGTAAAGTCACTTGGGATCACTTTTCCATTGTGATGCACAAAACATGCTTGCAACATCTATTTTATGTGCCCATATGTCTTTGCATGTGCATATATAGCACAGGAAGGCCAAAAAAGCCCTTCCATAGAAATGTGAGACAAGGCCCTGCAAATTGCTTGAAAGCCTTTTTCTCACATTTCTATGGTGGGGATTGTTTTAACCTCCCTATGCCATGGATAACACATTGAATAGGTAGGGATAACATGGATTTCATTAATTGATTTGATTACATTAATCGGCTTTGAGCCTCTCAATGACCCTCTTTCAACGCTCCAAAGCCATAGGTAGGGTGTAAGTCAAAATAGACCTTGTTATATCATCATTATATTTCACCCCTAACCGTAGAGAAATACCTATTTGAATTAAGAATTTTTCGCTGAATTTGGAACCTAAAGTTGTAATTACAAGGGACCTTTTAATAAAAAAAGACACAATTGGTCCCCTGAGTAGTGGTTGATAAACAAATAAATTTACTTAAGGCCTTCAGACACCATGTCATGAAGTGCCCTTGAGGACCATAGTCTTTATGGATAATTATAAAATGTCCTTTGGGAAGTCTCCCAATGTAATTTGCAAGGGACGAGCCACCTCCATGAGGCACTCAATCCATTTTGCTCCAAGCTACAAATTTGTTGACTTCAATCACCTCTTACACAAATTCTTGTTACTATTTACTGCATGTGGTTGTAAGAATGAATGACATTAGTTGAAAACACATACATCTCAAACTACATCTTCCTCCTCTCCTCTCTTTAGAAGATCTAAATTAGTGTTAGAGTGGGACATCCCACTCTGCTCAATGATTGGTGATTCAAAAAACTTTGATTCTAATATCCTTGCGTGTGCATTATTGAATTCTTCTTTGGTGATTTGTTAATGCTCACTTTTAAGTATGTCATCACAAAGCAATTTTAATGTGTCTATAACACTGACTCACCAAATGCCAAACACTCCTTCTCAAATAATTCAAATCTTTTATCCAAAGGGCACTCTGACATGGTACACAATAAACTTAGGAATTCATTGAGTCATAACCTAAATGCCTTTTTAACGTAATGCAAAAATAATTTTTCTTGTCCCTCAACAAGAACTAGTGAAAAAGTTTCTATTTTCACCTCTAGAATAGTCCCTTCTAGGTCCGTATAGGTGGATGGTGGATGTACCTCTTCTAAATTATCATCCACACCATGAGGATAAGTTGTTTTGATTGCTTTTCTCTCTAATAGGAAATTCAAGGGTTCTTGGGATGGTTCGTTTTTATCATCAATAAAGCCATCCGTAAGAAGATGGGGGACGATGAGGAGCTGAATCTGGTTCCTCATTCAAAATGAAAATTGTTGGATCTGGTTCGTCATTCACAATCAAAATTTTGGTAGTAGTGAAAGATAGGTATTTTGCACCCATCTTGCATTTCCTATTTAATTTTTTGATTAATGACATTGTCTCATCGAGGAGGTGCCCTACTCCCTCTGCTTGTGCTTGGAACTGCTTCAAATGTTTTTCAAATGGCTAATCACCTTTGTGGATGTAGATGAGAAGGTGGAACTCACACACATAGTAGATACTCCCTATGAATCTAATATTGATTACCTAACTACAGTGGGACTTCTAGAGTCTAGAGGTGGAGCAAGGTTAGTCACTTATTTTAAGGAATTATATTGACTACAAGTAGCTAAGCCCAAGCAATCAGATGATGAAAAAGTGATAATGAATCTATATATGATGTTTTAGATCACTTTAAGAAGTAAATAGGTGAATAAAGGAAAATCCATATGGAGATGCTAAAGAGAGAGGAAATTCGTGGGTAGTTGTATGATAATTAAGAGAATACTAACAAACTATTCATTGCGCATGAGAATGGTGAAGATATATGCAACCAGATTCTAGTGATCTCTTAGAAGAAGAAGAAGAAGAAGAAGAAGAAGAAGAGGAGGAGGAGGAGTTGATTAACCTTCTTTGAGAGTATAGAAATGTATTTGCTTGGTCATACAAAGACTTGAAGAGAATCAATCTAGACATTTTCTCTCATATAATTCCAATGATGAGTGCAACAAAACTAGTGAAGAAATGACTCTACACTTAAAATGAAACATACTCCAAGAAGATCAAGGAGGAGATAGATAAGTTGTTGGAAGAAGGCTTCATGTATGAAATTAAAGAGACTAAATGGGTCTCATCAATTGTGGTAGTTTCCAGGAAAATTGGGAAACCATGTGCATGTATCAGTTTAAAAAAATTCAATGAAGCCACAATCAAGGATAGTCATCCCTTGTTGATAATTTATCATCTCTTAGCATGAGTGGCAGGAAAATAAGTGACTTGTTCTTTAGATGGATTTTTTGAGTACAAGAACATATCCATTGCATTTCAAGACCAACACAAGACAACTTCTTCAATTGGATGGGGTATATTTGCATTTAGGGTTATGCCATCTAGAATGACTAATATGCCTATGACATTGCAACATCTTATGAGCCACATCTTCAAGGAACTCCTTAGGGAATGCCTTGAAGTCTACATTGAAAACCTATGTGCACATTCAAAAGTGCAAATTCAAAACATACTAGGTTGATATTCTACAATTGCTCAATCAAAAAGGCATGCATAAATCTAGCAAAGTGCATATCCATGGTGCACCAAGGCAAAATACTTGAGCACATAATTTCCAAAAAATGAAATCTCGACTAATGAAGCAGAAACCAAGTTGATTAGAAATTTATCTGTCAACCAAAAAAAAATTAAAGAGGTCCAAGCATTCATATGTCAGTCTAGCTATTACGGGTGCTTCATTCATATGTAAGCCATCCTAGCTAAACCACATTATGCTCAAATCACTCAATTTGAATGGACATATCATTGTGAGAAGTCCTTTCAAGAGTTAAAGAACATATTTATTTGACACCTATAAAAAAATTATACTAGAATTAAGTCATTTCACATTCATGTAGATGCTTAAAATTATGTTCTAGGATGCATCTTGGCCCAATGGGTTGATAATGGCAAACTAGACTTCCCTATAGAATATGCCAATCAACAATTAAAGTCATGAGAGAAATCACACCATGACAAAGAGAGAAGGCATGGGAAGTGTATGAAATCAAGAATTCTTGAGATTATCTTTTGTCTAAAAAATTCAAAATCTTTGTAGACCACCAAGAACTTCTATATCTTGTGAACAAAGTATATGCTACATGTAGATTAGTCATATGGTTTCTTGTATTGATGGAATATGACTTTGACACAATCAAGAAATGCAAGGTGCATGCATGATTTGACCATCTGTCTAGATTGACCAATGGAGAAACGATTAGTGCTATCAACAATGATATTCCATATGAATATCTATTCAATTTGGGAGTTATTCCTAAGTTGATAGAGCACCTTATGTTTGTGCTTACTTTTGGTCCATGTTATAGTGATGTTAATACATTACCAAGAAAGATCAAAGAAACATAGATGTTGTATGAACACAAGGTAGGTGACAACATAATTTGCAAGTCCAATATGAGAGAAAGGATTTCAAGGAATAAATGCTAGACCAAAGCCTCATCATCATGCAGCTATGGTGATGAAGAACCCATCATCATAGTTCAGCCAAATGTAGCCCATGCACCCCCATTAGGGTAGCTTGGCGTGGCACATAGCTAGTAGAGACCCATGGCATGATCAACCAAAAAAAGAGATCACCACTTAAGAGTAGAGCTATAGAACACACCCTCGCTCATGACCTCCTACAAAAATATATTCGACAGACCCCGCAACAAGGTTCTGTCGAGAACGACAGAAGCGAGAGGGAGGGGGTGTTGGCAGTAGCCAGAGGCACAGACGACGAGGAAGTATGTGAAGGCGGATCACAACGAAGTAGTGGGGAGCCAAGCGGATTATTTTTTCAAAAGAAATATGTTTTATAATACTTTTCAGAACTCAAGAATACAATAAATAAGAGGGCCATAAGTTCTTGAAAACCACAAAAATAAGGTGGGGAAAGCCCCTTCCTTTCAGTGAAAGGATCCAACTAAAGAGCATAATAAAGCTAGTTCAAAATATTCTTTGTTTCCACAAGGGTGGTCCTTGTAAGAAAAGAAGTGCAATTGTTGTCTATAGTTTTTCATGCTTTTTTGGATACACTCTATCAAGTTGTACCGATTGATAACTAAAATTACTGCTAACCATAAATATGGCACCCTCATATCTTTGTTATGGGATAATCCCACAATAAACATACGTGTTAAATATAAGTACACAAAAACTATTTAATAGATATAAGCAAACAGTTAACACCACTATAATACAACTTTAACTTTTCATACCATTTTTGGAATTCACACAACATAAGACAGGACAATCAAATATTCAAAATTCATTCACCCTACAGCATGCATTTATGCATTAGTTAAGGCACATAGGTTTGGTATATATGTATGTATGTATGTATTTATGTATGTATGTTTGCATGTATGTATGCATGTATGTATGTATGTATGAATGTATATGAATGTTTGCATGTTTGTTTGTTTGCATGCATGTATGTATGTATGTATGCACATATGTATGTATGTATTAATGTATGTATGTATGCATGTATGTATGTATGTATGTATGTATGTATGTATAGTATTCTCTTAGTATGTATTTATGTACATATGTTTGCATGTATGTATGTATGTATGTATGTATGTATGTATGTATGTATGTATGTAAGTATGTATGAATGTATATGAATGTTTGCATGTTTGTTTGTTTGCATTTATGTATGTATGTATGTATGTACGTACGTACGTATGTATGTATGTATATATGTATCTATGTATGTGTGTATGTATGTATGTATGTATGTATGTATCTATGTATGTATGTATGTATGTATATATGTATGTATGTGTGTGTGTTCGTATGTATATATATATATATATATATATATATATATATATATATATATATATATATATATATATATATATATATATATATATGTGTGTGTGTGTGTGTGTGTGTGTGTGTGTGTTGAAAAGTACCCTTTTGTAAAGGAAAAAATTTGGAAAAACCTTGTATTTTAGTAGAATGGGATATCCCAAATTTTGTAAAAATGAGGAACAGTTTTCCTGAGATGCAGCTGTAACCAGGGAAAATTTTGACACCACCTATCTAAATCATAATCATAAGTGTATAAATATGGCCAAACTCTTTACGTATTTGATATTACAAGTATGAAAAGATTGGTGAATTCTGATTATCTATTTCATATATATGAATAGAAGAACTTGGGCGATTTTTTGTGATAACCTCATAAATTTAAGAATAGTACAAGCAATGATAAAGCAAGAAAGCAAGTTTATAGTAATTATGAAAGTCTTAAACAAACTTCAATTTTCCCTCGAAGTTAACTCTTTTTTTCTACCTCTAAAGCTCAAATCTCACTTCAACATAGGTGAGCAAACAACTTCATGCAATAACTACAATCAATTTTGCCTGCCTTGCATGTAAGTTTGGTACTTCATAGATCAAATAATCAAGAAGAACATCATAATCACGCTTGAATCCAACGTCTATCAAGGGGTTTAAGGCTTTAAAAACATTAAAAAGATGTTCTTAGGTAGACCAAGAGGAGAGGAGCTCATTAGATTTTATTATGAAGCATGTTTGAACTGCTCTGAAGCAATGATGGATACACTGTCTTATATAATTAAACTTCATACAATATAGATTGCATCAATTAATACACACACACACACACACACACACATATATATATATATATATATATATATATATATATATATATATATATATATATATATATATATATATATATATATATATATATATATATATATATATATATATATATATATATATCAAGTCCAAGATGTCAAACCAAATGAGAAAGAAAAAACACAACAACATTGCCATAAACACATGGACGAAAAGCCTGATCAAATAGCTCTCCTATTCTCTAGCCCCCTATCCCAATCTCTCAAACCTTCTAGAACTTAAGACAATAGAGTTGAAAAGTAAACCAGTACCCTTACAATGGGGTTTGTTTAGCACAGCCATTGATTTTGTAAAGATTCCCTATAGATGAATTAAGATGCTAATTCATTGGAGGTGATTGTGTCTACATGTCATCTTGTTCTTGAAAAGTCAGCATGACCCCCCAAACTTGCCAAACTGAATTTTCTACGTATGGTCCAACTAAATTCATCAAACAATTTGCTTTAGTTAAGTATACACTTCAATTAGATGTGTGCTAAAACTCTTTGGACAATTCATACCAAGTTGTAATCTCTGAGCATTTTTCTATGACCTTCACTTCCCAAAATAAAAGGTTTCTTCAAATCTTGTGAAGCACAAGTCATCTGTTTTGATGCAATCATTTGGAAATGATGTTCCAAAGGACTTGGTGACTCTTTATGCATATTTGGGAAGTTGAGAAAGTACACCAGTCATCATTGAATTTATATTTTGGGGTGTAGAGTAGTTTTTTGCAAACACCCACTCATCTTTGCATTAATCCCATGCTCTTCACGCAAGATAGCACATGCTCTGTCAAAATTTGGGAGTTTGATGTACAAGTTATTATGCTCAGATCACACATTGCCATTGCTATTGGAGAATTTGCACTTGGAGTTTTCAATTTTTGGTGATTGAGATAGGCATAGAGTGGGTGGGAGCTTTGCAAGAACTTCATTAGTTCTTGCATCAATCATATATGACCTCAACTCTTGTCTATATGAGTCTAGAGCAGTTTGAGGTGCATGGATACACCTTGTTTCAGGCAGTTGGTGTAGGCTAATTGGTATGGGTTGAGATCCAGACTCTTCTTGTACATTACTATATAGTCCTACATCATTCCTTGTATGTGTTTCCACTTATCATCACATTGACCCTTAAGTGGGAGATATGGAGATTGTTGGGAATGTAAGGGTCATGTAACCTCACCCCTATATTCATATACATATATCATTTATAGATCATTGCATCAATAAGATCATTATGTGGGTTTTGAGGCTCCCACAAATGTGTGCGCATCTCTCGTCTCCTCTCTCTCCTTCCATCTCCTCCTTGCTCCTCTTGTTCAACCCACCAAAGCCCTTCAACATGTGTGGCCTTCCCCAAGTTCAAGGTCTTATATGCTCGATGGAGTCGGGTATGTGCATATCTAGTGCTTCTAAGCACCTTTCTATTTGACCCTTTCAAGGATGCACTACTATCTAATGCTTCTGAGGGAGCAATGATATCTGATGTTGCAAGCAAGGATGAATTGCCAAAATGTGTATATCTCCCCAATATTGATATGTTTGATGCATGCCTTATCTTATTTTGAAGTTATAACAATCACAACAACTCTAGCAGATGTGAAAATATTAGAATACTAGGTTTAAGACCATGTACAGAGCTCAAAAACCTATGCAAATCCTTCTCGTCAAATTTTAATACCTAAAATAAGATATTAGTTGCACTTACTAACTTAAAAATGATGCAATCGAGGTAGATGATGCTTCCGTAACTCTTAAACAAGTGTCACAAACCCACACTAGACTCATTTAAAAAGCATAGAGAAGCACAAAAATGAATTTTGTAAGAAGAGATCTCATAATTTCGTTCATCCAAAAAGTCTCTCTACAATTGAATTTTTGGTCTTTATATAGGCTTCTCTCAAGGTTCTTCCCTTTTTTATTTGAAAATAGTCTTAAAAAATAAAAATGAAAAAACTATAAAACTCTTCGTTCTTGTAGGTTTTTTTATGGAAGACTCTTCCCTACAATTATAAACAAATATTAACAAAGCCTTGATTATATAAAACTCTTCTTGTTGCAAAATTTGATGTGGTTTTTACAATGATAGATGAAAATATGAGGTTTATGTATCTAAAAATGGCTAAACTAGAAAGTAACTTTGAAGAATTTTTGAGGATTCACCATAGCTATGTAACAACCTGCATGAAGACAAATCATAGTGTCACAAAACGACCCTGATGCAAAACAAGAGGTTAAATTCAATGCACAAGTCTCAAAATAATCCCTCTAGGAAACCCACAACCCAAAAGGAATGGGGAAACTCATGTAGACTCAAATCAATCAAGTAGATGGAAATTCAAGTGTCGACAAAGTGGGAGATTTTAGCAAAGGAGACGAGGAAAATACAATTCTTCCAATGAAGTACAAAAAATTGATCTCTAGAGCCATAATCAATCCAGGTGCAAGCATAGGCATTGTGACCTCTAAGCTATGGAGGAAATGGAGAAAAGTGGCTTTATGACCAACATGAATGAAATTGCAAGTGGCAAAAGAAAATATGGCGAGTTTGATGGGTCTTCTCAAGACAATAACTTTCACCACCTATGGTATTAATTTCAAGCACACTATGGAAATCTACCAGTTTGAAAAACCTAGAACTTATGAGCTACTCTTAGGACGTCCGTTCTTAAGACAACTGAAAATAGTGCAAGAATGGGGTCACAATTTTCTCTACCTACAACATGCAAGGGTAACCATGAAATTCAATCTACATGACATCTTACAGAGAGACATCCCCCTTTGGAATGGAATCCTATCCATGATGAGGATGATGCGACCTCTATTCAAAGTGTCAACACTAGTGATTCTGACTCGATGAATGAGGGTACACATCTCTAGCTCTATCAAGATGCAACAAGGAAAGGAAAAAGAGTAAGCAATAATGAAATTGAACTCTCAACAGCAATACATGAGAGCTTGATGACATGGCCTATGTCAAACAAGTGTTCAATGATGAGGAATTTGATCCCCACTCATGGACTCAAATAATAGCCATTATGGATTTGTGCATCAACAAAAACGTGGAAGAGCAATTTCGCAATGAAGTTGGGTGTGATCTCTTTATAGATGAAATGTGCATGATAAAAGGCCTAGTCTTAGATGAATTCCCCAATGAGCCACAATATCCATACAAGAACTACAAATCTATAGAGATAGATTTATAGTGGTTGGGAGGAGCGCTTAAATTAGAGCCCAACTTGATAATAGAAAACAATGGAGAAGAAGCACGAAGCCCCATGAGAAGATCAATATTTTAGTACCGACAAGGAACTACTCAATGAGCAAGACATAAATATGGTTCCAAGGGAATGAGAGACTATGTATAAACTACAAATGGAAGAAGAAGAAAATGAATAGAAAAAAAGAATCTTGAAGATAATGTTAGAAGTACCACACAAGGCACTCTTGGAATTGAAGTGCTTGAGAAATTCAAGAAGTATGAAGTGGAGCATAAAAAGATAATGGTACAAAATCCTAAGCCAGAAGCTACGTTCAACATAGCCTATGAAAATAAAGATCAAAATAAGCCAATGGTAATAGCAATAGGAAACGGCAAAGACCTTTGTACCGACATAGGAAATGATGTCTCAATTGAAGAAGAAAAGTAGAAAGAGACTTGGTTAGTCTATTGTGCAAATATCGACATGTTCTTTTATGGAGCTATAAAAACTTAAAGGTCTAGACCTCGAGATATGCACACATTGGATACCATCAACAAGTGACATGATGTAATAAAGTAACTCTATGATCCAAGGGTCTGGCCAGTTCAGACAGATCTGAAATCGGATATCGTTTGGTCATCCGTGTGTATGACCAAAGATCTCGAGTTTAGACTTACTAGGAGGTCTTGTGCTCTTGTGAACAAGTAATCCACTTAGCTTAGTGGTTAAGTCTCAAGGATGTGAAGGAGGAGGTCTTGGGTTCAATCCCCATGGGGAACATGAGGAGAGTATTTTGCCCAAAGAGACCTAGGGCCTTCTAGAAGCATCCACTTGAGTTGACTCGAGTTAACTGGGACACTTGGCACACATGTAGTTACATGGTTGACACATGGATGGTTAGTATCTACCTGCCCAAGAAGGCAGTCCCCTGGAAAGAGCTATATATAGAGGAATTTGGTTGGGAGGAGAGTCATCTCTCTAGTATGTGGTGGTCGTAATCCTTGCTCTCTTGCATTGGTATCAGAGCCAAGCTCTCATGGTGACCTTGGGGGACATCATCACCTTCCTCAAACGTTTTCATGAGATCTTGCCAATCCAGCTTCTTCATATCGTTCTCTCTCTCTCGCTCATTTCAAGTGTTTCCTCCTTATTGGTTCGTATTCAAACATATTTATGGTGGCCAAATGCTGAAATCGGATGTTAACAAGGGGTATTGAACCCACGATGTCAGTTTGAGAGAGAAAGTCTGTAACCAGGCGAGCATAATCGATTTGTGATACTACAATTCTCTCAGTTCTATTTGGATGGTCTGCGCTATTCACACCTGTCTTCGCGATTCAAATTGGTTTTGCGAATTTTCATTGTCATGATGTAAAACATCTACGATCATAACCAACAAGAGCAAAGTGTTCAAGAGCTTGTAGCAGATCTTTCAAATGAGTAGCAGAGTACGATTGCGCCATTGTAGGACCCCCATCCCATCGTTCATTGATTCGATAACTGGGCATGTTCTAATCTTAGGAGTGCCTAAGTGAAATTCTTCGAGGCCCGTCAACATTTTGGTCGGATCTGTTTTAGCCTAAGCATCATGGCGCTCTCTGCGAATGTTCTCGATCCTTGGATCCATTCCAGAACCTATCAGATACTGTGTAGTCTTCTCTGTGGCATGCATGCTCATGTGTCCGCTGAGATACAGATACATATTTAAAAGATCACAACCAAATCGAGGAGCTTCTTTATATGATGTTAGCGGGGTCTTGAACCTGGGATGTCATATCTGATATCTGCACTATCCATGACACAGAACGACGTTTGTCATTATGGATTCTCATCCAGCCCTGTAGCATAAGCAAAAGAAAAAGCTATCGGCGATGGCATCCCAGCCTCCAATTCACGACGTCAACCAGAATTGTCTACTGTGCTATCCACTAGCTCATGGATGCTCATAATTTCGTTTATTATATGTTTATATGTGATGCTGTTGTACAATTTTGGGGAGACGTTGGCATATCCATAAAGCTCAGAGCAGTTCACGAAGTCTATTCCAACTTAGGACAGTTTATCTTATTATGAATTTAGCGCTGAAGAAGACTTCGAAAAGACAAAGAAACTGCAGTATCACATCGTTTAAAGCATCTCCGGGATCGAACTCACGTCCATGGCGTGCAGCAGCTCATCTCGCAGCCAACTCGATAGCGGATTTCTTCAGATGTGGTTCTCATATTACTACATATGATTTTCAGCCGAAGCAAAACATTGCGGAGATTGCCCAAGGGATTTGAACCTGTTACCTCCATCAGGTGAAGATGTTCTCTGAGCCACGAGAGCACGTCTCTTCTGTAGACCTCTGTCGAAGGACAGAGACTTATTTCTGAGCACTGTAGGCGCAGCTACAAAAGCTGTTCTCTGAGCGCTGTAGGCACGGCTTCAAAAGAAAAGTTCCATCTCGGTGGCATCCAGGATTCAAACATGTGATGTCAAGGAAACCAGCTGTCTCTTCTATCCACAGGGTCAAAAGACATTGCATTCAGGGTCTAGGCAGACAGTTTGTCTTCAGCAGCCACCTTTTAGCAATTACAAAAATGAAATAGCGACTTCTTTGGAGATACTTTCGGTATCGTTGCACTTCCAAATTTGGCGAGGAGGTGTGCTGATGCTCACTAAGGCCTTAAAGGATAGTGAATAACTTCTCGCAAGGATCAATGGAAGGACATAGCTCTATGTGGATCTAAGTATTTTCCAAATTATGTTTTCATTTTGATATTTGTTTGCTCGAATACTTTCATTTAGGATGCGTTAATTAGGACTAAAAACATAGTCCAATTATGGTTATCTCAAGATGAAAGCTACGTATTGAAATGACACAAAAGTATACAAAGTACTTTTTAGTTTTAGGCATTCTATGAAATTTCTATTTCCATTCATGCACAAAAATGAAAAGATTAGTTGTGCATAAAAGAATGTCTTATGCACATCAAGTTCGCACTTGCTTAATTCTCCAGTTCATGCACTTGAATAATTACCTTTTGCCAGAATAGCAAGCAGGTTGTTTTTGCGGATGCTTGTTTGCATACCTAATAAGGTTGAGATTTTCTTAAGTTCATTACACTTGCATGAACTCACATGCATTTGCACCCAAGAATGGGCATTCACATACATGAACATGCATTTGCATGCAAGTAGATGCATGTGCATACGCATGATCTTTTGGTAAGTAGTTGAACATGTATACTTTCATTTCTTTCTTTTTCTAACTTGACTTAGCTAGGTGGAAAAAATAGAAAATTACCTAGTTGCAAGGATCATGACCATCATGCAACTAAGTATCTAGTCTATTTTTTCCAAAAAGTGATACATAGGTACCACTTAGTAGGAGTCTTTTTGAGGAAAAGAAAGCATGTTGAAAGTAAGTATTCATTTTTTTCTTGTCATTAAGATGCCAAGAAAATAGAGCTACTTTCCAATGTGCATGCTCAGTCTAAGTTTGGGAAGAAACCTAGACATTCTTAGCAACTAACGAGGATTTAGTTGTCTTTGGATGTTCATGTTCATGCACCCAAGTAGAGAAGTTTCTGTTGAAACAAGTAAGTTCAACAAATTTTGGAAGGATTAATACTTTAATATTCATCAAACATTGATGAAAATAAGTAGAAGTATTGAACTTCTAGAATCGCTGGAACTCTAGTATTCATAGATGTTAGTTTCCAGAAATGCATCTCGAGGCATGATGCAAGGTCTTCAGTTGACGCGAAAACTTTTGAAGGAAACTTTCTTGATTCTATTTAAGCTAACTCAAGGCTTAAAAAAAGAAACCAAGACAAATATTAATTGATCTTTAGGAATCAAGTAATTTCCTAAAGTCATGACAATTAATGAAATGATTCAAATTATTTTCATATCTTAGGAAATCACGATATTTCCTAAAGGCAATTTAGGAAACAAGTTCTTTCCTAAAAGATTAGCTTCAAGTGGTAAAGCCTTGAAGAGACCCAAGCAAAATAATCTTTGGAAATTAAGCTTTTTCCTAAAGATAAGCTAATAACAGAGTCCAATTAAATATTTTATTGGTTAAAAGAGAATATCTTTTGGACAAGCAAAGCCTTAAGTCTTGGTCTTATCCAAAAGTCTAGAATTCCATTTGAAGATCTTTCCAGTAAAGGAGAAGATTCCAAGATGAATCATTGGACTGAAAAGCAAAAGATTCCAAGGTGAATCATTAGCTTAGTATTACTTGATTCCTTGGTAGGAATCAAAAAAGTTCTTGAAAGAAAAATCTCCCCAGATGTGAGACTAGCATCTTTCAAGAGAAGTTTTATAGCAAGTAGTTCCCAGCAAATCCCTAACCACCAGTTTTGGTATTTAAGTCCAAATAGTGATATAACCTTAAGGTATATCATAGATTCTTAGCTTTGGAATCTGAAAAGCATTAGAAAATGCTCGGACTTAAGTTGAGGGAAAGATCTCTAAAAATCCTGCAGGTAAGCAAAGAAGCTTAAGATAGTTTAAGAGATCTTAAAGATAAAGACTAAGTCTTTATTTTTGTCGCAAGTATCAACCAGAATTGATCAAACTTGGGCATGATTGTCCAAGAATGTGCGACTAGAACTACTCTATAGATTGCCCAAGTATTGGCAGTAAAAATTCCATTAGGAATTATTCACTCCGGTTCCATTTTTTCAATGGAAAGTTGTGAAAAAAGTAAGATGTTCCAAGTATGAACAGAGTGAAGGAATTCCAAAAATGTAGTCTGCAACCGTGAAGACGGTACTTAAGTGTGTGGAAGGTAAAACATAAGTGTTTGCCTATCCTTAAAGGGATTTTGGTACAAATCCTGAGAGCATGAGCGGATGCTCAGACTTATGCAGTAGAGAGATTCTTATAAATTCTTGGCCAGGATAGGTACCTAAAGCATCAGTAAAGAAAGGAATCCAAAAGACAAGAAGTCAAAAGCTCTTGTCACTACAAATTGGTTAAGGATAAACCAATTGAACATGAATTTGAGAGAATTCAAGTATTTGGAATTCTGATTGGTTTTCATTTGAAAACCCTAGCAAAGAAAGATGGATGTTCCATCAAAAGGTTTTCAAGTACCTCAAGTAAAGCACAAGATCGTGACAGGATCATGTGAAGGGATCAAAACCTAGAAAATCTAGTTAGAGGTAATGCCTGAAAATTCCAAATTCTCGTAAAAGAATTGAAGAGATAAGGTACTCTATCAAGAGATGTTTAGGCTTTAGGATAAGAATCACCCACACATTAATGTGAATATAAGATTGATGTAGGAAAGATGGTATGGGACATTGGACCGTGGGATGATAATTATCTTTTAGTCCTAGTTTGGATTTTGAAGTTAGGTTTCATCCTCAAGGGAATTAAGACTTCAATGAAAGTTTAATTCGTAAAGGATGAAAGTAGAATCTTACGATACTTCAAGGTAACTTCAAGATTAAGGAAACTGAAGATATGAAGTAAGTAACTTCCAAGATCTTCTTAGAACACTTCAAGCTTAAGTGTTATTGATCAAAAATATTTGATAAATTTTTGAAAGAAGGACTTTGATTTTGAGTTGATCTTTTCAACTAAAGATTTAATTGACTAAGTCAAGCATCAAGTTTCTAGTGTAACTTGGTAAATTCACTCTTTTGACTCAAAGAAATGCACAAGAGTTCCATTCACGATTAGGAGTCAAAAAGATTGAATGTGGCTTGAACTTAGTCTCAAGTGAAGCATTATTTGAATACTAAACTCATCGACAGAACCTCAGTGGGTCGACACACTGATGTTGGTTACCACACTAGTATCTTGTGGTTGGATGATGTTTTTGATTTGCTTTGAATCTTTTTGAGAAACCAGCTTATTTCTCTTAAAGATAAAGACAACGCTTCAATACCATGTTGAAATAGATCTTCTAAAAGTTAAAGTCCTGGGTCATCAAGACTTTGACTCATAGTAAGTTTACGTATCTTCGAAGTATGAATTGGTTGTACAGAGTTTTAGTTATTTCTTTCCACTTTTCAAAACTTTTGGAATAGGCTCAAACATGATATCTGCTTCCTTTTTGCAAAAGACCAAGGTTAGCCGGTTAGAATTAGATAACTAACTTGAACATCCTAGATAGATGTTATATACAAGAACCTTTTCAAATCTTCAAAAGAAAATAAGTCTAAGTGGACTTATTTATTTGAGTTTGCTTCAAGTTATAGCATAAATGATTTCTTAGAGTCCAATAGACTCTAGAATCGACAAGTTAGGAATTACTCAACAGATTGACAATTCCCAAGAACTTTTAGCTCAAGTCTTTGAAGAAAATGTCCTAAGTTGGTATTATGAATTTGAAATGGTCAAGTTACTATGGTTGATTCAACATAAATGGTAAACTTTCTCCTACAGTTTACAAAGGATTTTTAAACTCATTAGGACAAAGTAGTCCTCTAGTCGGGTGAAAAAAATCAAGTAACTGGTGGATCAAAGTAAACCATTGTACAAACATCTAAGTTAGATGTATGGGACAACCAAACTTCAAGTTCTCCAAAACAAATTCAAGTGAATCAAGAATTCTTAAAGTCTTGCAAGCGATAAGAATCCCACCTTCATTACTAAGTCCATGCACCAGTTATGCCTAGAAATGGACTAGTAAGTTGAATCCACCCAATTCACATGTTTGTGCCTAGATCGCACATCTAGAAACTATGAATTGGCTAGGGATGTGTTTAAATCCACCCGCATTATTCTTTCACTGGTTTGTACTTTGTCCCGTTCATCAAAGTGCAAAACCAAATAGTGTTTTGAATCATTTGGGCAAGGATGCCACCACAGAGATGAGACATGTTCTTCCCATACTAGAACATGACCATGTTCTTCCAGTTTTAGAACATGAGGCTCGGGGGTTGTTGTAGCTCAGTGATGAGTAGCACCTCCTTTAATGTCAATCCGGGAAGACGTGAGGATGGTATGAAGACCTCGAGCAAGTGGGGGCACAAGTGCGTGAGTGAGAAGCACACAAACATGCACACACATACACACACACGCGCACACACGGCAAGACAAAGAGTGAGAAGCAATGGAGTTCTTCGATTACTTTCCAAAAGCTCTTACAGGTTCATTTCAATTACAATCCACCCTCAAAAATGAGCCCTCTAGCTCCTTTTATAGTTTTTGACTAGCTTTGGCCCTGTTCAGATCTAGTGTCTGGCCTAGTTAAAAATTAGGTTCCAGGGCTTATTAGAGGGCTCAAACGAGATCTAAAAAATATGAAAATTGGCAGGTAGATACTTCTAAAGCTCCTCAAGCTCAAGGACTCCTTGGCTTGCACAAAATGGAGCTACAAAAATACGAAATGATATTTACAATGGTTTTTAGTGATGAAAATCACTATTTGTGTAGGGATTTCCTCTATTGATTTGTCATACATACCTTTGAGCTCCCTACTTGCTCTGTCTTCTTGTGTGCTCAACTCCTTGATGTCTGAAAAATTTAGATGGCCTACTTGCCAGATCTTCTTTGACTGCCATGTCTGCTTGTGCTGTCCCTTCGCTCTGACTCTCTTCGTCTTGTGGCTCCTTCGGTTCCCTGACTGCTGCCAACAGTTGCCTACAGTATGTATATAGCTCTATTTTTGAGGACGAAAATATTTTCCAAGGGGGGAAGAATGTAATAAAGTAAGTCTATGATCCAAGGGTCTGGCCGGTTCAGATAGATCTGAAATCGGATACCGTTTGTTCATCCGTGTGTATGACCAAAGATCTCGAGTTTAGACTTACTAGGAGGTCTTGTTCTCTTGTGAACAAGTAATCCACTTAGCTTAGTGGTTAAGTCTCAAGGATGTGAAGGAGGAGGTCTTGGGTTCAATCCCCATGGGGAACATGAGGAGAGTATTTTGCCCAAAGAGACCTAGAGCCTTCTAGAAGCATCCACTTGAGTTAACTCGAGTTAACTGGGACACTTGGCGCACATGTAGTTACATGGCTGACACATGGATGGTTAGTATCCACCTGCCCAAGAAGGCAGTCCCCTGGAAAGAGCTATATATAGAGGCATTTGGTTGGGAGGAGAGTCATCTCTATAGTATGTGGTGGTCGTAATCCTTGCTCTCTTGCACATGAAGCCCACAAAATAAAGAATCTACACATATAATGATGTGTACTCTACCAAAATCAAAGAAAATATTGATAAACATTTAGAAGCATGACTTATCTATGAGATAGAACTTATGGAATGGGTATCGCCTATGGTGTTCATCCCAAAGAAGGATGGGAAATTATGGGTGTACATAAATCTCAAGAAGCTCAATGGAGCCAAGATCTGTGATAACTACCCCTTACCTATCACCAATCGCCTACTCAAAAGGGTAGTAGCCATGAAGTTCATAGCTTCTTAGATAGGTTAATATCAAGCTATAATTAGGTAGTGATTTCTTTGGAGGACCCACATAAGATATCCTTTGATACCAAATGGGACATCTTTGCATTTTGTGTCATTACTTTTTTCTTCAAAAATGCTGCAATCACCTTCCAACGCTTGATGTGCCATGTATTCAAGTAGTTTATTTGAAAATGCTTGGAAGTATATTTAGAAGACATTTGCACATATGCAAAGCAATGCATTATACATATTCCTGATTTGAGTCAATTTTTTGCAAAATGCATGTAGTATTGTGTGTATCTCAATCTAGAAAAGTGTGTCTTCATGGTGAAACAAGGTAAAATTGTGGGATACATTGTCTCCGAAAATGGCATTTCAACAAATGAAGACAAGATAAAAGTCCTCTTAGATCTATCCATACCTAGAATTTTAAGGAAGTTCAAGCCTTTATGGACCATTGTGTTACTATCTATGGTTCATTCATGTGTATGTAGTAAAGCTAAACCACTATTTGAGCTATTGAAAAAAAATCAATGGACTAATGACTGCATTCCATGAGCTGAACTTTTTTTTTAGTTGAGCACCCATCTTGAAAGATCAAGATTGGACTAAGTCATTCCATGTGCACATGGATGCCTCAAACTATGCCACTGGCTATGTGTTGGCCCAACAAGCTAATTATGGGAACATGGACTTTCCAATTGCTTATCCTAATAGTTAATTGAACAATTTTGAACAGAATCACATAACCACCGAGTGGGAAGGACTACGGATGGTGTATGCAATAAAGAATTTTTGCCATTGTCTCTTGGGAAACAAGCTCAAATTCTTTATTTATCATCAAGATTTGTTACATTTCATCAACCAGCTTTGTGCTATAGGCACAATTGTTTGATAGATCCTACACCTCATGGAATTTGACTTTGAGGCCATAGGAAAACAAGACAAGACATACCTTAGACCTCACCACTTCTCATGACTAACCAATGAAGAACCCCTGGTGGGAGTGTCAGATTATCTATCTAACTCCCATTTATTTAATTTAGAAGTAGTTCCAAAGTGGGAAAAATATATTGTTCTAAACCTTACACATGGCTCTCATCATATGTACCTACCTAAGGATCATAAGGGGCTTCTTGCTTCACTAATACTTCATATTCTAGCAAGAACTATGTACTATCAAGGCCCCACATGTATCTTGTTGTTTTGTGTAGATGATCACGAGTGAATGGACCTAATAGCCTAACCATATAGGGGGTTTTGGGATGGCATTTCCCCAAGACTAGAACCTTACAATATCTAGAATGCTTAGGGTCTTATTGGCCTACAATGAAAAAGGATGTACATGCTTATGTGTTGCAATGTACCAAATGCCAAATATTTCTTCCTATGAAACATGCTACTTGTATCATGTTACAGTATTACCTACCTATGGTAAGGCTATAGTCAAGGGTTGAGATTAAGGAAACAACCAAAAGTGATGTACAAACTATGTTCAAATTCTTGTTTGTAAATGTTTTCACTTGATTTTTACTACCAATAAAAAATGGTTTTCATCATGAAACACATTTTTTTAATGAAGTAATTGAGTGCTTGCTACCAAAATTTTTAGTGGTTCATAAGAAATTGGCACCATATCACCTCTACTAGGACAAATAAGAAGTTTGTTTCATCCAACCATTAGCATCACTTGCTGATATATTGTGAGTAACAAGTCTACTTTTGTCCTCACTTGTTCATTCACTAGTTTCTAATTTAGGTTTATCAAAATTCAGGTTTGCTATAAAATAGTTCTAAATTGTTCATGTTCTCCATATTCTCATGCACGCACACACTCTTCATACCTCTTAGGAACTTTTCACACAATTTCTTGTATCTAGTTCATATTTCTACCGAGATTTAGATATTGTCAATTTGTATCAATTCACACATTGTAATTTTACATTGGAATATAAGTTAGTGTAGGTGAAAATCCTAGCTTATCATACACTTTGTGATTCTTTTCTATTCTCTCCCTATCTCTCACTAATCATCTTTTTGAGTCTTAAGGTGTGATAAATTGTTATTGAGGCCCACCCCAATTCCAACATTTGGTATCAAAGCATAGTTGACATATACCCTTAACAAGATGAGTGACTATAGACTTGAGAATGAAGACAAGCTTGAGGGAATGTCTAATTACCCAATGTGGAGTTTCATGATGATGAATCTGTCAGTATTAAAGGACTTATGGAATATTGTGAATAGCACTTATCCAAGGTTGAGAGAAGTCAGAGAAGATGTTCATCTTCTAGAAGACTTGTTGTTCCTATTTTTGCTCAATAGGAGGTTAGTGAAGAAGAAGGAACTACTTCATCATCACAAGTCCATACTACTACCAGATCATTTCCGATAGAAGAGCAAACCAGATGGGATTCAAGGGATGCACAAGCACTTTCATACATTGCAATGGGAGCCAAGAGGCATATTATACCCCAAATCAAGTCATGCAAAACCTTTCATTAGGCTGGTTGTAATTAGAGAATCTCTATCAGAGTAGAAACCTTTCTAGGAATCCTTGGATTTTTTATTTTAGAGCTACATATGACAAGTTTTAGAAAGGTATTTTCTTCCCTTTCTAACTCTTTAGGTAGAAGAGTGGCCATTGCAGATGGTCATGATTTGGATGTTGTTGGTGTTGGAAAAGTGAACCTAAAGTCAAGAGTAGGGGGAATTCACAATTTCTCATGTTTTTTATGTTCCAAATATGAAGAAAAATTTACTCTATACTTTCTTGTCAGATGGTTATAAAGTTGTTTTAAGAAAGATTCATGTCATATCCTCTCGTCTGATGAGGAGCATTGTCTACTTCAAGGTGAAAACAGAAGTGGCATGTTTGTGTTATCCAAAATTAGTCATGTTAATGTTGTTGTCTTCTACACCTAAGGAGAACATGAAGTTATGGCATGGTAGACTTGGGCATATTAGTTATATAGCTCTCAAGCATATGAAATATCAAGGTATGGTGGAGAGTCTACCTATTTTTCTTTACCAAATGACGCAGATTCATGTGAAGGATGTCTTGAAGGAAAGCTTCACAAACTACCTTTCAAGAAACATGGATACATCACATCCACAAGGAAGTTGCACATCATACATGCAGATATGAATGGTCTGATGAGAAGAGATTTTATTCAAGGTTTCAAGTATTTTGTTACTTTTATTGATGATTTCTCAAGATATTTTTGAATTCAAGTATTTTGTTACTTTAAGAAATTCTTAGCTATGGTTGAAAATGAAAGTCAGTCAAAGATCTAGATTTTGAGAAGTGATAGAGGAGGAGAATACATGTCAAAAGACTTTAAGTCTTTTCTTGAAGACAAAGGTATCTCTCATCAACACATACACACACACATACACACACACATACACACACATATATACACACACACACATACACACATAATGATGCATACACACACATACACATGCATACACACACATATGCATACATACATGCATACACATACACACATAGACACATACACACACATAGACACATACACACACATAGACACATACACACTCATAGACACACACACATACACATAGACACACACACACACATACACACACATATACACACACATACACACATAGACACATACACACATAATGATGCATACACACACATACACATGCATACACACATACACACACACATACACGTGCATACACACATATACGCACACACATACACACATACACACACATATATGCATACACACATACATAGAGAGACATACACATACATGCATACATAATGCATATGCATATGCATATGCATACATACATACTTACATGCATACATAATGCACATGCATACATAATGCACATGCATACATACACATACATAATGCATACACACACATATGCATACATAATGCATACATATGCATACACACACATATGCATACATACATGCATACACATACACATATAGACACATACACACACATAGACACATGCACACACATAAACACATACACACTCATAGAGGCACACACATACACATAGACACACACACACATACACACACATATACACACACACATAGACACATAGACACATACACACATAATGATGCATACACACATACACATACACATGCATACACACATACACACACACACATACACACACACATACACACATATATATGCATACACACACATAGAGAGACATACACACACATACACATACATGCATACATATACATACATAATGCATATGCATACATACATACTTACATGCATACACACACATATGCATACATAATGCACAGGCATACATACACATACTTAATACATACACACATATGCATACATAATGCATACACACACATACACACACATATGCATACATAATGCACATGTATATGCATACATACATGCATACACATACACACATAGACACATACACACACATAGACAATTTCGATATTAGGGTTTTAAAACCCCTAATTTAAAAACTCTAATTCAACCTTTTAGCCATATGATTGAAGTATATGTACACATTGCATCTATTCCTCCGACGTCCTACTAGAGAGATGTCTCTCCTCCCAACCTTATGCCTTTATATATAGCTACTCGAATCAACGAGGATCATAATATATATAAAGATATATACACATCATGTAGATACACTTACATAAATATAAAATGGTGTAGATATATTATGCATCACACATACATGCCTAAATGCATATATATATATATATATATATATATATATATATATATATATATATATATATATATATATATATATATATATATATATATATATATATATATATATATATATATATATATATATATATATATACATGCATACATATTTACATGTACACATTTACACATAGACACATATACATATATACATGTACACATCACATATCATGCCTACATGCACACATAAATATATATATATACATGCATACATATTTACATGTACATATTTACACATAGACACATATACATATATACATGTATACAATTATAAACACTTGCATATATTACATGAATACATGAATATTTTACATAAATGCATATGCATATATACACATATGCATACTAACACATGTATACATATATCACACACATGCACACACATACATATACATGAAATACATATATATGTAAACTAATGTATGTATACATATAATACACATGAATACACACACATATGCATACATACATGATACAAATTTGCTCCTCGAAGATAAAGCTATATATAAAATAATTAGGCATACCCCCGAGCTTCATGTTCTAACTTAAAAGAACCTGATTTCATCTCTCTAGTAGGATTCATCGTTATTCCAGTTAATAAAAAATCTATCATTTGATATCCATTCAGAAGCTTCAAGTTATTGATCGATACCTAGAGTAGAATTTACTATCTAATCTGCTCATATGTTTTCATTATTGCCATCATTTTGGTAAGACATCAATATAGTCTCATCTTCATTATCCTTATTGATTTCATTTATTTCTTCTATTGTTAAATCTATGTTCTCATGAGTCACATCATCTATTGATGGATTAATATCTATTTCTGGTAATTCCTCTTCCTCATCCATAGAATCAGCATGTAGAGAATTATCCTCTTCATCAAAAAGATTAGTATCATTATCACGTATAATGATTCTAATTTCTCTTTCAGATGTTGATGTATCATTATCTGATGTTGAATCATCAAGAGAACTTTCTTCGATCTCTCTAACAATAAACTATTCAAACAATGGCCTACCTCTAGGTTGCACATGAATGACTTGCCACCAAGGATGAGCATCTGGGCTTTTATAAAAAAATGCTTGTTCGATATGCCTAAGAAGAATATATGGTTCTTTAGTAGATCGCATTACCTTGGAAGAATCAATTGCCCAAAACCCAGATAATTCCTTTCTTAATGTGGAATTACTACCTTTATACTCGGCTCGGAACCAATCAACCTTCAAAATGACCTATCAAAATATATAACAACAAAAACCCATTATTAGGTGCTTAAAAAAATAACTAACTCTATCATAAAAAATATAAACTTTTTTCTACCTGTTTGAATGTACGAAATGAAATTTCGTAGATACCAACAATAGTTCCTACGTAACCAAGTTCGCCATCTATAAGGTTCGTGTCTTTTGAGCTAGCACGTGATAGTTGCTTGAAAGAAGCAACAATACTAGAATCCTCTGTTTTACGTAAAGAATCAATGGCTTTGATTCTAATATGTTATCCAAAAGCCCACATATTAGTGAACATTCAAGCATGCAAAATAAATTGAATTAGTAAATAGAAACTAATATACATATATGAAAAAAATAAAATATTATTTTAATAAAATTACCTTTCGTTCACAACCTATCATTAACTCTCTCTGCTCGTCTGAAATTTCTTCATTATTTGCATTGGCACGTTGCAAACGACTATATAGCCAATCCGTGAAAGAAGATATATCTGTAATCTCATTATTATCGAGATTACGTCTATATCTTTTGTTTTTTTGCCTTTTACGTCAGAGATTTTGAAGTTCCTCGTACTCGCTAAGGAATGCTTGCATGCATTCGCTATTATATGCTACAAAAGTAGAAACATCATTTTTTTCTTGAAATGTAAATAAGAGTGGAACTCCCTTACCTGATAATACCTCATCTGTTATTTTTGAAGAAGACTCGTTGGTCCATGCACGTGGAGCTTCTTCATGAACTCTTTCAAGGTACTCACTAACGTAATACATGCACTCTTCAAGCATCCAACCCTTTGCCATGGATCCTTCTGGTTTCGCTCTTTGTCGCACATAACCTTTTAATATTCCCATAAATCGCTCGACCCAAAACATCCATCGAGTGTTGAAAACACCTCCAATCTCTATTTCATCTACAAGATGGACTAATAAATGAACCTGAATATCAAAAAATGAAGTAGGAAGTTCTTTCTCCATCAAACATAGTAGCTCTTTGCATTCACGTTTTTTTTGTGGGATCGAGTTTTTGTCAATCTATTTGGATGTAATCCACCTATACATATCATAAAAACAATTATAAAGAAGTTAATTCAAAAATAAAAGATATCCAATATTCATACATATTAAATATAAAAGAATCATAATTACCCTATAAGTGATCCAAGACGATGATCACATGTGGCCAGAGTAGGTTGCTTCTTGCTCAACCAAGATATGCATGAGCTACCAAGCATGAAACAAAAACTAATAGTGGACACATGAATGTCATAGCAACCACCCTAGTGAAAGTAAAAAAAAGCATGTAAAACTGGCACTAGTGATCCCCCGCTTAGGATAAAAAAATCCAAGTAGTTGAGTCCCACTCAAGTAGCGAAAGATGCGCTTAACTCGCTGCCAATGCTTAAGACTTGGGCAATGCATAAGCTCGTTCATCTGTGAGACACCAAACTGAATATCAAGCCAAGTTATGCATAAGTAAACCAAGCATCCCACAGCCCGTTGATAGAGAACAACATCAAACATCATGAAGAATCAACCGGAAACCTATTTCCATAGGAGTGGTAATAGGTTTGGAATCTTCAAAGCCAGAATGTTGCAATAATGTGTGAACATATATTTTTCTTACATAGAGCTATTCCAACATCAACTTGCATAAACTAAATGCCCAAATAATGATGCTAATGCCCCAAATCGGAAATCTCAAATGAGGCATGGAAGTCAACCTTAAAATTAGCAATATGCTTCTCATTAGGACCAGTGAGCAACATATCATCAACATAGACAAAAATGCTCAGAAACCCATCATTTGCATGCTTAGCATATAAGGTGCTCTTAGTTGGACTGTTCTCAAAACCATATGCAATCAAGTAAGTATGTATCTTTTTATATAAAGCACGTGGTGCTTGCTTCAAACCATATAATTCCTTTTTCAATCTTTACACTTTGTTTTCATGCCCTTTTTGCACAAAATCACAAGGCTAAAAAACATACACTTATTCATGTAAATCACCATTCAAAAATGCATTTTTGATGTCCAATTGATGTACATTCCAACCATGATGGGCTTCAAGTGGAGAGATGCTATGAACGATAGTCATTTGACATCTGGGTGCAAAGGTCTTATCAAAATCAATGCCTCTCTCTTGAGCATAACCATTTGCAACAAGCCCAATCTTATACATGTCAATGTTTCCATCAGGCTTACGCTTTAGCTTGTATACCCATTTAGTGCCAATGGCCTTTTTTCTAGAGGAAAATCACATATAGACTAAGTAACATTCTTCATAATGCCACATCATATTCTGATTGCATAGGAGCCGTCCATTTTTTTGAATTTTCTAGTTCATCAAAAGAAATAGCCTTTTTCTCATCACAAAGACTAGAGGTAGCCATTGCATAGCAAATTGATGCAATGTGAGAGCCTGAACTAGAACGAGTTGACAAAGGTGCATCTATATCACTATCTTGCAAAGTCTTCACCAACCATTTAGGCATAGTTTTTGCCTCATCTATTTTTGTTGTCTCATCAACAAGTGCATCATGTAAATCTACATAAAAATTAGAATGATCTGCATCATCATGTGGAACTTGTAAAGGCTGAGAAATTGCCTTATTTGGACCAACAATTGACTATCCACTTGTAAAAAGAGGCAACAAAGAGTCATACACATATTTGGGGCTAACTGATGTCTCCTTAGTACATGAAAGTAATGGTTGATTTGCATCTTCCACAAAAACAACATAACAGATAACCAAAAATGTGTTTAATGTATGGATGATAGAGGCGATAGCCTTTGCTTTCAGAACTGTACCCAACAAAAATACATTTCACTACTTTGTCATCAAATTTTCTACATTATTGTTCAGGCACATGCATATGCCAAACAACCAAAGACACACAGATGAGAAACAGATGGCTTGCGACCATGCCAAGCCTCATATGGAGTGATATACTATAGTGCTTTTGTGGGACACCTAGTAAGTACATATGATGCACACATAAAAGCCTCAAGCCAGAAACTATGTGGTAAATCCTGACTTTTCACCATATGCCTCACCATTTCTATGAGAGACGTGTTCTTTCTTTTAGCAACACCATTTTTTTGAGATGTATATGGCACTATACATTGATGCTTTATCCCATGCTCAACTAGAAATGCATTAAAATCAGAAAACATTTATCCCTCCCGATCAGAATGGAGGGTGCCAATTTTACATGCCAACAGATTTTTAGCGAGAACCAAAAACTATTTGAAGCACATAGACACTTCAGACTTTTCTTTCAATGGATACACCCATGCATCCCTGGGAAATTCATCAATAAAAGTCATGAAGTAAAGGTAGTTCCCAAAAGAAGCTATTTGCATACGACCACAAACATCACTATGAAAAAGCTGTAATTTTTTACTAGTGTGAATTGAACCATCTTTTGGGAAGGAGAAAAAATGCATTGTGTCCAAAATACAGCCTTCACAAACATGTTTACCAGGTGCCTGAAGTTTAGGCAGAGAGGACAACATTTCAAATTTTTTTAGGTGTAGCAAAGTAGCAAAATTTAGATGACCAAAGCATGCATGCCAAAGCTTTGTATATGAGATAGCCTTAGAATCTTGAACTGGACATGCTAAATCATTGATAGATTTTGCATAGTCTATGAGCTTATACAACCCACAACATAAAATGCCAAAAGCCATAATAACATCACCATCTGATAGATCATGAACTATACATCTATCGTCAACAAATTTGACAAGCAAGCCAATCTTGGCTAATGCTGAAATTGAAAATAGTTTTTCTTGATCCCTGGCACAAACAAAGCATCTAACAATGTAAAATAACTACCATCAGCAGTAGTCAAAATGATCTTATCAACTCCCATGATTGGATAAGAGGAGTTTTTGGTGCATGTGATAGTATTCCTTGTAGGGGTAGGCTCAAGTGAACTAAAGAAATTGCATAGCTAGGTAATATGTTTGGTTGCCCCACTGTCAAAGTACCAAACATATGAGTCTACTTGAAACATACACTGTTCATGAGAAGATCGTTCATAACTGCAAACAATAGTAAATGACCATTCTTCATTCTGCACAAGATTAGCAGACTCTGTTTTGGGTGTGGAGGCCTCTTCAACAACCATTCCAACCTCTTTTTTCTTTGCCTCTTTTACCAATTTTGGAAAACTTTTTATCATTTCCTTTATAGTATTTGCAAAACAATCTCTACTTTTCTAATTTCTTCTTGTCTTTGTCTTCCCTTTTCAACTATGCATAATTTCCAGATTTTTGCTTACTAGTAGATGAACTCCATTTACCTCTTCCCTTCTAACTAGCTGAGAAAGCTTGATTTGCTACATACATAATGGACTTGTTATGCATGGATCGATCTTCTTGCAACAAAATAGAGATTACTCAAATGCTAAGGCATTTTGATTCCCTTTCATCATCAACCAATGAGTAGAAGCAAAATTCTGATATGAATCTCGAAGACCATTTAGAAAAGTCTGCACAAGTGAATTGTTTGGCAAGACTTCATCAACAAAAATCAACTATTCCTTCAAATCTTTGATCTTTGTCAAAAAGTGTCCATAGAATCTCCTTCGTTCATATGCTCACTCTCCAACTATTTTTTAGAGATAAGCAACACAAACCTCATTTCTTGCCTGGTATAAGGTGGTAAGTGTATCCCAAGCATCCTTTGTTGTTTTGCAAGAGCAAATATGAGGGATGATGGCACCTTTTACATAAAAAACTATCAATGCATGTGTGTGAGCATCTCTATCATCCCATCAAAGTTGCTCTACAGTAGATGTAGTAGGAACCACAACACAAACAAGAATTCGAAGATCGTCATCTTCAATGCCATCTGCATCACCTTCAATATTTGTATTTGAAGGTGTACTAGGTCATTTTTCAACACCCTACACAATATTACACAGTCTCTTTGTGACAAATACATGACACATCATATATGCCCGCAGTGGGTAATTGGTACGATCCAACTTGCCCTCAACAACCAACATACAAAAGACATCATTGCTTTTAGCCATGGACACTAACTAAAATACCCTAATGCAAAAAAATGACTGTATCTCAAAAAGTTGAACAAAACTACCCTATCGATCTCTACTAAACCTATAGCAAACTTTGAGGTGCTTGTATTGGCAAATCGAAACCTATATATATATTTGGCACAAAAGGATAAAATTTTCTACACATGCACTATGGTAATGCATTCAGAGGCCAAAATGAGTGATTTTGAGACTATAACATGAGGGGTGTGGACGATGGCCTAAATGAAGCGACAACTTGCTCTAATACCAATTGTTGGACTCTAGGGTCTGTCAAAGCCCACAAACAACACAAGGAAGAAGAAGAAGAATCTTGGATCTCAACACACAATACTAAATGTATTATCAAGTGAATTCACAAAGATAATTAATCCCATTAGGGTTATCGGCATATATATAAGCCGAGTTTTGCATCGCATAAGCGATGCTTTTTGCATCGCATACGCGACGCTAAAAAATATCGCTTATGCGATGCGAATTCCAGTGGTTTTTTTGATGCGTTACCATTGCTTACATGACGGTCCGTTGACGAAAAAAATTAAAATGTTGTATGCTCTTCGATCGGCATTTTCATGCATCTGATTGAAGAGCTCTCCAACGCTCGCAATTGCACTGCGCTTATGAGCTGAAACAAGTATATGCAGAATTGTTGTTTTGCCTAAGCTCTCTCTTATTGTCTCCCTCTGTCTCTGTTTTGCTCTTTCTACATCTTTCTCTCTTTGAATTCTCTCTCTCTCTCTCTCTCTCTCTCTCTCTCTCTGTCTCTCTCTCTCTCTCCTTTCTCTCTTTATTGCAGGTTATTCAAGAAGCTAACCAAGCAAAAAGTATGGCTAACTATTGTAAGTACAATTTCTATTCTTTGTATATCATTTGAATTGTGTTATTTTCATTAGATAGCATACTCACACTTATTGATATGCACTTATACACTTATACATGATGAAGATGCACTTTCACACATATACACATATACACATGCACATACACACACATATATACACACAGATACATGTGCACATACACTTAGACATACACACATATACACATGCATATGCACAAACATTTCTACAACCACATAAAAAGACTTACATGCATGCATTATTGCATATATATTGTTGGAAGGAAGAAGAAGAAGCTTGGAACACAACACACAATAATGAATGTATTACTAGAGAATGTACAAAGATAAGTAGCCCATTAGGGCAATAGGCGTATATACAAGCCGGGGGAAAAAAACCTCCTAAAGAGGGAAAAATGTGCCCCAGCGGTCCTAGAGTGTTCACACACATCACTACCTAAATATATCAACAAATCCCCCCTGGGAGTGATGCGGTGAACAAGTAGTTGGCACTCATGTATAAGGAAGTGCCAAGCTATGTGGAAATCACTCAACAAAAGGAAGTAAGCCCAAAGCTTTGCGGAAAGCTTCAAACTTCTCCCTAGGCAGAGCCTTTGTGAAAAGGTTTGTAATGTTCTCCTGCGTGGGCACATATGCCAAGCTGATCTCCCCAGCAGAGAACCTCTCCCTGACATAATGATAATGCACCTCAATGTGCTTAGTGCGAGCATGGAATACAAGGTTCCTCGCAACTGCCAATATGCCCTGACTGTCAGTGAAGATGGTGGTGGCAGAAGACTGACCAACACCCAAATCAGCCATAAGGCGTCTGAGCCACACACACTCAACAGTCACTGTGAAAGCTTCCCTATACTCAGCCTCACAGCTGGAAGTGGCCACAATAGGCTTCTTCTTGCTCAACCAAGATATACATGAGCTACCAAGCATGAAGCAAAAGCCACTAGTGGACACACGAGTGTCATAGCAACCAGCCCAATCAGAGTCAGAAAAAGCATGAAAATCTGGCGGTAATGATCCCCCCTTGGGATAAAACAACCCAAGTAGCCGAGTACCACTCAAATAGCAAAAGATGTGCTTAACTACCTGCCGATGCTTGACTCCTGGGCAATGCATAAACCTGCTCATCTGTGAGACAACAAACTGAATATCTGGCCGAGTAATGCATAAGTAAATCAAGCATCCAACAGCTTGCTGATAGAGAACAACATCAAATGCATCTCCAGCATCATGAAGACTCAAACGTAAACTTGTCTCCATAGGAGTGGCAATAGGCTTACAGTCTTCAAGGCCAAAACGCTGCAATAATGAGTCAATATATTTCGTTTGACACAAAGCCATTCCACCATCAACGTGCATAAATTGAATGCCTAAATAGTGATGCAAAGGCCCCAAATCAGACATCTCAAATGAGGCACGCAAATCAGCCTTAAAATCAGCAATATGCTTCTCAATAGGACCAGTGAGCAGCATGTCATCAACATAGACAACAATGATCAGAAGCACATCATTAGCACGCTTAACATATAAGGTGCTTTCAGTTGGACTGTTCTCAAAACCATGTGCAATCGGATAGGCATGTATCTTCTCATACGAAGCACATGGTGCTTGCTTTGAACCATATAATGCCTTCTTTAACCTGCACACTTGGTTTTCATGCCCTTTCTGCACAAAGCCACGGGGCTGAAAAACATACACTTCTTCATGCAAGTCACCATTCAGAAATGTTGTTTTAATGTCCAACTGATGTACATTCCAACCATGATGGGTTGCAAGTGCACAGATGCTCCAAACAGTAGTCATACGGCATGTAGGTGCAAAGGTCTCATCAAAATCAATGCCCCTTTCCTGTGCATAACCCTTTGCAACAAGCCTAGCCTTATACCTGTCAATTGTACCATTAGGTTTACGCTTCAGCTAGTATACCCACTTAGTGCCAATGGCCTTCTTGCCAGGAGGCAAGTCACATAAAGACCAAGTACCATTCTTCATTATTGCATCATATTTAGATTGCATAGCAGCCATCCAATTTTTTCAATTTTGTGCTTCATCAAACGAAGCGGGCTCAGTCTCATCTCATAGACTAGATGCAGCCATAGCATAACAATCTGATGCAAAAGAGGCACTATGAGAGCCTGATCGAGTACGATATGACATAGGTGCATCTAATTTGCTATCACGCAAGGTTTGCACCAGCCATTTTGGCATAGTTCTTGCATGCTCAATATTAGCTCTCTCATCAATAAGTGCATCATGTAAATCTGCATCAGAAATGGAATGATTTGCATCATCACATGAAACCTGCAAAGGTTGAGAAGTTGCCTCATTAGGACTAGCACTAGACTCTCCACCTATAAAAGAGGCAGCAAAGTATCATACATGTCTTTGGATCTAACAAATGTCTCCTTAGTACATGAAAGCAATGGCTGAATAGCATCCTCCACAAAAACAACATCACGGCTAACGAGAATGTGTTTAGTCTGTGGATGATACAGACAATAGCCTTTACTTTCAGAACTGTAACCAACAAAAATACATTTTACTGCTTTATCATCCAACTTTCTGCGATTTTGTTCAGGCACTAATGCATATGCCAAACAACCAAAAACACGCAGATGAGCAACTGATGGCTTGCGGTCATGCCAAGTCTCATATGGAGTGATAGACTGCAGCGCTTTAGTGAGACACCTATTTAGTACATATGCTGCACACATGACAACCTCAACCCAGAAACTATGTGGTAAAGCGTGACTCTTGACCATACACCTCACCATCTCCATGAGTGACATGTTCTTTCGTTCAGCAACTCCGTTCTGTTGAGGTGTATACGGCACTGTACACTGGTGTTTTATCCCACGTTCAGCCAAAAATGCATTAAAATCAAAAGACATATATTCCCCCCCTCGATCAGAACGGAGGGTGCCCATTTTACATGCTGACAGATTTTCAGCCAAAACCAAAAACTGTTTGAAGCACATGAACACTTGGAACTTTGCCTTCAATGGATATACCCATGCATGCCTGGAAAAATCATCGATGAAAGTCACAAAGTAAAGATAATTCCCAAAGAAGGTGTCTTCATAGGACCACAGACATCAGTATGTACAAGCTGCAATTTCTGCGTAGCCCGAACTGAACCATCTTTTGGAAAGGACGAACGCTACATTTTGCCCAAAATACAGCCTTCACAAACATGTTTCCTAAGTGCCTCAAGTTTGGGCAAAGAGGACACCATTTCAGATTTCTGCAGGCGTTGCAAACTAGCAAAATTCAGATGGCCAAAGCGTGCATGCCAAAGCTTTGCATCTCATATAGCCTGAGAATCGTTTACTGCACATGCCAAATCATTTACAGATCTTTCATAGTTTATGAGCTTATATAGCCCACGACATAAAATGCCAGAAGCAATAATCACATCGCCATTTGACAGATCATGAACTGTACACCTGTCATCAACAAATTTCATAACCAAACCAATCTTGGCTAATGCAGAAACTGATAATAGGTTCTTCTTGATCCCTGGCACAAATAAAGCATCTGACAAAGTGAAAGAACTACCATCAGCAGTAGTCAAAATGATCTTACCAACTCCCATAACAGGATAAGAGGAGTTGTTGGCGTAGGTAACAGTATTCCCTGTAGGGGTAGGCTCGAGTGAAGAGAAGAAACTGCACTGCGAGGTAATATGTTTGGTCACCCCACTGTCAAAATACCAAACATCTGAGTCTACTGTAGACATGCACTGCTCATGAGAAGATGGGTCAAAACTACAGACAGTAGTAAACACCCATTCTTCTTCCTGCACAAGATTAGCAGACTCTGTTTTTGGTGTAGAGGCCTCTGCAACAACCATTCCAGCCTCTTTCTTCTTTGCCTCTTTAGGAGCCAGTTTTGGACAGTTCTTTATGATATGATCATTCCCTTTACAGTACTTACAAAACAATTTCTTCTTTTCTGATTTCTTCTCATCTTTATCTTCCTTCTTCGAATATGCAGAATTAGCAGATTTTTGCTTACTAGTTAAAGAGCTCCATTTTCCTTTGCCCTTCTGACTAGCCAGGAAAGCTTGATCTGCAACTCGCATAATGGACCTGTTCTGCCTAGACTGATCTTCCTGCAAAGGAACAGAGACTAACTCCTCAAATGATAAGGCATTTGGATTTCCTTTCATCATCAACCGAAGAGTAGAAGCAAAACTCTGATATGAATCAGGAAGACCATTCAGAACGGTCTACACAAGTGAGCTATCTGGTATAATCTCATCAGCAGAATCAACTGTTTCTTCAAGTCTTTGATCTTTGTTAGGAAACTATCCATAGAATCACCTTCATTCATGTGCTCAGTCTCCAACTGTTTTTGGAGGTAAGCAACACGAGCCTCATTCCTAGCTTGGTACAATGTGGTAAGTGTATCCCAAGCATCCTTAGCTATTCTACAAGAGCGAATGTGAGGAATAATGGCACGTTTGATAGACAAAGCTATCAATGCATGTGCCTAGGACACTCTGCCATCCCAGCAAATCTGCTCTCCAGTAGGTGCAATAGAAACCGCAGCACAAACAGGAATATGCAGAATATCATCATCTTCGACACCTTCTACATCAGCTTTAGTACCTGCAATTGTAACAGTTGCAGGTGTGATAGGACGTTTTTCGACACCCTTTACAATGTTCCACAGTCCTTTTGCAACCAACACATGTCGCATCATATAAGCCCATAACGGGTAATTGGTACCATCCAACTTATCCTCAACAGCCAACATACGGAATACATCACTGCTTTCAGCCATGGCCGGTGACTAAAATACCTTGATGCAAAAAATTGACTGTATCTCAAAAAGTTGAACAGAACTGCCTAGACGAATTCCGCTAGACCTATAGCAGACTTCAAGACGCTTATACTGGCGAAAAGAAACTGGTATATACCGTTGGCACAAAAAGATGAAATAGCTACACAAGCACTGCGATAGTGCGTTCGGAGGCCGAAACGAGCTAAGATCGCGATTTCAGCACCACATAGCGAAGCTATTTTGATCTTGGAAACACGCTGAGTATGCTCACCAAAATTTGTGCGATTCTGAGATTGCAAACGGAGGAGTGTTGACGTCACCCTAGATGAAGCGATGACCTTCTCTGATACCAATTGTTGGAGTTAGATGTGTGCGGAAGCACGCGAACAGCACAAGGAAGAAGAAGAAGCTTGGAGCACAACACACAATACTGAATGTATTACTAGAGAATGTACAAAGATAAGTAGCCCATTAGGGCAATAGGCATATATACAAGCCAGGGGAAAAAAACCTCCTAAAGAGGGAAAAAAGTGCCCCGGTGGTCCTAGAGTGCTCACACACATCACTACCTAAATATATCAACATATATATATACACATACACACATTAACATATACGTAAATACATGTATATGCACATCCACATGCAGGCACATGGATGCGAATGGAAATGCATCCACATACACATGCATGTTTCATACATATACACATGCATATACATACATTATACACATATATACACATATATATGCACATACGTACACACACATATACACATGCACACACACATGCACATACCTACATATACACATATACATGCACATACACACATATACACATAGAGTTACACATATACATGCACATACATATACACACACATACACATGCACATGCACATACTCATACAAACATATACACTTACACATGCACATGCACATACATACATATACACACGCATACACATGCACATGCATACATATACACACACATACATATACACTTACGTACACACATATGAATGAATTATATAATTAAAGTATTAAAACACGTGCTTTATATAAACAATAATAACAATCAATAGAACAAAACTCTTCATTACTTAATACCATACACACAATTCAAAACATAACTCAAATGAATAATATATAGATAATATATATATATCAATGTAAATACATATAATCCAATGTCATAATCAACTAGAATCCTAATCATCATCATCATCAGCATCAACATCATGATCATGTTGATCATCCTCATCCTCATCATCATGATCACCCTATGACGATCGAGATCGTCCCTCCTGTGTCTATCTCTCCACCTCATCCATATCTATCTCTCCATAATACTCCTGTATTAGATATAACAAACATAAATAAGTAAAACAATTAAACCATTCATAAAAATAAAATAATTATATAAAATTTATAAATACTCACAAAGGCATCAGGATGATCTCACATATACTCGCTCAAACCCCGATATCCAAAATGTGTAGCATTCTCGATCTCATGTTTCGTAGGATATCCCATAATCCTTTCGCTGCATTGAAACAAATAAAAAAGATTAGTTTCTTGCATTTTAACTAAAATAAAAAATATACTCACAATAACACATATACTTACAAATGTAGCTACAAAACCATTATGGCCCATTTGGCCTAGGTGCGATGTGTGGCCCGACTCCACTCTCTTCTTTGCAGCAGCCTGTTTATTTAAGAAAAAAGAAATACATAAATTAAATGTAAAAAATTACTAATATATATATAAATTATAAATATAAACTATTAATTAATGTACCTTCTGCTGAGGAAATGACTCCTGAAGACGTAGCTCTCTACGAAAAAACTGTCACGTCTCAGGTGGTATGCTAGGTCGCCTCTTATTGTTTTCCACCATACAATATCTCGTGTTAATTTAATCTCAAACAGAAAAAAAAATCAGAATACATACACATATATACACACACATACACATATATACACACACATACACATACACATACCCACATACACATATACACATACACATATACATACATATAACATAAACACACATATACATATCCACATATATATGTACACACACATGCATGCATATACACTCATTCATACAAAATACATGCATTTATCCCACAATAATGTGTAGTTGTGTATATGTGAATATGTGTAAATGTGTATATGTGAATATGTGTGTATGTGTAAATATGTATGTGTGAATTTTTTGTGTATGTAAATAATCACATTATTAATATCAAATACCATTATTTGTAGATTCTGATCAATCAGATGGAACTCCACCACCGTCTCCTCATCATGCAATGACTATATATTGTAAGTATATCAAACATTTAATTTTAAATATATTTGATGGATACATAAATTTTTTTTTTTGTTTCTTATTATGTGAAGATTCTGATCAATTAGAGGGTACTCCACCACCTCCTACCCATGCAACAACTTCACATGTGTCCTCCGATAGGAATTATGATGAATTTTACTATCAAGAGCATATTATATGTTGGTGTAACTCTTGTTATGGCACGTATCGAAGACCATGATTGGAATGTATTGAACATGAGGCAGAGTATGGTACTTTTGAGCGTGCACCATCACCTGGTCAACGTGATAATGCTTGGGTATGTATTTTTTATATAAATTAATGTCATTATTTTATTTAAAAAGCATATACAAAATCAAATTACTGTTGATATACAAGAATACTTGCTCGATGATAATGATGATGAAATATTTACTCATAATGTTAATATACCTCGTACACGTCATGGACTTGCTGTTCATCAATTACAAGCAGAGGTTTCTAGAAATCCTCTACCTCCAGGTTTAGAGACTGAAATGGCTGGAGATTATCCATTGCCAGCTCGTGATCGTTCTTTAGTACAAACATATGATAGAAGAAGATATGGGGGATGGAATAGAGGACCACTTCCTTTAGATGGAGAGGTTTTCAACTTTTGGGTTAATCGCTATATGATTGCTCCATCCACTATTACTAATGTTGGTCATGGTCTCTTTATTGTAGAGGATTTGTATGTGCCTCTGAACTCTGAAGTCACTCTTATGTCATTTTGTGGTCCTATATATGGATGGGGAGATTGGCATCGACTTTCACGTTATGTTCAAAGCCTGAGTACTTATGGAATATGCTTGAACGCAGCATCCCTTACTAGTAGAAGGATTTTACATGCAAAAAATGAAAGACTATATATTGATGGAAGACCTTACACACATGGAAATATAGCAGGTTTAATAAATAGTAGTCGAGGTTTACATAATAGTTCAAGGACTAATTGCACATTTGAGGAGCATGAAAACAGTCATGAATCACCATACATGAGTAGAGATGTATCAAGATACATAGTTGTCAATGCTATTACTACATTACATGCCGGTGATGAACTATTAGTGAATTATGGATGGCGTAGACCTCCAAGAGCACCTTTTAGCTAGAGAGAATAAAAATGGTTTATCCATATTTAATAACTTATCTACTTAATTTTATATTTAAAGTTTACTTTTTATTCATTTATGGAATACTAATGAATTTTATTTATATGTGTAGATTCCAACGTATGATGTTGATGATATTCCTCCACACCATTCACAATTGTCAGTAAGACCTCATTTATGAGAAGCTTCTATGAGGAGGCTATGCAAAAGTAATCCTGTTGAATATGCAAGGTTGAAAGATCTATATTCAAAAGATGATAAAGTACAAGATTTGTGTGACAAAGATGAAGATGATGGCATGGCAGATTTTATTGAGGATTGGTATCAAAATGACAGTGAGAGCATTGATATTTCTAAAAATGAGAAATATCTTCGAGAGGAATGTCTAAAGCATGTATATGAAGGAAGTCGTTTGACACGACTAAGAGCGAGCTTACTTATTCTCAATCTTAAAATCGTTTTGGATGGAATAATGTATCTGTTTCGACACTGTTAAGGTATAATTTTCAATTTTCTATCTATTTATATATATATGCATAAATATATATATATATATATAAATACATGCATATATAAACATACACATAATATACATGAATGCATACACACATATAAACATACACACACATAAACATACACACACATATAAACATACACACACATAAACATACACACACATATAAACATACATACACATATACACACATACACAAGTTATGAGAGTAAGGTCAAATTATACATATCTATATCAAATGAAGATGTTTTGTCCATCTAGCCTTTAGAATTGTCCACCCAACCTTTAGAATCTTCTTGACACATATGTTTCTCCTATTTTAGTCGACCTAATACCTGTGCTGCTAATTATACAAATATTAAATAGCAGTTACCAAGGAAGGTATTAAGCCACATGTAAAATGAGAGGAGCAAATTTATCTTGAAGATTTTGAAGGCTGGAAAAATAATTTTAAAGGATGGCCGAACAAAAAGTGTCCATTTAATGCAGGTTTTTATTCTTGCTTTAGATAAGGTAAGAACAAGAACTTGAATTGAATGGACACTTTTTGTCCGCCCATCTTTTAAAACTATTAATGCATCTTTCAAAATATTCGCGAAAAATTTGATCCTCCCATTTTACATATGACTAAATACCTTCCTTGGTAACCGCTATTTAATATCTATAAACAGCTTAGCAAGACATGTAATAGATTGACTATAAAATGGGAAACTGCCAGACGATTCAATGGTCTAGATATAAAAATCTACAAACCACAATATACAAAAAACAATTAAAAATGAAATCAAATATACATAGCTACACATGCATACATACATATACATACATATATACACATTCATACATACACATACATACATACACATGTATACACACATACATATACATATATGCATACATATACGCATACGTATATATACATACATATACACCTATAAAACACATATACATACATATATACATATACACATACACATATGTATACGCATGCACATGCATATTCACATCCACATACACATACACATAAGCATACACATATAAAATTATATGCATATATATATGTATATTTATTTATTTACTTTTTTTAATATATCTTTTTTTTATGAACTTACAAGTTATTATCTGAAAAGTTTTTACCAAGTTAGAATATTCTTCCTACCTCACATGATGAAATGAAGAAGATAATCAACAATCTTGGTATAGATTATCAATGTATACATGCATGTCCTAACGATTGTATTTTATATAGAGGTGAATATGCAGACTCTTTGACATGTCCCAAATGTCAATCTCCTCGATATAAGGGCGAAGAAGGTAAAATCCCAAAAAAGTTATTGAGACATTTTCCATTGGCTCCATGGATTAGACATATGTTTCAAAGCCCCAAATTATCAAATCTTTTGACTTGGGGACATGATCATAAAAGTACTAATGGAATAATCAGAATTCCTCATGATAGTGTTGCTTTTCAGCATATTGATTCTACATGGCCTGAATTTGCACAAAATCCACAGAATCTAAAGTTAGGAGTTGCATTAGATGGGGTTAATCCATTCTCCATGAAATCCAATAAATGGTCAACATGGCCAGTGGTAGTCATAAATTACAATCTTCCGCCATATCTTAGCATTAAAAAGGAACATTTAATGCTTTCACTTTTAATCCCAGGCAAAAGACAAGTTAAAGATATGAGTATATATCTTTCTCCTCTCATTGACGAATTTTTTTATTCAATATGCATGTAAATAAATATGATTTAATCTAATTATCTTTTTATCATTTTCATGATGCAGGAATATCTACTAAGGGTTATAAAGCTTGTCCATATTGTGGTGATTGGTTGAGATCAATCTATAGTAAGAATCTCAACAAAAATATTTATCTTCGACATCGACAATTCTTGCTTGATGATCATCCATTAAGATCTAAAAGAGAAGCGATACATTTTAATGGAAAGCTTGAAATAGGTCAGTGTCCAAAACCTATGACGAGAGGTAAAGGAAAATTGGCACTCGTAGAGAACATATCAATATGGTATTCTTTGGAGTATTTGGAAAGAGTTAAAAGTATATCATCTTCTTGATCCTATGCATATATTCAAAAATATTGGTTATTCACTATGGAAACATCTTCTTGGACTAAAAGATACCATAGCATCAAGGAATGATTTGAAAGATCAAAAATCCAAACCAAAGTTATGGCCAATTTTTTATAGACATTGACAAGAAACGACTTATGCACCTGCTCCTTGGGTACTTACAACAAAAGAGATACAGACTATCAACAATAGAATTCAATTGATTAAGACTCCTACAGGATATGGAGCATCTTTCAAAACATGTTTACTATGGATGATAAGAGCTTATCTGGGTTAAAGACCCATGACTGGCATAACTTTTTGAAACATATTTTACCTTTGGTTATCGATGGATGTACAACGAAAGGAGTACGAGATGTGTTCCATGCTCGCACAAAGCACATTGAGGTGCATTATCATTATGTCAAGGAAAGGTTCTCTACTAGAGAGATTAGTTTGGCATACTTTCCCACATAGGATAACATTGTAGATCTTTTCACAAAGGGTGTGCCTCAGGAGAAATTTGAAGCTTTCCACAAAGCTTTGGGCTTACTTCCCTTTGTGAATTGATCTCTTTCCACATAGCTCATGAGGTCCTTATACATGAGTGCCAAGTCCTTGTTCACTGCATCACTCCCAAGGGGATTTGTTGATATATTTTGGTAGTGATGTGTGTGAACACACTTAGGATTGACGGGGCAATTTTTTCCCTCTTTAGGAGGTTTTTTTTTTCCAACTTGTATATATGCCTATAACCCTCACGGTTTACTTATCTTTGTACATTCACATGGTAATACATTCAGTATTATGTGTTGTGCTTCAAGCTTCTTTTTCTTCATTGTGTTGTTTGCATGCTTCTGTAGACCTCAAACTCCAACAGAATGGGTTGGGCTAGGACCATCTCTTAGCATGAGTAATGGATTTAGCTTTTTTCATCACTCCTCTTCTGTGGATGAGGACTCCAATAAAAAATCATACATTAATCGTCCTCTAGAGATTTGGAGCTCCTTAAGATATAAAAAGGAGTATCCTCCAATATAAAAGAGAACATCAACCTAACTAGTGAGGTTTTGCAAAGTATGCCCTAAGGTGATGGCAAGAGGGTAACCCTAACTCTAGATAGCCTAGTGGATGCATGTTCTAGTACCTATTGTATCTACATAGTAATACTTAGTGAGATTATTAGGTTTGTTGTAAATGAGTGTATTGTGTTAGTTATAAATGAGCTTAATGGAGCTATTGTGACATTCCCTGCTAAATTTGCTCATTATTTTACTTCCAAAAACTATAGTGTCTAACTCTTGAGTACTCCTAGTGCTACCTTGTGTACATTGTGATGTAAGTAGGGAATCCCAAGGGTAGTGCATTTTGCATTCCCTACATCCACACACTAATTCACCACCTACATGTGAAAGATTGGCACACTCGGTGGGATAGGGCTTCTGGGATTCAAATCTCACTTCCTTCTTCTCCCTTAGTCTAGACAACCTTTGCCAAGTCTAGGTTGTTTCTTAGTCTAAACGACCTCTTACTGAGCCTGGGTGACTTTTTTTTCTAGGTTTAGCATGGGAAACCTCTTCCAAGGTGACTTTCTGAATTTCTACCCTGTTGCAGTTCAAGGATTGTAGAAGCATACAAAGAACACAAGGATGAAGAAGAATTTTAGAGCACAACAACACACAAGGAAGATGAAGAAGCTCAAAATCAATCCAAAAAAGGAAGTAAGAACAAAGCGTTGCAAAAAGCTTCAAACATCTCCCTAGGCAAAGCCTTCATCAAAAGGTCTGCAACATTATCCTATGTGGACACATAAGCCAAACTAATCTCTCCAACACAAGGTCTCTCCTTGACATAATCATAGCACATCTCAATATGCTTTGTGCAAGCATGGAAGACGAGGTTTCTCACAATTGCAAATAAGTAGCCCATCATGTTTGTAGGCATATATACAAGCCAAGGGAGGATTTCCTAAGGAGGGAGAAGAGTGCCCCAAGTTTCCTAAGTGTGTTCACACACATCAATACCAAAATATATCAACATGGCCTTAAAATTCTCTATTCTTCATCAACCAGAATCTTGACACTATAATACTAGCTATACCAATGGATGGTTACTCTCCCATGGTCCATGACATATACTATAAACCAAAAAGAGATCCAACTAAAGCCCAAGAAGAAACCGATTAAGAGCTACCATAGGAGGAAACCAAAACACTAATGCATCCCTATTCAAGGCCCATCTTTTTTAGGTATACTTTGTGTAATAACTAATATAGAAGAGGAGAAAAAGTTGCATACCACTTGCAATTAGGGCTTGGTTCTGTTTTCAAGAACAAGGCCCTAGTCTCAAAAACATGACAGAAGGGCTTTCATTTCTCTTGTCAAGAAACAACATTAATCTTTTGGAGGTGGTGCTCAACAAAACTAGGGGACCATGTTCAGAGATTCATGTCCATCTACAAAAGCCATGGCATATAGCAAAGGCAAGATGCATTCTTGGAATTTTTTCCTTCCATCTTGAAGGACGAGGATAGATTCAGTACGTTTAAGGTTGCTTTACAAGCATGTGAAGCCTTAACGATAGAATTCATAAAAACAACTTTACTATGTAATTATATTGAGAGAACACTAATGAATTAGAAAATTTACAGAGAAACATTTTTTGAGCCCATGACAAGCGAACAATCTTTGAAGACAAGGCTATCGGATGCTCCGAGAGATTTCATGGCTATCCAAAGGCAACTCCCTCCACCATTAATCTAGGTGGCTCTTTCCCTTTACACATGATTCAATTTACCACTACACAAGAGGAACTATCTAGTGACCACTCTCCCAATAATTGGTTGGTTGAACAACTACCAAGAGTCATGATTAGGGCCCGAAAACGAAAAGCAATGGCGAAGAAAAAAGATCCAACTAGTCAAAGGTCAAAAGTGGTCAATGGTGATGCCAGTCAAAGATCAAAGTGGTGAATTGTGAAGCTGGTTTAGACGTCAAAGTGATGACTTTGCAAATGATGCACAGGTGCTGCAAAAGTGCAAAGTGGTGCATAGGTGGTGCACAAGTGGCCGAGAACAAGGCTGCACAAGTAGTGCACAAACAATTTGTTCACAATAGTTTTGCAGAAAAAGTTGAATGCAAGTTACAGAATGATCTTTCTTGAAAGGTCTTTTAAGTGTTTTGGAAGGTTCAGGTGAACCCTCCCTTATGCACACATTTTGAAGAACAGAAGGTCAAAAGTGGAAGCCATATGAAGAGAAGTGGTACGCAAAAGTATGTATGCCTCCCTCCCACTTAAAATTTTGTTTTCCCCAAAAGTCACTAGAGAACAAAATAAGGAGTCATTGGCTTTACACATTAAGTGATCCTTGGGACATCAAAGTGAGCACCAAGATACACTATCAATTAAAAGGGACATATGTAAGTGGAATCGACACTCACAACAAAGCATGAGCGTTCTTGGAGTTAGACTAAGCAATAAAGAGCATAGTCTACACTAGAGAAAGAGAAGAGGAAGAGACACAGTGAACCAGTGTGATGCAGAGAAGCAAAGTGAAAGAAAGTGTGCAAGGAAGGTGATCAAGTGTGGATAGAGAGAGAGTGTGTGTGTGTGTGCGCGCCAGAGAGCCATTGAGAAAGGCAACCAAAGTGGAATAAGATACCAATGAGGAGGTGTTGCACATCGACAAAAGGTGGTCCTTCCTCCAACCCTATTGAAATCTTGAGTGCAAGGTGTGCACAAGAGCAAGCTACTAGAGAGGGTGGAGGTCTGATACAGAGAAGGTTGACTGCACAAGGAATTTTGGTATCTTGTATACTTGTGTGTACGTGCTTTTTGGGTTTAAGCACTCTGCATAGAGAACAATTTGTCTTATTATAGACACATCCATTGTATGTTTCATTGTAATCAATATACAAAAGCTTTAGATGCAAGTGTTTTACTTCTTGTTCTTCTTCCTTCTCCTACAAATACTCAAGTCCCTTTCTGCTAAAGAATCCACTAACCCCTATGCTCAAAAGATGCAAAGAAGACTAATGCATCTAAACGCGCATAAGTAAAGTGGACACTTCTCTTAACCCCTCCAAACATGCTCGTTTCATTGTTACCTTTGTTGATCAAAGGAATCCTAGTCCATTATGGATATTAGAGAATGTTCCAATTGAGATGAAAAGTCTAGCATATATGCTTGATTTTGTAATCATTACCTTTCCAAAGGTGAAGGGTGGATTCCCTCTTCTTATAAGCAAACCATCACTAAGACAGAATTGGATTTTACACGACTAGGGAATAGACACTATGGGTAGCCACATTTGATAAGCCAATGAAAACTCATCATGGAGTTAAGTACATTTGAGCATGGAGGTTGTCTAACTACGAGTAATCACACGTGGGGGACCAATGGGGAAGTCAATGCCTCAACGACCACCCCACCCGCCTAGGTGACAACCATCCTTGACAACAATGTCCCTTGGACAACCACCATGATTTGCACCTTCTATGCTTGGGTGACTACCACAAGCGCCTAAACCATTGAGTGGGCTAATTTTCCTACTACTCGAAAGGTGACTAGTGGACCACTAACCACAACAATGATACACTTCTTTATGTAGTAAAGAAGAAGACTAGAGCCCTGGTGTAGAACATGTGATAGAACAAGAATTGGGTGCTTGATGGAATGGTTGCAAAAAAAGCTCAATGATCACCTTCCTAACACCAAGTGCTAATTATGACTTCAAAATGTATGTTCCCTATGGAAGATATTCCATCTGGGTGGCTACAAGAAAAAGACAAGATTATAAGAATAGACGAGACCCCAAGCTTCCCCAAAGACGTCCTGTTGGAAGGAAACAAATTCCCCAAAGACATCCTGTTGGAAGGAAACATATATAGTGAACTAGTCAACCCAAAACTAGTCAAGGAAATAAATGTGGGAGATCAAGACAACCCTAAGCCTCTCTTTCTTTCTACATGCATATGGAATTTCCCATAATTTCTTAAGTAACATCTTTCATGTATTATTTTAAGGATGTGTATGAGTACTTGTTTATGTGTATGAGTGAACACATATATATTTGAGTGTATCTTTGTGTGTATATATATAGGGATACATACATGTGTATGCACACAAATATATACAAATAAATGTACGTACATATGCTTGTATGCATGTACTCACACACCCTGCATCCATACTCACACACGTGTGTGTGTGTGCGCACGTGCGCGCATGCGAGCGCTCACACGTGTGTGTGTGTGTGTGTGTGTGTGTGTGTGTGTGTGTGTGTGTGTTGTATGCATGTGCACATATGGATGTGTGTGTGTATGTATGTGCTTGTACGCATCCATGCATGTTTGCATCTACATACCCTGCATCCATACACCCACATACACATGTTCAAATAAGGTGCTTCAGTATGGCAATTTTGTTCTCCCCCTTCCAAAGGGACCAAGATAGAACTATGATACAGTTAAAGGGACACTTCTTTGGCCACTTGGACGAAAGATTTACCATCAAATCTCCCAAAATAATTGAGAGAATAAAGGGCAGTAAAGTAAGACACACATATGCCTATGCATGCTAAAACTGTCGGCAAAACGTACTTGAATTCACAAGTGACAAGAGCTCAAAAGCATCTACATTTAAGCTCTACCTGTTATACCCTCACTTTTCTACCTGCCAGGGTCTCTTCCAAGGTTCAGACCTGCTATACCCTCACTTTTCGACCTGCTAGGTGCTAAGGTTTCTGTCAATCAACAAAGAAAAAGGGGGCATGCAATATGAAGTGATACATGCAACAATCATCTTCATGCTTGTCTTTCCACATAGAAAACAATAAGTGATTATGCAGCTCATTAAGCATGTATAATTTCAGCGATACCAAAGTATGTACACTAACATCAAGGCACATTATGGTAATCCCAGCAACAACAGATGTGAAGTAAATACCTCAAGCAGAACTTAAGAAGAATTAAAATGGTTATTCCCTGTATGAATGTAATGGAGATGCTGCCCACAGTCTACATCCATTACTATCTCCCACACCAGTTCTGTACACATTATTCTAGCTCATAATTCAGCTAGACAACTATGCAGGAACTGTTTCTCAGGTACAAATTAACGTTAATAAATCAATCTGATAGAGGGTTGTACCACAAAATGCTTTCAAGTAGAGAGTAGAATGGAAAATGTAGAAACCATGTTAGTCCCTGTGCTGCAGAAAACCCTCTCTGAATTTAAGTATAGATAAATAGTCAAAATACAGGAATTAACCCCCCTCAGAGGGCATCAATGTTTGAGATCCTCAAACTGTGTATTTTTGGATGCTTTGAACGTTTCCAAGAAAGCAAATGCACTTTTGAGCTCCAGCTTCCTTCTTGCTCGATTCCATTTGTGCTCTGTTGCAAGTATCTCAACTACTCTTGGCACTGCCTTGGCAGCAGCATTTGTATCAAGAAATGCCAGCCTTGATCTTCTGGCAATGAAATCAACAGCAGTTTCACAATACTCGTTCCTAGCACAATAGGCCACTTCTGCTTCCAGATAAGGGTACCCATGTGCCAGGCGTTTCCCCAGTCCTTCGTCCTGTAAAAAAGAAAGCGCTATGAAAAATCTGTGTAAGATTATGATAGCACCCATTGAAGACTCCAAATGCCCAAGCCAATCAATAAGCACCTAATCCCTCATAATGGCAGTAAATATTTTGGCATTGCAATTATGCTGCTGCCCTTCCATTGAAATATACTCCTCAAAAGGCAGGAGGTCTTCCAAGTATTGTACATTGCAATTATGCTGCTGCCCTTCCATTGAAATATACTCCTCAAAAGACAGGACGTCTTCCAAGTATTGTAGAAGGCTTTTTACATCGTATAAATTTATTTTAAGATTCTCGAATGTGAAACTACATTGAACACAACTCTTTGTTCTTATATTTCAAGGTTCAATCAGCCTAAGGGTCACTTCGGGTCAGACAAACTCCCCTGCCCAGAAAAGATATATCGCAATTTTCAAGACCATGTGTGCCCATGTCAAGTACACCAAGACGAAGGATGAGATAATTGCTTAGAAACAGCTATTGAATAGAAATATACCTCACACATATTACATAAAGCTAACAGATGTTCTCAGAAGAGAGCACTATAGTGTCTTACTGAACTTACTTGAGCTATGACTGCCACCTGTTGCGCAAGACTCCCGTATGAACATGATAGGTGATGCGATATTGATGTGTCCATGACACCTGGAAAGACCTTACCGCTCCGTGTCTTCTTCATACGAATGAACTGTTGTGCTAGTAAGGTGAAAAAGGCAGGATCCCAATCTGCTGTACCAGCCAAAGCTAGATCCTTGGTAACACAAAAATTTGTCGGTTTCAAGGACCCGATTCTGATAGCAAGATCAACTGCATCTTCTGCCATACTGCATATATTAGATGAAATATATGAGTTTAATTATATTTTCACTTATTGAATGAAAGCTCCACAATTGTTTGAACCTTCTATAGGTTGTCCACTTTCCACCAGCAATGGTCACCAAACCCTCTGGTCCTTCAGTTATGATGTGCTCTCTGGAGATATTTGCCGTATTTGTTAAAGATGGATCAGAAACCAGTGGTCGAATACCACTCCATGCAGAGTGTACATCTGTCCGCCTCACCTGCACCTTGAAACAATGAGTTTTTAGAAGCTTCAAGGGAAGCTATAAAAGATTTGCAATCATGCAAAAGTGTACACACAATTAAAGTCTTCATTATACAGAGGAAGCTCATACAAAAGCCATTTACTGTTTTCTGCATAGACCACCTATGTATTGTACATTCACTGTGCATGCACCTTTCTTAGGGGACCAGCATGAAGGGGGGGTGGACACAGAGAGAGAGAGAGAGAGAGAGAGAGAGAGAGAGAGAGAGAGAGAGATGAAATATTCACATCTACAGAAAGGACAAAATTACGGGACCAGAAATTTACAAACTGGTGATTCTGATACAATGTCATCATGCTAGAGTATGGAGGGAGGTATTATCTATGGGTTAAACACACAATTACTTCCATAAGAGACTAGATTCCTTTGTGACAAAAGAGGTTCCCACCTTCACACACAAGTAATCGCTAATTGCATCCAGGATAAACTGAATCTCATTCTCTTGTGGCTCAGGTAGCATTGTAATTGTGGTACTTGAATCAGTTGTGCCAGCTAATGTCTTTCCAAGCCATGGAAGCATAAAGATTACTCTCCCGTCTTTTGTTTTGGGCACAATCAGACCCATTCCATCAGGAGAGTAATAATCTGGAAGCACAACATGTACACCACTGCTTGGAGTAATAAGAGGTTTCATATTTTCAACAGCCAATCCTCGAACCTCATCACTAAAAGGGCCTGCAGCATTGATGATTACTTTTGCATGTACATCGAACTCTTCTCCTGTAGGCATTCTCAGGTTAGAAATGATGTATCTAGTATTAATAATTGAACAAAGAAACAAGCATCTATACAGTTATATGACTCCTATAAAACAAAGTCAGGATTCGACATGGATTCAGAACTCCTGTATGGTGGTGCCTTCATAGTTCTCAACCACATGGGACATAAATGAAAGCACGAAAGATTCCTTAATAATTGAACAAAGAAACAAGCATCTATACAGTTATATGACTCCTATAAAACAAAGTCAGGATTCGACATGGATTCAGAACTCCTGTATGGTGGTGCCTTCATAGTTCTCAACCACATGGGACATAAATGAAAGCACGAAAGATTCCATGCTCAAATAAAGAGAAGAAACTGGAAGCCAAACAAAGGGAATCTTAATGACCAAACAGTTCGCAGACATGAGGGACCTGCAACAAGAAACAATCCACAATCTTGATCATTTAATCTTTCCCAATGAGAATGAATCTTTCTCAGATCAATACTGAATGAGACGCTCCAATAGTCTTTCTCTGAATATCCCTTGGACCCCAATAAGCTATAAATGTTCATCACCCTCTAACACCAAATACCTTCGATAACAATCTGATGACAACTCAACCAACTTTGGAAGCAAAATAATTTCCCCCTTTCTCAGCAGCATATTTCTGATGAATCAAAATTTGCACAAGTCCTACACGGTTCGACATTCCAAGAAGCTCTTAGCCAAAGCAAAAGCTTTTTAGAATGTCCTTTATAAACCTTGTATAAAAATCAACCTTAAACTTGCACAAGTCTTAGCTTTTTAGATTCTGAGCCTCTCATATAAGAGCTTCTATACATGTCATTTTCTCTTTAAGAACATTTCCTTTTAAATGGTTCAGAAGGTATCTCTTTATGAAAACTCCCAGTTTTCATGCATCTCAAGATCATCTTGCAAAGAAAGCCTGCACTATGAAGGGGCTTGCTGAGACTTAGCTCATTGTCATCTTCTGTTACATGAGGTGCTGAAATCAATCTCTTTCTTCATGGCTGAGAAAAAATTTTCGTTTTGCTGCCAAGACAATTTTCAATTCCACTGAGAATCCATTCCTGGTTTTCTTGGTGGCACCCCTCCAATACCAAATCTTGAAATCAAGCTCCAACATAAGTGCTTACCACCTCACCTTACCTCCTTGGAGGTCGAGCTAATCATAAAGATATTTCAAAAATGGTGATCCTTCCATACAATGAAGCGAAAGCCATACAAGTAATGTCTCCAAGTCTTCAGAGAATGGATACCAGACAACAATTCCTTCTCGTGTGATGTTGTGCATCTCATAGTACAACAAGAGTTTTAAAAACGAGTTTTTGAAAAATGGGTTTTAAAATGGTTTGTACGTAGAGTATTAGAAACAGTGAAATAAAAAACAAGTATAATATTTATTTGCAGTATTTTTTTATTTTTGTTTCTAATAATCCATGAGGAATGCATATTTAGCACTCCTTTATTTATCTAATGTTAAAAACATTCTACTACCTTACAGAACACAATGCATGCCATGGTCTATGGGAATCGGCCCACATGTATGCAGCTTCATGCATGGATCATGGTTATAACTTATATAGAATTAGAAGCCAAACATAACATTTGAAGGTTAAGAGACTTAACATTGAACTATAATTCATATGGGATAGTAATCACATATATACCATAACATAAAAGAGAAGAATGTAAAAATGCATATCATGGCTTGTAAATTGTTGTTCATGCAGAAATTAAAACATTCAAGTTCCAACATAACACAAATCCACGGAGCATGAAACATCAATGTCAATGGACCATGAAATATTAGTGTCAATGGTTCAAATGCTTTGACATACCTTTAGGCTTTTCCACCATATGTCTCCTACAAAAATAAAGTTTTTTGTGATAGTACAGACATGAAGTGCCTGTGATAAGCAGTTGCTTTGTGTCCTTCACACTAGATATATCCAACATGGTTGATCGTATGCCCTGAGTTATTGCCGCTTTCAATATATCCTTTTCGCTTTTGCACTTGCAAGTTCTAGAAAAGTTTTTGTCTTCCCGACATATGGTTGTAACAGCCATTCTCTATATAACATTTGTTATCTATAACCTCCTTATCTTCATAATTATGCCTCATTGCAATAACTAATCATTCTCCTTTCTATGGTTGTTGTCTCTTTGGTTACCTTGTTAATGTTTGCTCCTTCCTCTTACTTTATTTGAACCCCTTCGAAGTCTTTGGCTTTGCTTCCACCAAGATTGAGCCCATCATTGGCTTTGCTTCCACCAAGATTGAGCCCCTCTGTCACCATTAATGAGATAAGCTGGTCAAAATCGGGCATATTATCTCTTTCATATATTGAAGCGGTAAAGGATTTCCACTTTTCATCCTCTCTTAGCCTATTTAAGGAATGGGAAACTACATCACCGTTGTCGATGATGCAAACAATGGACCCTAAAGAACTTGAAATCTCCTTTATTTTGAAAATGCTGTCATTAATGAATTTGTTTGAACTCTTCCTAAGGTTGTTGAGCTTATTTCCTAGATGTTGGTGGAGCATAGTCTATTAAGACACTCAAACTTCCGTATCTCCTTAGCTCTTGTCAAAATTATATATATGGCCTATCATGGTGTTTTCTATATGTTGAAACTTGAGATAATGCGAAGATTATTCTATTCCTCTCTTCCCACCCTCTAACTTCTCTTCTCTAACTTCTAAGCATCAATAGGGTTTTGTTCATCAACAAATGGCCTTTGATCACTACCACCAACTAAACCCTACAAACCTTTCCATATCAAGTAGTCGCTAATTTTAAATCTCCAAGGTCTTTAGTTTCCTTTATCTACCTTGTCAATTTGATTTTCATAATTGCCATAATCTTACTTGCTGGTCTCCTACTCCCCTTGAATAAAAATGAGGTGTGGTTGATATCACATTACCTCTCTACCTCCTTATCTTGCTCCTTCTTAACCTAAAAGTTGTAATTGTAGCTCGTTCTACCTTGCTTTCACAATGTAGACTCCTTGCTCCTTCAATTTTCAAATTTCTCCTCTCACTGTTTAAGCAACCCTTTGGTTGTAGACTCTTAGCAAGCACTGATACCAATAATGGAAGCTTTATACACTTACTAGATACAACAAAACTGCATGGGCCTTCCTAGGATTTATTTGCTTCTAACCTAGTCAGCCTAGACTACAAACTTCTCCCAAATCAAGCTTCAGATGAATATGGAACTTTGTATACTCCTAGTAGATTTCAGCACCTCGGTAATGAGCTATAGCATCCTCAATTTGGACTCTTTTACTTATTGCAAATAGTCTATGCAAATTTCAAAAAGACTACCTAACATTGAACAGAATTGACACACAAAGTGAGAATCAAGTAAATCTCCTAATTCACACAAAATTGAAGATGAATTTTGGACAAGGAAAGTACACTTGATAAGCTTTTCAACAAGTATGAGATTACAAAAAGTGGATGTTCAATAAGTACACAAACACCTACACCACAACAAAGCATTTTAGAAAGAACCTAATCTTAAGAGAGTATGGAGAAGAAATGGAGCTTTAAGGGTGATCACGAAATAGATATGATTCTTCTTCAGCATGCAAATGCTCCCCCTTGTCCTCCAAGGGTTGGAGATGAGCATAATGGTCATTGTATACTGATTTACCCACAAAATACACCTCAAAATGACTATTCACCTTCCAAGGTGACTCTTCATGTTCCTTGTTGCTTAACCTTCCATCAACCTTAGCCTTCAGTGCTTTGAATTCCCAATTACTATAAGGTCCAACTTCTATGTCTAATAGAGTTTGTAAACCTTTGGACCTTCAATTTAATGCTTTAGCTTGCCTTATGGTTGTCCACGAGCCCTAAATTAACACCACTAGCTGCATGTGGTGCTCGATCATCATGGTTAAGCACATAGCACGCACATGGATACTCTCTTGTATAGAACTCAGATTGTGTTAAGCTAGCACCACGAGACTCTATCATGAGATAGCTTTCGACCTTGAGGTGTCATGATGCCCTTGCGGTTTTTGATAGACAACTACTATTATGGTCAAGTTGATCCTAGTTATCAATTCCACTATAAGAAGATGTGGGATATGCTCACCTCCTTGTTGAAATGTTTCAACGAATACATGTTGTGCCAAAAGCGAAAAGTTAGTATTCTAACAACTCTGAGCACTTGTTTCCATTAGGAGACTTGTTTGTCATGCTCAAAAGGAGGTGTTGGTATTCTGACAACCTCTAACACTTGGTTCCCATTGGGGACCTGTTTGTCATGCCTTAAAGGCAATTGTTAGTGTCCATGCAAGTCCTACAGCTTGGCTTTCTCAGGGAGAGCCATTTTTGGACATCTTGTGATCGTTTGTAGATCAATTTTACAAGCACTCCAAACGTGGACTGTAGAGCCATACGAGATACCTATATAGACACAATTGATATGAGACAAATATATTACAAATAATCATGCATCAAGCCTCCACTATGAAGGGGCTTGTTGAGTCCTCTAGTGATCATACTTTTAACTATCATCTTTTGTTACATGACCTGCTGAAATCAATCTCTTTCTCCATGGCTGAAAACCCACTGAAATCCATTCCTTGTTTTCTTGGTAATATAAGTACAAAGAGGGATGTTTAAGTGCTCCTAAAGGCAGCACAATTGAACCCATGTATCTCTGTAAGAGGTTCAAGGGCAATGCAATATTTTGGCAGCGGATAGGGGCAGCCAGCTTCCTTGAGCATCTATGCCTGTTCAAAAGAATTCTATTAGGGGATGGGGCAGATTCCTCTATCTCTCCACCTAGTAAAGCAACAAGTCCATATTCCAATTTCTCAATGGAGAATAAAATAGTAAACAAGGACGAACACGCCGTGTACTAGATTCCCAAGTTTCAAGGAAAAGGGTCATGCATGAGAACCATAATGTTTCATGCATAAGGCACCCAAGTATTGACAAGACCATAAAACTTGTCGGAGGAACATTTTGGTGGCATGGATTAGATAGAGATGCCCACACATGTTTGACAAAGCTTTATGTGTAGAAAGGAATATGACTCCAGTATTTCCAAACCATTACAAGTTCTAGAACACAATCGGGATCATGTACCCATAGACTTCATTGTTTGATTATGTTAGATACACCCTGTTCACCAATCAAGACACAAGCCATTTTCACAAGCAACAAATGGAAGACGTCATGCTCACCTCCCACCTGTAGAGCTAATATGGGTTCACCCCCAAGCCTAGGAGTCTGCAACAAAGCAAGTCGCCGCCTCCAAGGTGTTGTCCCATATCACCAAACCCCAACCAATACAGCTGACAAGGCTCAACCATGCAAAGCCAAATCGTCCAATCATGGCAAATATCGAGAATCAAAGTGAGAGGCCTTGGGTACTTTTCATAGCACTCGAGCAAAATAATTTAATCTACATGAAATGGTTGAACCCAATACACAATGTCAAAACAACCTCCTAGTCTAACATGCTACATATGCCCATCTAGATATCCTAGAAAGGTGAAGACATAAGACTTCTCCCCTTATTTTCAATTACTTTACTCAAACAAACTCCTTGATAATAAAACCAAGGAAACCACTCCTTAACAATCACTTTGACTCCCAAATTGCCATTGACTCGGGCCAACACTTCCACTAGATCAAGTACTCATGATAAGTTGTTCTCTAAGACCTCTCCGTCTAATCTATAACCAAAATGTCTCCAATGGAGTGTATCGAGTGGTATCCTCCAAAGTCAGGATCTCCTACGTAATGCATCACATAATAGTCCTACCGAAGCCACTCTTTCAAGTTATAAACATGGAGTAGAGGATGCACGATGATTCCTTGAGGTCAAACAAACTTGTCGGACACACTAGTTTCCTTCCTTGTGATATAAAACAGACCACAATATCATAACATTAAATTCGTGCGCATGCCGATTCAAACGTCTCAAAGCCTCTCACCACACAAAGATACATCCACATACCGACTTAAAGGTCACCAAACCTACAAGACAACTCTATCTTGGAATGACTTTATGATATTCCCATGCATAGGTAGGTTAGTAGCTTCTAGAAGACTGATTGCTAGAAATGGCTAGTGAACTTCATAAAGTTTCTACATATGCTCCACAAAGAGCTAAGCTATGGAATCCATCAGTATAGCAACTTTTCATGAGAAGATTAATGACGAAGAAAAGTGCATCGTGACCGCTCCAAGTCCCATGCCATTCAAACACAAATTCCAAAATTATTGATGTCCTTTAAAAGGAGGCCATCCAAAGCTTCTGAAAAAGTGCATGATTGATGTTGCAAGAGCCCAAAACACCAGCATTATAAACCATATTCTTCATCTTAGTCTTATTCGTTTAGGCAAGTGCTGGCTCTTTGGGATATCACTAATATTTAAAGAATTTAGTTTTCCATAAAGAGAAATTTAGTTTATCAAAGTTCTTGATAAAGTGGTTAGTAGCACTCTTATTAATACTCCTTGTTTTCAGCAATATCTGATAAGACAAACTACAAAGGCATTGCTAAACTGCTCCGTGAAGCTAATATGTTTGTCAATGTGCTCCACTATTAATGTAAAATTTGCTGCTTGGATTGATACATTTCAAAAGTTTGCAACAAAGCCGTAATTTAAAATTAGCACACAACAATGGATGCATGAGCCATGGACCAACAACCTCCATGCAGCAAATTGTTCCTTATCCAAACAAGTGTAAAAGCTATGAGTCAACAAAAAGAGCTACCATCAACTGGTACGCTATGACAAATGCCTTATGGAGAAGCCATTTATAATGTGACTTTAAAAATTTGGTGGCAAAAAACATGAAAAAATCTTCCATAAGATTCAAAAAAAAAATATGCACATGCCCAGCCTAGAAAAACACTGCATAAAGATTAACCAGGCCCTGTAAGCTCCTGAATACAACATAAACAACAAAATTTATCTACTTGGGAGATTATGATGTCAACTATTTGACACCTATGCACTGAATTTTGCACGAATGACAATTTTAGATACAGTTTGTAAAAAAAGTCATGTAATTCATGTTTTTCAGTTAAGTTTAGTACCTGTGAGGTGATCATGAACTCGAGCTCCTTTGACACTTCCAGTTAAGTTATCCTTGTGAAGTGCTACAACCTCCGCATGATTGAGCACAGCTGCTCCACATAAAGCAGCTGTGACAGCTAATGCAACATTGAATCGACTGTCGTTGAATTGTCCATCATAATAAACTATAGTGCCCTTTAGGCTCCTCCCGTGATCAGTCTGTGAAATAGTTGGGAATAGAAACTTTGATTGATTGGCAGAATAAAACCTTGAGAGGTGCAGAAGTTGTCTTCCTGCAATAAGATCATAGAGCTTCAGGCCTGCCCAGTAGTATGGAACTTCCCATACTTCGTAGCATGGTGTCATTATGGCTAAAGGAGCACAGAGATGTGGTGCATTCCGAAGCATATGGTAACGCTCATCCAATGCATGAAACACCAGTCTCAGCTCTCCTATATCCAGCTTCTGGAACGCTTTTTCCAAATAGCGCACCCCTGATGAACAGAAGGCCGATAAGCATAAGAAATGATGGGTCGCCGTATTACATCAGTACATAAAGAGTGAAATACATGGTAGCTGATTGCTATAATTGCTCAATCAATGCGCGTATGCCGAGATATCATTCAGTTATGACCATGCTCCAAAGTTAAAAGCGGGATCAAGCATTCCATCTAATTCAAACTGGAGCTAATTAAATATGCAATACCTCTACAGCAAAATTTCAGGATGAAGAAAACCAGAACAAAAAGAAATCAATTTCCTCCAGTGTATAGTTCTATCTGTGTTCTTAAACCCCAGATGACCAAACATATTTATATAGAAAAGAGTGTAGAGGCCCCTCACTGCTAATACTCCAATATTTCCATAAGCTAATTGTATTCACCCCTTAAGCCCCTGCAGAAAGCAGCATACAAGATGGATTTGCTCCCAATAGCGGAGCATATCTTTCTCATCCATGGTGGTCTAGGAAAGCTTCGCAAAAAGAAGAGGTCACCTCCATGTACTAGTTTTGTCGAGCGCGATGAAGTTCCAGAGGAAAAATCGTCCCTCTCAATGAGGCCTACCCGCAATCCACGTGTTGCAGCATCAAGTGCGACACCGCAGCCTGTGGCACCTCCACCTATTACTAGGAGGTCGAAGGGAGCTGCTGGACTACTTCCAGCCAGAGCCGAACGCTGCTCCGCGCGCCCGGGGACCTTTCCAGCAAGTGACTCAATCTGTCTCTTCCACATGATAGTTGCTGATGGATGCTCCGAGCTGGCCCATACTTCGAAATCGGAGGACAACGCCACGCACCCAAACGCGGCCACTGCCGCGATGGCGCCACCTCCAAGAAGCGTCTTCGCCCTGCGAAGCATGTCTTGGATCCACCTATCTGCCTTGATCAAAAATAAATGCCAGGCTTTCCATGGGGAAGTAGACAGGCCCAAAAACTGTGCTTCTGAGTGAATGGTCTCATCAGAAGAGAGAAGCAGCAGAAGATATTTCGTTCAGAAACCAGCAGAAACCCTAGAACCAGCAGAAAACGGAAGAAGCCAAGGAAGTCGAGGCTGGGCCACACCGTGTGAGACTGTCGAGCGCGTACGTAACTGGTTGCGTATGCAAAAGGACTATTTCGTGTGAACGAATGTGTGGCAGGGAGACTTCGAGCTGCCTCTGGGACTGGCTATGGTGACGACCGAGAGAAACGCTGCGCACATTAGCAAAGCCAAGAGCTAGCTCAGCGAGGGTGGCGGTGAGTGCAGAATCTTCGGATGCTAAAAGTGGCCAATATGCTGAGAAGATTTAATGATTGCTTACAAAGTGCGGAACGGCCCATGTATAAATCGTGGCTTACAAATCTATAAAAATATATGCTTCCTATAATTTCAAATTGTCCAAGGCCGCATAGCCTCCTCGTTGATGAAGTTCTGAGTTCAAATCTTTGGTGAACATATCAAATCTTTGGTGAACATATCCATGAGTACTCCAAGATGAGTGTCCATGAGTTTCCCAACATGGTGCCTCTACTTTACGAGGTTGGGTGTGTGTGTTTTCAATTCATTGTACTCTCAAATAATAATAATAATAATTTCAAATAGAAACAGACTATATCACTATATCATTGGGATAACTCGTAATTTCCAATCAATCCGACTTCGATAATCCTCAATTTTTTTTCCCTGAGCACTTATTATAGTGGGTTCAGAGTGTCTGGCGGTACAATGAGTGCTTCGATATGGCACAATATGATTTGCTTTCAAAAAGAAAAGAATTTTGGGCCTACCATTTCTTGAGCTAGCCTCCAACGTCTCTCGGAACAAATATGTGCCGCTCTGACAATAGCTTTTGATTGGTTCTTTAAGTTGTTCAACTAATTAAATAACTTGAAAGTTTTGAAATCCAGAATCTACTGCCACTCTGTGTGAACTAAACCCGACGGTACATGATGTGACTCAACAAACTTGTGCTTCCGTGTCTGAACCCACCCTTAGGGTCGATTCAAACTGAACGGCGGCACTACTATGTTGCACGTTCAATCCAATCATTGAGAACCATATTTGCATACCCTATTCACACAAAGCAGTGGAACACACTTAGAATCCGGTTGACTAAGCGGTACAAAACCATGTGTAGTGTTCCGACCCCCCCCCCTCCTACTCCAGCATGTTCCAAGATTTCATGTTCATTATGTGGATGAAAATTAATATTAAATTTTCTTTCTACCGGCATGTGGGTAGAACGAACCAATAGGGATTTGTCTCTCCTTTTGTTCTTGTACTGCATGTAAGAAATGCATGTCAAAGCTTAGCTATTCCACCTCCTCAATGTGAATGAGCAGACAATGGAACAACATTGTTTTTAGTAGTTCCAGGTGGAATTACATTGTTTTCAAAAGCTATTCCATTGCCTCAGTGCGGGTGGAGCCTTTGGAATGAACAAAGTCCAAATTCTGCTAAGGTAGAAGCTGGAGCAACTCTAAGACCAAATGAGAAGACTAGTTTGAATTGAAATCAATCCTATCGTAACAAACATGAGCATTTTTATCCTCATTATTGGACATTGATAATTCCCGAAGGCCAGCAATTCCTTAAGGGAGCTAGTTTAACATCTCAACATAACATATGATAAAGAGTGTCCTGCTAGTATAAGCCAAAAGACTTGAACCCATGCCCCCTCAAGAGAGGCGAATCACCCACTTGAGCTAGCACTCTTGGACATGTGAAAATGAGAATGTTCTTATGGCTTGATGCATTGACCTTGTACTTATAATGGACTTCATGTGATTTTGAGTGGTTCATTCTTCTTTAAAGGGGAATCAGGCCTTAAGATCTAGGTCTTTCAATGTTGCAACATACAAAGAATGATTGTGCGTGTGAAGTGCATAGTACCCATGGGATCCTCCTATCTATAAAATAGGTGTTATAACAACTAACACACCATCTTAGGGTACACTATTAGACAAGATTATAAAGCTCGAAGGCTCCCTATGATAGAGATGGCACTAAGTTCATATGAGGAAGTGATTGAGTCACAAATATGCATTGGTTTACATTATCCAAAGATCATTCATACGTTCCCACTTAAGTGAAGCAAATTGAAGTTCTTAAGTACTTGAGTGAAGCGATTCTTAAGTATAAATAGACTATGTGTTTCTTAAAATACCACATCTCAAAAGGTAATGATGTATGTCAACATGGATATATGTATATCAAGTAGTTGTATGTGTCAACACGTTTAAATATAAAGATAGTGATGTGTGTCAACATGCATATTAAAGTAATGATATGTGTCAACACGTTTAAGTATGTGTGTTGTGGAAATTTCTAGTGATGATTGCACTTTAGAAGAATGGAGAAGTTACATTGTACACAACACCCCCATTGGAGACTCTCTTTTTGCACACACTTTTCTCTCTCCACAGTATAGAGCTCTTTCATAGATACATATAAAATGTATCTCTTTGTTTTAAAACTTCAGGGCAAGTACAAACAAAACTATTCGAGATGAACAATGGTATGACACTGATACTAAAATAAGAACTAAGGAAAAAACAAATGTACATATTTGAAATGGATTCAAATAGTTCAAAAGAGGAGGGTGATAGTGAGGCCCCATCTACTTCCAGTATGGACATGGATTCGGGGAAAGCAAAGGATGAAGAGGATGATTATTGGAGTAGTAAAGACAAATAAAAGCATTAAGCTAAATAGAAAAGACAAGGAGAAGGTGAGTGGTAGTAAAACACTAAAATCAGATGGTGAGGATTCAAATAAAATTAGTAAGTTTCTTGAAAAATTGGTAGAAACAATAGAAAATTTCCTAAAAAAAGTGAGGCAATCTTTTGCTATAAGATTTGAACATTTTCTCTCTAAGATGCAATGTAGATATTCTCTCTTATCCTACTACTGAGTTATATCAATCTTCGTTGTAGAAATGTGTTCGATGGTCCCCATTGTAGTATTGAAATGGATTGAAGATTGTGTTCTAGGAAGATAGTTTGGATTTCTATGTTCCTTGTCCATCTCCACACTTATATTCTTAGTTACAAGATCAATTATCTATTCTATGGATAAATTAGAAGAATCTACAAAGGATGAAATCTCCTTGTTGGTACCTTGTGCAATAATATTTAAATCTACCACTAGGTTATCCACTACATGATCCACACACTCCTTCATACACTCATTTAGTCCAGAGAGTCTTTTGATATAAAATAGGGATATAAGCTACCCTTTGGTTATTCCATCCAAGAACAAATGAATTAATTTTTTGTTTTGAGGGTCTCTCACATTGCAGACAATCTATAGATTGCTTGAATCTTGCAGCTCTCATTAACTCAATAGTTGATTGCCTGAAGGTATATACTAGTGACAAAGAATCACATTTATTCCTCTTTTAAAGAATTATACAATGAATTTGTATGTTAGCCATCCAAAGTCCTAAATGAATTAAGATATAATGGTTGAAACCATGCCAAGGATTTTCCAACTAAGATTAGACTAAAAGTCTCATATTATGTGAGAAAATTAGTGATTTTCTCAACTCTCAAGACTTTCTTGAATTCTATCACATGATCATAAGGATCTCTAGACCCATCATAACCCATTTTCATGCAATTTGGCACTTAGGACGGTAAAAGACATATGTTTGTGTCTTGGTTTCTAATATTGGTAGAAACCATCATCATCATTTGTTCTCCTATATGGTTTCCACTTCTCCTCCATGTAGGAGGTAACCCAGCTTGTATTCTTGACAATATTTCCATGTCGAGGTTAGTGTTTGATCTTATTGTTGGATTGTCTCCTATGTAAAACAAATTCTCTATTGTTTTCTCCCTATTTTCTTCCAAGCTATGCACAAAACTCCTAGGTTCATTTTCAAATACAAACTTTGCTTGCTTTTTCGAACCTTCTCTCTTATCAGCACTCATAGGCCAATAGAAATTTCTAGCCTTATCGATGTATTTTGGGGGTCTGGTTGATGATGTCATAATCTGGTACTCATATATGATGACTTCCTTGGTAAGCAGTGCTCAAGCATTCAATGTGTAAAACCAATGCTTTTTTGTTTTGTCCACATTAGAAGGAAAAAAAACACATGAATGATACTGTTCATTGTGCTATTCCTTTGAGTGTGGAAGGAATCTCTTGAAATTGTGCATCCTATTAGTAATCACTTGATGTCCCCTTTCTTACTACTTGCTTAGTTCATTGGTATGTTCATGGTTTTCCTTTAAGGGATACATGGTTCCTTCATTATCCTCACAATACTTGATGTAATACTTCACTAAAGGGTGATTAGTGATTTTTAGAACATAGGGGTTTCTCAAACTCATTTCTGATTGTTCACCCTATGTAAGTACAAAGCCAGACCCAAAGCACTATATTTCTCTAATTGGAGTATGGTTGGTACTTGTTACTTGAGAACCCAATTTTGTCTCTATTTCCAAATATTCTTTATTTTTCCTCAGATCCTGCCATCTAGTCCCACTCTACCTCTGAGTGGCTACTTGATGTTCCTACATTTAGTTGACTACCCATCAAGTCATAGCTACCCATTGAAGATATGTGAATTTTGACCAATCTTCATTGTCCATTTGTAGGTCCTGATCTTAATTGCATTCGCACCTCATCGCCTCTTAGGAATGTCTCAAATTTTGTTGTTGCATTTCTAGAAGTGAGTTGAAAGTCACAATATAAACTTTCTCAATATGTCTTAGTAAAATCTCTAAAGTCACACGAGACTTGTTCTCACACTTTTGATCTCATAAGAAGCTTTGAAATTGCACTCAAAGCTTGAACCCCAAAGTTGTCATTTTCCTAGAAGTTGCATTTAGAAAATTGCACTGTAAGAGAAATTTTGAGAGCATCTCGCTTGCATAGTTGATGTCTAGGAGGACAGACACTAGGTGATTAGACCCCACAAGTCACAATGGCCCTATCTGGAATAGAAATATACAAGATAAAGTTTCATGTTTTACTTACCTAATTCATAAAATCACACTAATGGTTTTCCATTTTTTACTTATCCCTTTGCAAAATCACATTCAATTTTTTTCTAACTTTATATTTTAACAATCACTTCTACCATAATCTCTTTTCAAAGTCACATTAAAATTATTTTTTTCCACCTTCATATTTTAACAACCACCTTTACCATAATCTTACACATGATAGAAATGATGCATGCTTTCATAAAAATCAACAACCCCAAACATTCAAATGGAAGATTGCCCAAAAGACCATAAAATTGCAGCTACGGTCTATTTACGATTTCCACACTTCCTCTTAACTCCCCAAATTCTCTTTGGGTCCCTTAACCAATGTCCCACAAAATCTTATATGTACTCATTGTGATTAATATTGAGGTTCAAAGTACAATTACAAAGTCCACTTACATGACTCTCCTTTTTTTTTGTGATGTTAATCTTACATTTCAAAAAAATATTTACCTTCCCAAGAATTATCTATCATTTTTGAAAAAGCTATCTTACTATTGTTCTCTTAAATGACTTTCATTTATTTATTTATATAAAATGAACTAGATGGTTTCATTTGCAATGGGCCCCTCTTGTACCAGTTTTGGAGAATTAAGATAAAAAATGCAAAAAAGTTACATGAAAGAGATATTGTTGAGTTTTTTTGGGATCAATCCTAATTATATTCACATACAAGGGATTTTCCAAATCAAGTAAGCTTGTAGCTTACTTCTCTAAGAAATCGATAAATGAAATGAGATTTGGGACACTCTGGGGAGCTCCATCCTTATGTTGCAACAACATATGTTATTCTTTTATAATTATACTTCAATTCTCGATTCCCATAGTATATGAAATGGAGATGGTATTCTCTAAAAATTTGTCAATCTACAATATAAAAATAGTTTTTTTACAATCAAAATTATTTTATTCACACTTTGATTCCACAATTGAGCTCAATAATCAATTCCAATTTCCTTAATAAACTTGTGTGTGCCTAATTTATTTAATCCATATTAACTTGGTGTGTCAAAAATTGCATGAAAAATCACTTCTAGGCTCTCCCCATGTATATCCTTAAAAGAATATCTATATTTGTGTTCCATTTGACTCACCAAGCCACAATTGAACTTAGATCTTTGTTGCAGTTTGTATAATTCCATCATTAGATTAAGTCTAACAATGATGGCACAATGTTTTTATATCTCTCTATATGAACCATGATCACACACATGTTGAAAATGGTATTTAAATCTAGATTTTGAACTAGCTTGGATATGGAGGTTGTAGGCGAATGTGAATGCAAATACTAGACATTTTTTATGAGGAATAGGATTCTTAGTCAGAAAGTCAAGTATTTGTAGCCTACTCATCCAAACTCCATGAACTTATGAGTTTTTTTTTATATTTCATTGATTTCTATAGTTAATCCAAGAAGCTATCACAAAAAAGACCTCAAGGTATGACTAAAACAAGTCCTAATCCTCCTATAGACAATGCATATATAGATATTTAGGAAATACAGAAATACATTTTGAACACTGAAATACATTTTGAAAAACATAAAAAGACAAGAAAAATAGAGAAAATCCACAAGAAGACACAAGTATGAATTTTTAAGAGAAAAAGCTCCAAGTACAACTCAACAAGAAGTTCTCTTCTTTTAACAAATCTAGCGAGATCTGATCTTAAATTGGACTCCCTTTTCACCTCTTTAAAAAATGAAAATAAATGCTAATGTCATAATTTTATAAAAAAGTAGGATTCATCTATCAACAATAAGTGGGAAGGTTGTTCTCTTTACAAAAATATTTGTATGCAATGATACAATATATATATCCTAATTTGAAACCAATCTTGTAAACAATGATTCACGCCCCATGATCCATGCTTCCTCTTCATGCTTATCTTTTCCTTTATTAGAATCTAAGATGATATGCACTATAGTTTTAGACCTTTGTCATATGCATAGGTTCATGAAATGATAATATTTTTAATTTTCATCGAGTTGGGTTGATTGATTATAGAAACAACCCTGAAAAATGGCATCATTTCTATGCAACCAACATCTCCAAATAGTTTGGGACCTCAAAAAAAAATCAAATAATATGTGGTGCATGTCTTCTAGTTTATGGAACTTGGAGCACTTGTCATCACCTATATTAATCTAAGGGAATTTTTAACAATGCAAAACCATGATGAAGGATTCTCTAGAGAAAAAATAATGCTTGACGAGTAGGGAAAGATCCACACACACTTAGACCCATAAACCCACAACTTGGGGCACCACTACACATTCAGCCTCTTTTTTATCCTTTGCTTTTGTGCATCATTGAAAGGTGGATGTTTGAGAAATTATAGATATCCATTGGGAGACCATAATTTACTCATACTACTTCCTCTAAAAGAAAGCTTCATAGCTTCTTCATACCAAGAAACCTTGTTTTCTATGATCACCAAGAAAATCATTAGAGAAATTATAGATATCCATCGAGAGACCATCATTAACTCATATTTCTTCCTCTAAAAGAGAGCTTCATAGATTTTTCTACTAAGAAATCTTGTTTTCTAATTTCACTAAGATATTCATTTCTTATGTTGAATTTTTAAATGATTCAAATCCTCATACGAAACAATCCCATTATGAAGTAAATCCTACCAATATCAGATTCCCACCATAAAATCATTTATGTGCTTTGATGCCAATTCCGATAATCTATTGAAGAGGATCTAATAAGCCCATATTGAGTCTTGAAAATGGAATTTATGATTAGGAAACATTATTTGGGCACCATATAATCCTTTTTTATCTTCAACCAAGAGTTCTTCATTTTGATAGTTTGGATTCTTCCAATAAGAATAATCTAGGGTACTACATCACAAAGAGACATATTCTTACACTATGTTTAACACTTAATGTAGAATTCATGAATTTCTATCTTGAGAAAACAGGACCAATCACTAATTCATGTAAATCTATTTGATGGACATTTTATCTATCACGTGAAAGACATATACAACTATACCTCCTTTATCCTTTCTATGACAACAAAAACCCCAAGCAACTTTACTTATCCTATCTCCACCCCGATAATTTTTTGAGTTGATACCTGGCAGACATTCAACAAGATAGGGGGTACATTGTACTTGGAAGAATATAATGTTTCTTCAAAAATGATCTACTAGCCAAATGTGATTGATATGAGTTTACCAATAACCTATTTCTATCCTTGGGCAATGGAGACTTTAAATACATTGGTAGTGTCCACAATCTAAAGACTTTCCCATTTGATTATAGAACAACTTGAACACGTAAGATAATAGGTATTTTACCATTGTGAGCATTGAATCAAGTTTTGCAATGATTGAACTAGAAGACACTAGAAATAGACATTCCATATCAACATTTAAGAGGATACTAGTGTCATCTACACAATCTACAAGAAAATCTTTGTTTAGTACCACACAATCTACAAGAAAATCTTTGTTTACCACTATAAATTTCTTCTCTTAATACAGTAAAATTGCAAAAATTAGTGTTACCAAACAAAAGATGCAAACATCTAAAAGGATTATTATAAATTTCATGCAAGGATTTTTAAATAAAAATTCTATCAAACCTAACATAAGTCTTATCAAAATCATTTTGAAAAGAAACAGTAAAAGAAATATTTTCTATTCACTGTAGCATTTGACATGCCCTCTCGTGAAATAATGGTGTTAAAGATAAGTATTCCTATCATAAAGTATATTTTCTTAAGAAAAACCATATTATCATAATGGGACCTAGTATAATAGCTAGAGTTGAAGAAAATAAATTCTTTACAGAATTCAAACAACTCATTGCTCTCCAATTTCCCAAATCCTCTTTGTCATGTGTTCTATATTAAACTCTAATTATTCTAATGTTCGTTTAGGAAGTAAGATCTCTTCTTTAATGGACTCTTTCCACACTAGTAGAATAAAATATGTGATAAAGTTAATGTTCTCAATAAATAATATATTAGGTACATTCAAAGTCCCTTTCCAAGTGCTAACTACTTGATAACCTCCTTGATATCACTTGAGGTAAGGAGGAGGTAGCATGTGATGGATGTACAAGAATGTGGAATGTCTTACTATGTGATGGATGTACAAGAATAAGTAGCCCTTTCTGGTTATGGGCATATATAGAAGCCAATGGAGAAAACCTCCTACTCTGAACAAAACAATGCATTAGGAGTCTTATATGTGTTCATGCACATCACTAAAAAAATAAACAAACAAATCCTCCTAAAGAGTGATTAGGTGAACAAGGGGCAGAAACTCATGTATAAGCAAGTGCCAAACAATGTGGAATAAGGTCACTCCACAAAAGGTAGTAAGACAAAAACTTTGTGAAAAGATTTTAAATGAGGCAAATCCCTTTGTGAAAAAGTTCTGCAAAATTATTATGTGCAGACACATAAGCCAAATTGATCTCTATAGTAGAGATTCCTTCCTTAACATAGTGATAGTGCACCTCAATGTGATTATTAACCACATGGAACATTGGATTCCTCACAAATCCAATGCACTCTAGCTCTTAGTAAATATGATGGTGGCAAAGGTCTGACAAACACTTGAATCATCCATAAGGCATCTAAGCTACACACATTCAATAGTACATATGAAAGTTGTCCTACACTGAACGTGACAACTAGAAGTGGCCACAAAGGCTATTTCTTGCTCAACCAAGATATGCATGAGTTTCCAAGCATGAAGAAAAACCACTTGTGGACACATAACTGTCATAACAACCAACACATTACGAGTCAAATAAAGTGTGTAAATATGGAAATATTAATCCTCCTTGGGATAAATCAACCCAAGCTATTGAATACAAGATAAGTAGCAAAAGGTACACTTAATTACCTTTCAGTGCTTGGCTCTTGGTATGTGGCTAAAGTTGCTCATATGAAAAATAAAGAATTGAGTGATGCATGCATAAATAAAGCATCCAATAGCTTGTTGATAGAGATCAACATCAAATGCAAGTCCAAAATTATGAATACTCAATCATAAACCTTTTTCTATGGGAGTGTTAGTATATTTACAATCCTCAAGGCTAAAACACTTCAATAAAGTGTCAATGTGCTAAATTTGACAAAAAAAAAATTGCCATCAACTTGCATAATTTGAATGCCCAAACAACGATAGATAGATACATAGATAGATAGATAGATAGATAGATAGATAGATAGATAGATAGATAGATAGATAGATAGATAGATAGATAGATAGTTAGATAGATAGATATATAGATAGATATATTGATTGATAGATCAATAGATAGATAGATAGATAGATAGATAGATTATACCATTTGCATTCTTCACGTGCAAGGTACTTTTAGACGGACTATTCTAAAATCCATGTGCTAATAAGTAGGCTTGCACATCTCTAACTTACACGCTTTGTCTTTGTACCCTTTCTATAGAAAACCAAGGGACTCAAAACATACACATCATGCAAGTTCCTATTCAAGCATGCAATTTCAATGTCAAAATAATGTACATTCCAACCTTTGTGAGTTGCAAGTGTGCAAATGCTATGGATGATTGTCAATATGACATGCAAGTGCAAAGGTCTCATCAAAATCAATGCCTTTTAGCCTCATAGAAACCAATACTTATATTTTAACTTATAAACCTATTAAATGCAAATGGCCTTATTGCTAGGAGGGAAGTCACACAAAATCGAAATACCATTATTGTTCAGATTGCATGATAGCCATCTGATTTTCTAAACTCTTTTGCATAGTCAAAGGAAACAATCTCATTCTCATCACGAAAGTAAAAGATAGAAATTGCATAACAATCAGATCCAAAGGTAGCACCAATGAATCATGAGTAAATACATTAAGGAAAAGGTGCATATAACCTGCTATCTCTTAAATACTACACCGAACATTTTAGCATAGCTTTTGCCTCATCAATATTTGCTCTCTCATTAGTAAGTGCATCACGGATATTTGCATTATAAATGGAATGATCTATGTTCTCATTCAAAACCTACATAGGCTAATAATTTGCCTCATTAGGAGATATGTTTGATTGTCCTCTAGCAAAAATAGTAAGTAATGTAACATATACATCCTTCAGGGTCATCGATGTCTCCTTGATACATGAAATTATATTTTTTACAAAATTCTCCATAAGAGCTACATCAAGACTAATCATATATGTTTAATTAGTAGATTATGTAGGCCCTAACCTTTGCGCCCAAAACTTTACCCAACAAATATACATTTCCAAAACCTTATCATGCAATTCATCGTGTCTTGTTCAAGTGAGAATGCATATATCAAACAACCAAAAGTGCACAAATGAGAAACAAATGGCTTGCAACCATGACAAGCTTCATAAGGAGTTATACGCTATTGTTGCATATTAATTTAGGGATGCATGTTTGAATACTTGCTAGAAGAATGGAGAAGATACATATTATATAGATTGCACTCATGAATGATACTTCCTAACTTGGAATAGTAAAGTGATTAACGCATGAAGAAACATGAGAACAGAACATGATTTCCATTGTGTGAGCAAGGTGCCTTCAATATCCAATAAATGACACTTGTTTTGGTTCAAGTTTGAATTTGGTTTCTCTATACCTTAGAAATTTTTTCCCTACTTGTTTGAGATGTTCATCCAAACGATGTATGAGTCTGGTTTTTCTAGCCTTAGAGAAGCTGGAGAATTCATCCATGAAGATTTTTTATGAGTGAAGTGACAAAAATCAAGTACACATGTCACAGGGACATTTCGCATACCAAAGGGCATTTTCACTTGCAGATATATGCCCCATTGTTTGGTGAAAGTCACTACAAGGAATACAGGCGTATAGCAACGGTTAAGGCGACACAAATTCGTCGCTATAAAATTGCAACCTGCATCGTAATGACCATCGCACACGGACTGTCGATTAAACGACGACACGAACGACGCGTTTTCCGACGAATACTACGACGGCAACTGCGACGCTCACCTGTAGCGTCGCCTACACGACGGTTCAAAAAAGCGTCGCTTAAGCGACGCTCAAAACGTCGCATATGCGATGCTGTTTTGACGCATGTATCATGGCTTGCACGCATGTTTTTACGTCGTTTATGCGACGCATGTATCATCGCTTACACGACGGTCTGTTGACGGGAAAAATTAAAACGTTGGAGGCTCTTCGATTGGCATTTTCACGCATCTGATCGAAGAGCTCTCCAATGTTCGCAGTTGCGCTGCGCTTACGAGCTAAAGCAAGTATATGCATGTCTATGTTTCTCTCTTTCTACATCTTTTTTGCTTTGAATTCTTTCTCTCTCTCTTTGTCTCTCTCTCTCTCTTTGTTGACTCTCTCTCTTATTCTCCTAATTGTTGACTCTTGTTCTTGAAATGTTATAGAAGTTCAAGTTTGCCAACATCTATATATCTACATCTTAAGAATACAACATGAACGAAAGAAAGGAGAAAATAACACTACATACATGCAACTTTGCATCGGTATATTTATTGCGATATTATTGGTTAAGATTTCAATCATCCACAATTTACTAGAGTGGTTCATAATTCATGAGTAGTTGCTTACATGGATATAGGTGACATGATATTTGGAGAACTCCAAAGAGAATTTGTAAAAATATTGAAATAAAAAAAAAACAACATATTGGGTGTCATTAGCTAGTATGAATATGATGTTTGATATTCAAGAACAGATCTCTTCATTAATTCACCCTTGGAATCATCGACATGCACAATAGCGAAAGGTACAAAACTCTCTTCATTTATTCACCTTGGGATCTATTGTCGAACTGGAAGAGGAAATGGACGAGAACTATGGTGATAGGGTTCTTCCATCTACAAATATCAAAAAACCACCTCCCAACGGCGATCATACCCGACAGAACACCCAAGATCCTGAACCACTTAGCCTTGCTCTTGCGCATGCTCCACAGATTGCTATCCACATCATTGTCAACTACATCCTTGACAGTGAACTCGTGAATGCTGGTGTCAATATCTTTCATATATTCATTCATTGGTGTCAATATTCTACCCACAGAATGCCTTCATTCATAAAAAATATTATTATGAAAGTATTATTGTAATTAATACACACAGCTTCAATGAATGCATCACACAGCTTCTGTTTGGTATACTTTATCTATCCTCTTACTTTCTATCATAGATATACATCTCTCCCTTTAAACCATATGCAAGTCTCATCGCCAGCAAAGTGCTTCTGTCATGGGAGCTAGACGTAAGACCGAAACATACAAAGGCCTTCATTCTCCTTCCTCTTGGGCTAGCCATTCTCCTTCATCACCGCTCCCGTTCTTGAACCTTCCAGCAGAGGAGCTTGCTGCTGTGATTTTTGGCTGTGACCATGCGACTTACAATGAATGTGTCACACAACTTCTGTTTGGTATACTTTATCTATCCTCTTACTTTCTCATAAAAAGTTGCATGGTATTTCTGAGGCAGATAGCTATGGAGAGATGAACATCAATCCATATGCCTGGACGGATGGGAAGCAGAAGACACGCTTTTCAGCTCAGGTTCTTTGCTTAGATTTAATAATCTCTGATATTACATTAGATCACTATCTGAGGTGTAATGAGGTTTTGTTTACATGTAGGCACACATACGGGTGAGATGTCAGTGTGCACCATTGACAGAAAAGCATATACAAGGGAGCATTAGCAGCGAAGAGGGAACTACATCTTTGACAGTGAACTCGTGAATGTTGGTGTCAATATCTTTCATATCTTCATCCATTGGTGTCAATATTCTACCCACAGAATGCCTTCATTCATAAAAAATATTATTATGAAAGTATTATTGTAATTAATACACACGTAGCATATGATCTCATTACATAAATTTGTAATTAACGTTTTCCAACAAACTCTAAAATTACTCTTACAAGTCTCATCGCCAACAAAGTGCTTTTGTCATGGGAGCTGGACGTAAGACCGAAACATACAAAGGCCTCATTCTGACCATGCGACTTACAATGAATGCGTCACACAGCTTCTGTTTGGTATACTTTATCAATCCTCTTACTTTCTATCACAGATATACGTCTCTCCCTTTAAACCATATGCATGAACAATAGCTTGATCATTAGCTTTTGTGCATGTCCAGGCCTTCGAGCTTCTCATATCATCTATGTAAAGAATGTCCGACCAGGGATGCCACTATTTTTGTTTAATAACATTGATAAAAAGTTGCATGGTATTTTTGAGGCAGATAGCTATGGAGAGATGAACATCAATCCATATGCTTGGACTGATGGGAAGCAGAAGACACGTTTTTCAGCTCAGGTTCTTTGCTTAGATTTGATAATCTCTGATATTACATTAGATCATTGTCTGAGGTGTAATGAGGTTTTGTTTACATGTAGGCACGCATACAGGTGAGATGTCAGTGTGCACCATTGACAGAAAGCATATACAAGGGAGCATTAGCAGCGAATTATGTAAATTATTCACAGAAGAAAATCCTATTTGAGTTAATTCATGTGCGACAGATAAGCTTATATCTCTTTTCATGTAGGCTAGATAAGCCTACATGAAAAGAGATAGATGAGTTAAATCATGTGCAGCTAGATAAGCTTATATCTCTTTTCATGAGAAACTCGTTGAGTGTCACTAGACAGTTTGTGGGTTTACAACGTGGGTCCATCAACAAAGGAGAAGCATATACAAGGGAGCATTAGCAGCAAATTATGTGAATTATTCACAGGAGAAAAACCTATTTGAGTTAAATCATGTGCAGCCAGATAAGCTTATATCTCTTTTCATGAGAAACTCGTTGAGTGTCAGTAGACAGTTTGTGGGTTTACAACGTGGGTCCATCAACAAAGGAGAAGCATATACAAGGGAGCATTAGCAGTGAATTATGTGAATTATTCATAGGAGAAAATTCTATTTGAGTTAAATCATGTGCAGACAGATAAGCTTATATCTCTTTTCATGAGAAACTCGTTGAGTGTCAGTAGATAGGTTGTGGGTTTACACATAGACACACACATACACACACATACACACACATACACACACATACACACACATACACATAGATAAGCTTATATCTCTTTTCATGAGATACTCGTTGAGTGTCAGTAGATAGGTTGTGGGTTTACACATAGACACACATAGACTCGTTGTTAGGAACTGTGTATGTGTGTATGCATTTGTATGTGTGTATGCATCTGTATGTGTGTAAATGCATCA